>JASJFT010000103.1:0-96409 GCA_030770425.1 Darksidea phi
CCCCCCCCCCCCCCCCCCCCCCCCCCCCCCCCCCCCCCCCCCCCCCCCCCCCCCCCCCCCCCCCCCCCCCCCCCCGACATATATCTAGCCGATGTTGACGAAAACACCAGTCATGTACTGGTCCACTACCTGTACACCGGTGCTTAGCAAACGCTCTACATCACGGAAGCCTCGTCGGTTGACGAGGTAAAGATTGAATTCAAGAGAGCAGTATTGGCCTATACAGCGGCGAGGATTATAACCTACATGGGCTACAGGGGTTAGCGAAGAACAAAATTGAATACTTCGGGACAGAGATGGATATTTTCGACGTCGCTGAAGCTATCAAGGATCACTTTTCGAAACTCCTAGGTGATACCGCCTGGTTCCATGACTACTTGCATGGGAAAGTCAAAGCTGGGTTTGAAGAAAATCGCACGGTATTTATGAGGGATGACTTTTTTAGCCGTATCAACGATGTCGGTCTGGCTAGAGTGCTGGCAAAGTGCGTGGTGGGGCTTTATAACGACAAGGTCGAGCGCATGCTCGGGGCGGAGAGGGTGTCCGTTGTAAGGACTTCTGAAGAGTGCAAGCCCGGCGTCCCCGATCTACCCGTTGACGAAGGACTGGTGGAAGCGTCCTTTACCGTCGAAGCAATCTCCGAAGAAGATTGTCCTTGTCCTGCTCCGGAGTGTCCTGCACAAGACTATCTTGCCGACGATTGTCCTTTTGAAGATTCTCCCATGAAAGAAGCTTCTGTTCAAGTGGCTTCCACCGACGAGCCTCTTATTGCCGAAGAGATGGAACCCGTGCTTGAGCGTGCCCCAGAGCCTAAGCCGGCAGCCGAGGAGGACGATTGGGGCTCATTTGTAAACAGCAAGAAAAAGAAGGAAAAAAAGAAGGCTAAAAAAGGTGCCATTGAAGTAGTCGAGGAGGTGCTCAAGGTTAAAGAGGAGCCGACGGTAACCGCCGCACCCGCTGATGGTGAGGTGGTTAATTCAGAGCTTGGAACGTGCAGCGTAGATTCCACCGGTGAGCCAGTGGCGCAGGCCGAAGAGAACGTCACTCTGTGGCCTCTCAACCCAACCAAAGAGGTGGATGAGCTCGTCAGTAACGACCACTCGGCTCTTAAAGCGGACTCAGAGCAACCCACTGAGGCTGAGGGTGAGATATGCCCTCTTCGCGTCAAGCATTTGCTTGACGGAGACAAATGGAAACACTGCAGACAATGCCGGGCTATTGTGCGCCAGGTTGCTATCCAACTTGCCCGTGCTGCCTATACAGATGAGGACGGATATGAGATAGTAGATCAGGTGTTGATTAAGTAGTTGCGGAGGGAAGATTGATCGTTGCTTGACTTGCTACATGTTTCTCTATTTCTGTGATAAGTATACCTTCAGCGCTAGTAATGCTTGATAAGCAGCACCTGCCTTTCTACAGTCCTTCATGCACGATTTTCTCATTGTTAAAACGTCTATGATCAGGTACCCAGGACTGCGTTATGGGGTGGCTGCAGATCCAGCTGTCAACTCAGCTCTAATCGACCGACGACCCGGGTATTACGCGCCGTCAACGTATCGCACGATTGCCCATAGTGATGCTGCGAATTATAAACCGACCTCCTTAGACGATGACTAGGATAAAAAGAGCGAGAAGGGAGAGGAAGGTATAGAAATATATAGTAAACCAAATGCCCGTTTTGCAAGAGCGTGTTTGAGAACGAGGAGGAATGCTTAGCTCACCACACATCATACTTCACTGATGCCTTTCCATATATATTTACTGAGTGCCGGACTTCTTACAGGGAACGCAGGGCGTTGAAAGACACCATAAACTGAAAAGCCATCAAGGCATAAGCACGATCGACGAAGATGAAGTTTAAATCAACGCTCTGGGAGTCTATTTTCCGGAGCCGCAAGCATAAGTTGTTGGGGGGGGGGAGGGAGAACCAGATCAATGGAATGAATGGCACTTCAATAGCAGATTCTGGTCCGGCGTCATTCGGGTGTATTCATCACTACCACAACGTAATCAATAAATACTGATACTAATTTGTAAACCGTGCACAAACTTGTTGCTTGCTGTGCCTATTATCATTTATTCTAGCTGCAGAGTATTTAAGGGTTAGCATTCTCTTTATAGCTAAGCTGTTGTAGTATTGTATGTCTAGGATTTAGAAGTAAGAATCATTGTCTCTTTTACACCGTGTGCTATACTATAGACGATATTTCGAATTTTTAAAGAGGGATCTGTTAGATCTAAGTAGGTGCAATTGGTAGAGTATGATATTTAAGACCATTATTTTCTGATAGTTTAAGAGGAATTCGCGGTCTTTTCTAGCACATAGTTAAAACTTGCAATGCTGAGTTGACAGTTGAATATGCACCCATGAGAAGTACACTTGCTCGCGCGGCAAGGCCAGTTATTAATTTGAGCTATGAAATTTTGAGTAGAATTCAAGATTGCCGGAATCTCCAAATGAATGTCCAGCGGTCACTCACCAAAGACATACCTAACTGTTCGGAAGTGGCTACGTTCCAAGTGCCAATTGAGGCAGATGATACCAGCCGTAGTTTTGATGTCACCAGCTTCTTTACTCACTATTGTCCTCTTCGGAGCTGGACGTATCCCGCTTTTCTTTCCGCCCTTTCTTCTTGCTTTTCTTGGCCTTCTCTTCCGCACGGGTACTCTCAGGCTCGTCATCGGAGCCTTTAGCCTTCCTTTTCGTCTTCTTAGCTTTTGACGTCTTGGTGTCTTCTTTCCCGGAACTGTCTTCGTCCACGTCAGAGGCTTTTGCTTGACTTTTCTTCGGCTTGGCCCTTGACTGCTTGGAGCCCTCTGGTTCACTTTGATCTTCAACAGCTTCCTTCTTGGACTTCCGCTTTGATTTAGACTTCTTCTTTTTGCTTCTCTTGCGTTCTGAGCCGGAAGAATCTTCCGAGGATGATGCACTTGACTCCTCAGAAGTCATTTCTGGCAACCGGATCTTCCGTGGTGCGTCGGAGATTGAGTTATCAGCGCGTAATCCGAACCTTTTGGCTCTGTTCGACTCATCGCCCAGATGCACTTCTTTGAGATAGTCATCAAACTGGATGGTAGCATTTGCGATGATTTCGAAATGATCCGTCGTGATGCGAGGCCCCTTGTCCTTGTTATCTTTAACTTCGAACTGCGCGAGTGAGAGGGCTGTATGGAAAGCGTTCTGAATCTGTCGGCCGTTCCATTGAAGCGCTTCGTAATTCATACCAGCGAATTTCAAGATTTTCTTCTTGTCGAGACGGATCTTGGGAAAGCCTTCCTCCTCCCTGCTTTTATTCATTCGTTCTAGGCGCTTGAAGTTGGTTTTCCAGACCTCTTTTGAATACTTCGCGGTGAGTTTGGGGTAGTACAAGGTGAGGTGGATGCGAGAACGGAAAGCATCATCGAAAGAACCAACTCGATTGGTAGTCAGAAACAGGATTCCTGAATAGTACTCCAAGACGCGAAGGAAGACAGAGACGAGACCGTTACGCTTGACGTCTTTCTTGTCCCGCTCAGCAAGGAAGACATCCGCTTCATCGATGAGAAGAACACAGCCCCATTTATGGGCTAGCTTGAAGAGGTCCTCGAGATTCTTCTCCAGAGTATCTGGCTCGTACCCGATGTCGCCGCAGGTTATCGGAAACAGGGGGCGCCTGGTATACGACGCCACGCATTCCGCAGTGGAAGTCTTACCCACACCGGGTACGCCATGGAGGAGAATGATACATCCTTTACCCTTGCCTTGAACAAGGCCGATCTCGTTCCTGCCTTTCTTGGAGGGAGCGGCGGTATTAGCGACTGCAGAGTGGACCTCCACCATGGACTGGACCATACGTCTGTGATCTTCAGGAAGTACCAAGTCCTCCCAACCACTTTTGCTGTCGTTCATGAGGGGATTCTTGAGACACCTGATGTCCAGTTCCACTATAGAATGTCACAGTAAGCTTAGTCAAAAGTCAAGGTGTAATTAGTGAACTTACACCATTTCCGGTTGCGAAGAGCGTACCCGTACACAACTCCTGGTAGAAGGAGCAGGAGGTCCTGTTTTTCCAGCTCACTTGCAAGCTTTTTCATCATTCCCTCAGACTTATCCACTTCGTACTCCTCTAGCAGAGTGTTAAGATTTGATAATATCTTGGATGACTGTGCGCTCTGGTGGGACACGTAGGTGTCGCTCAGACAGGTTGGAGCATGGCAAGTTGCATCCGAACAAGACCTTGGCAGCTCTTGGGCTTGGGTCAGACCGCTTCTTGACCAGAACTGCTTGTCATCTGTGGTCGGTGGCACTAAACTTGGCTTTCCCTGGAAAGCCTCCTTGAAATCAATCATCACCGGGCTATTGATCTGATGGAACACGTTAGGTCAACTCATAAGATGATGAAACGGACAAACTTGCCTCTTCTCGATTGCCTCCCACGGCCAGTCCATCGTAATCCAGATGGGTTATCGAAGTGTACTGGAGGAAACGCTTACCACGTTCAGCGAGCTCCTTCACTTTCGGGTCTCCGCCGGCGCTGGGATGCGGGTGCTTGATCGGCCTGACTTCTAGCGCGTTGATGTCTATTTCCCCCTCATATGGCTTTACGACAAAAAAGTCCACCATTGCTTTGAGTCTGATGCCGTCAAAGTCCAGATAGTAGCAAAATATGTACAACGGGGTATACCAATCCTTGGCTCGGAGTGCTGACTGTTGGGAAAACGGTTGATCTTGGTTGTTGGATGGAAGGTTCTGGAGGGCCTGTAGTAGCTCCGTTGTCTCAGTGATGGCTTGCTTTTTCTCTTTGGGGGGCAGAACACGACTGTTGAGCAGGATACCGCCTGTAGTTCCGAGGACGCTATATGCCTGCGGCACATCCCGTCTGCGAGATGGTGTCACCTCTTCACCGTCGGTGGTCCTGTAGGTGACGCCCCCATTCTTGAATGGACAGTATACAATGTCCTGATAGTCAAACAGCATCCAGAGGTTTTCGAATGCCACCGTCATGCGACGTTGCGAACGAAGATCATCGTAGAGCTGCAAGTCTTTGCCCAGATACGTGTCGATAAAGGTCACGAGCTCCTTGAAATGAAGGAGCGCTCCTTGTCTATCATATGGTGGGGTAGGTGTTTCATCATCCTTCTCTGGAGTGGCAGCTTGGACGGGTGGCTGTTCCTCTGTTGATGCTTTGTCTTCCTTGGAAGGTGTACCGGGCTCGCCTTCTTTGTCGGCATATGGGAGCTGGTCCAAGCTAGTATTCTATTAGGTTCCTGCTCCAGCTGCAGTAGGGTAGCTGTTCTTACCTATATTGTGCCTCAAGTTTCGCAAGCTGTACCTTGATCTTCGATGCCCCCCTAATCAGGAAGCGGAAAGGCTTTCTCATCAAGACAAGATTATCACGATGAACTTCGAACGCCGCAATATGTTCGAAAAACTGAGCGATAGGTTCAGAGGAGATTCGAAGCGCAAGGATGTCTATGTCGCTGGCACCGGGCTTAGCGCCTTCGCTCAGCTCCAAGGGCTTGCTTTGCCATTTGTATAGCACGCGAATCATGTGCTTAGGGTCCACTTCTGAGCTAAAGGAGCCGTGCTCTTTGTGACGATCGCTTGTAACGTGATCAAGAAAGTCCACGGACGCCTCATTTGCGCAATCGTAAAAGCGCGTATCGAGCTTCACACCTGCATCACCAGAGGTTTCCTTATTTTTCGCGGGTTCCTTCTTTTGCGCGGATTTTCCTTCCTCTGGCAGCTTTGTTTCCAGCTTTCCGATTCGATCTTCCAGGACGCGTAAGTAATCAACAAGCCCTTTTACCAGCTTGGGTCCCTTGGGGAGCTGCTTTTTAGAAGTGGATTCGGCTGTCTTTTCGGTCTTTTCGAGTTTCCTGATGTACGCGTTGTAAAGCAATTTTGCACTGACTTCGTTGGCTAAATATCTGGCTCGGAAGCCATCCCGGTCATCATCCCAGTCGTCCTCACCGGAATCAGCGCTGTCCTCTGAGATTTCTGCGTTCTCCTCCAACTTTGCTTTCTTACGCCTTGCCTTTCGCTCTGCCTGTCCCTCAGGTGAGCCATCCGCCTCCGACTCCGCTGAGCCGTCAGGCACAGTGTTTGCCGCATCTTTCCCATCGAGCGCTTCCGCCGCTTCGGTGGAACTTCCCACCTCACCGGGATTTCTTTCACCGGTGGGGATGTCCCCTTCGGTGTAATTCCTCATTGCAGTGGCATCTTTCGTAGTAACTGGTTTCAAAACAGATTCTGGATCACGTGGAGTCTCAGAATCCTCCGGGATCTCGGTGTGCGCAGTAGAGCCACTCAGGTTGCTTTCACTGGAGCTGCTCATTTGGTTTGAATCTTTAGCATCGAGCATTGAACCGTTCGTTCCGGGCCCTTGCACTAATTCGTCAACATCTCTCGTTACCTGCAGTGAGCTAACTTACCTTCAGGGACGGCCGCGGCCTCTTTGTCTTCCATGGCGTATCGACTGATTTGGAGCGCAGTACTGGAGACTTTTAATTGAGTGAAGTTCAGTTATACCATGAAAAGGTTAGTCTGAAGGTATAGTCGAGTTCATGGAAGTGGACATCCGCTTTTCTACCAGAGAAATTTTAGAGCAAGGCTGAGACTGAAAATTCAAATCCGGCCATGTCATATTGTGACTGCAGCTCCAAGACGGGAGGCGCTTCTTTCCCACGAGGCTGACCAATTACCATACCACAACCTATCTTCTCTGATTTCAAATCAGCAGCTAGAAGAGCGGGGTAGGAAGGACAGAACTCCGCGCTCGAGACTGTATGTAGCCTCGTGCGGTTGTGAGGACGTTTTTTTTCAGCCCTGAGTTACAATGCATCCTTATCGAACTGTACAGAAACGGACCTACAAGGCTTTACGTTTACGGGTATCGTCTCGCAGCATAGAATATCTGCCCCTTTTTCTATCCAATCCAAGAGCTCTAGATTTCTGGACGTCAAGTGCCGACGACTGCAAACGGCCGCATGCATGAACATTGAGCGATTTTCCATTCCATCTGAGGAGTTTGGGGGCCGAAACAGGATTCCTGCGGCATGCCCTGCATATCTCCGCATCCCGATCGGATGTTTTTGGTTCCACCCTCCATATTCTACTTGGCAGACATAGGAGAAACCTTGAGATTCGATTCAGGTAGCGGGGTGCGGCTCTGAGGTTTCTCAGCCTTGACCCCCAAATTTTTATAGAGTCCAGCGTACCTGGCTAACATTTCCTTCTCCCCCCACCCCATGTAAAGATTCTGCACACATGCAGCCAGTATGCCTCAGGACGTGTCCACCGTCGTCAGACCCAGGGTCTTCACTGGAAATGGAGCCGTGGAATTCCTCGAGGTGCGCGGCGATCGTGTGATAGGCGCGGACCATAGGCTGCCCAGTGAGCCCGAGCCTCAATATGATCCCATCCGGGACGAGTTCATGTCGCCGCAGGACGTCGACAGGTAAGTCGAAACTGCCATAGGAACCAAAGACATGAACTCACAAAATTGTGAAGGACTAACTACTTCGAAACATCCGCCGCGAAGATGCAGCAGTTGGAGTCTTCCTTGGCGAATCTGAACGAGACCATCAGAAAGCGGAAGTACGACAAGAAGCTGAACATCACGCTGAAGGAGCCAAGGGCTTACAAAATGAATGAAGTATTGGAGATTGCGACAAAGATCGAGACGGAGCATCGGAATGCGGGAAAAGTCGGGACTGCCATGGGGTTTATCAGGCGATGTTTCCGGTCAGTTGGAGACGATCCGGGGAATATGAAAAGATTTCTGGATTTTGTTCCGGGGGATGTGTACGGATCTGTCATTTCGGGGGCTTTTGCAATGGTTCTCGGGGTATGGACGCGGCTGGAGCTCCTTAGCATCGTCGATTGCGCTAACAGGAAGCAGTCTGCTGAACACGCTGGGTCTATACGGGAAAGCATCTATGAGGCTCTTGGCGATATACCTCTGAAGCTGAAAGAGATTCAAGATTTGAAAAAAGTTTATTTTCATTCTGCTGCTCTTCGCGAGGCGGCGGACTCGGTCTTGGTGGCAATTTTCTCGATCTTAGAGTGTTGTGTCGATGAGTTGTCAAAAGATCTCGGGAGTAGGTTTATAACTCGTGCCGAATGTGTTCTAGCTAATCTCTGCCACTCTAGAAAAGTTTCTTGGTCATTTGTGGAAGGGCGAAGGCTACGCTGCCAACGTCAAAGAGGCCATTGCGAGCCTTGAAAAGGCAATAACGGATTTCAAGCTGCATGCGTCAATTGACATGCACAAAAGTCTCGGTAGAATGGAGATGAGAGGCGCAAGAGCCAAAATTACCGCTGACAATACGGAGAAACTCGCGACCGGTACATACAGCACAGTCAAGGAAACAAATATCGCAGTCAAGGGGACGAACGACATGGTCAAAGGTAAACAGATCACGGCTTGCATTTGTGGTGTTGAAGTGAACTAATATAACACACACATAGGAATGGATGACCGTTTTCTACAATTTAAGAAGATGTACGAGGACGACATCAATGAATTGAAGGCTAGGCTTTTGAAAAGAGACGTCGGAGAACAAGCCATAGTGAAGAGAGACACCCAAGAGTCGGAGAGGATGAGACATCAGGAGAATCAGACGGTCATCTATAACCAATTCTACGCTCTTTTCACAGCGAGTCCAATCTTTGACCCACGAACAGGATCAGGTAACCTCACCCTTTTAAGATATCGTAAATATGACATTACTCACATATTGCAGCTCGGCATGATATATTAAAGTGGCCCCAGCCTCATTCAGAGAACACGGCTTCTTCACAGTCAGGAATCGTCAGCCCACAGCAGTCCAAAGAGAACAGAAAAACGATCAAAACCTGGATGAACCATCTGAAGCCGGCCCATTATCCTGTCAAAGAATGTATGAATGATTGTCTGCAACACTTCACAACCATGTCTCTGGAAGCAAAGGACCAGATCCAATGGATCATGACCTCGAGTGAACTGCGCGAGTGGTTGAGGTCCACGCAATCCGAAATCCTGATCATACAATCGCAGACCCACTTGGAGGACCTGTACAATGCGCTTACATTTTCCGCGGCGCTGCTCAGGAAACTCTTGCAGGGTGAGACATTCGATTATTTGATCATGTGCGCCTTCTGCCGCCTCCGTGCGAACGATTCCATGAACGAACGCATTTCCGGACCGGGCGCCATGGTTGCAAGCCTCCTGGCCCAGTTGTTCACTCAGATCAGGGATAAGCGTCCGGAAACCGTAGTGACGGGTATTGGTAAACCGGCGGACGACTTGATGTCGCCACAGACCCTGGTGGAAAAGCTGCAGTACCTGCTAGAGGTCCTTCCGGAGCGAGACACTGTCTTTATCATCCTAGACAGCGTCGAGTACTTGTCCGGGACCGACTCCGCAAACAACCTCGCGGTCGAATTGCTCCTGAAGCTGAAGCAGCTCACAAAGGTCACAGTAAAGATACTTTTGACCGGCATCGTTTCTCCGGCTACACTGGACAAATTCGAAAATCACATGCTTTTCATTCCTGACGCTCTTGACGGTGGATTGCAAGGAGTTCACCACGAGTTTTACGAGGGAAGTTCCTTACAGGCTATTCTGGATTTCAATCAGGAGATAAAGGAGGACACAAATTTGGAGGAGAGCGAAAGTGAGGAGGAGTTTGACCAGGAGGATTGGGTCTGATTTGGTTTTGATGCCGTGGCAAGAAAGATGTTATCTCTCACGGTCATTTTCTTGAATCAAACGGATGTAACGATTATTTGACAAGGGAAAGTGCGGCTATTCCCGGTTTTGATCAATGGATGAGTAACGTCTGGTGGATCCGCTGCTGTAATCAGGAGGAGCCGAATTATGGCTCTTTAACTTATTATTCAGGTAATAGATGCAATTTTTAGCGCTTACTATAGAAATCCCTCTTAGCAATCTCGTTCTATTATAAAATAAATATAACTAAGAATATAAATAGAATCGCTTAGAATATTTTCTTTATATATTTAAAAATAGGAGTAATAGAAGTATGTAACTACGAGATAGAAGATTATAATAAGCTTTTAGAAATAGAATTACTTTATATAAAGTTTTTTAGTACCTTATATATACTACTTATACTAACTTCTCTTTTTTTTTCTAAGGAAAAGCTATATTGCGCAACTATGCTATTGTAGGGGAGTTTTTCTACTCAATGATAAACTACATACATCTGAAGACCAGTACTGAAATTTCAACTGCATATGAAAAGAGTAGAACGCAACTTCTCTTTAAAACTATTCTTTTAGCTATTACGTATTTAATAAGTAAGTATAATTATTTACTCTTAATACTTTCTACGTAGCTTTTTTAGTAGTCTTTAACCTACTATATAAGATACTCTTACGAGATAGAGATTATAAGCCTAACTTACGAAAAGTCCTCGTATTCTACCTCTAAATTCTTTAGCGCCGTAAGTAGGAGGGTAAGTAGAAGGTATCGACTTTTCTTTAAGATTTGGATAATATAGTTGCTATAGGTATAGTATAAGAAGAATAAATATAAGGCCAGATACATTTATATATAAGAGAGCTTAGTAGATTAATATAATAATAGGAGATAGGTTAAACTTTGTGGATGACGGTAACGACAGTGCTTAAGTGGAGAAAGAATACTGTAGAGGAACAATACCATGTGATACCTCTCATTCCCAGCCAACCTACCATTCACAAAATGCAACCGGATGTTGCGTGATCCTCCAAAGCCCTTTATCACCCTCATTACCCTCCTTACTCCACCTTAGGTCGTCCTCTTGACACGCAATCGGCCCATCCCTTCCATTACACCAAAGCGCTCCCGGATTACTCCCATCATTCTTGTACTCACAGTCCATGCAATCTAGTTTCAATGGGTACGTGCCACCGGGCCAAGGCGGATTGTCAACCATCGCGGGGTCGTCCGTAGTTGGGACCTGGGATACAGCGTCCTTCTCGCTGTGGCAGAGAACAGAGACGCCAATAGAGGTAGTGAATAAGAGCCAAGAGTTTGTATTAGAGACTTCGTCGATGTAGTTCTGCAGGATGATGGAGATAGCTTTTGTTGGGGGTGCTGGTGCTGAGGAAGGGGGCTGCGGCGATGAAGGATTGTCACAGTCTCCTCTCTTCCTACGACTGGCGCATTGGTTTGCTCCCGCACTCTTGTGATCATCTTTCGTTGCGCCATTCCAGATTACGTTTATGTCGCTGCCCGCTTTGTGTACTCACCTTGAGGTCCATCGAGAAGCCGCGGTGAACAATGCATTCATACGTCATTACTTTTCGAACGTCGTCATTGTCATGATCTACGGTTCCCACCGAAATACGCATTCGTTCTTCCAGACCAATGCAGCTTTTGACAGCGCACTGTTTCAACCGCGCCAGCGTAGCGTCTTGAATTTGGTCAACCTCGTTAGTGTCATCTGTCCGAACCTGACCGTTCTTACACTTGACTGGATCGAGGGTCAGAGCTTCGACTGGATGATGAGGGTCACACCCGCGGAAACTCTCACCCGCGGAAACTCTCAAGGCTATCAAACAACTCCAGCATCTGAAGGTTCCGCAGTGTCTATTCATTCGGGAGGAAAATTCTATTACTCTTTACGCTCTACTGCCTGAAACGTTCCGGACGCTTACTATCACGGCACCCGATGAGTGTATCGTGCAATGGATAGACGTGAACCTTGTCGGAATGTAGACTGTACTCGATTATAAGGGGCCGGAGAGCCGCTTGATCTGGAAAAAGATGCGCGACGTGAATGTCATTTCCAACCCATCTAATGTCCAGAAACTGACACTCACTTCGACTCCTTCCATAGAGGAGATGTAGGATCGGCCGCATGCGAAGTTACTGTGGGCGTGGCAGTGTAGATCATCCGCTGTCTGAGCGCATCGTTCAATTTCTCCTAAGATCTCACAATCGCTTTCGGGATACTCTACATCATAGTCTACATGTCAACGACAAATATTATGAAGCATCCATTATATACAGAACCCTTACGATTTACCTTTTCCGTGTCATAATTTACCTAAATATACCCTGATTCGGGTCTTTCGTACCACTCGCTCCAGTAAAATGCGTTGTCGAGATTGTTATACATGTCAACGTATGCGCTCGTGTCCATGTACATCCATCCCACTTCCTCATGTTCATGATCAGTTTCGCCGTCTTCCCACCCCTCGGCCACAGTAGCAACCCTGGGCTCTTGCCAATTCGTAGTCAGAATCTTGACGGTTTTAAATAACGTATCTAGCGAGCGGAGGCAAGCGTCATCCACGAATAAGCAAAAGTTCCATCGTGGGGGAAGACATAAAATAGGGTGATTCGTATCATGTGCGTCATTGCTGAGTAGCTTCTCTCGAATTTGCGAACTTCCACCATACCTCTCCGGGTTGCGAAACCGTGGCGTTAGATGGCCGGCGACCCATGCGCGAAAAGCATGGCGGACAGTGTGCGAGTCGGCGTCTGCGAGCGTCTTCTCGTCTTCGATGATGGTCAGCTCGTGGTGGGCGATAAGTTCATCTTGTTTCGCGTGTGACAAAGTTACCGAGACGCTTGAACGCAACCCTTCGAGCATACGCGCCCACGGTTCATCGGTGTCCACGCCATAGCTAGTACGGAACACAACGAAACCCCACGGCGCGCCGGGATGTAGGGCGTAGTAGCTGAGGCTGGCATCAATCTCATCATAATCTTTTCGGAAACCCGTACTAGCCTGTTCAAGTTCCGTCTTCACCACTTCCAAGCGCTTGAGGGCGTCTTCGACGTCTTTCTTACTGACCCGTTGCGTTGATTCTGCATCTTCCGCGCGTGGAATTGGGGGCGTGGGCTTGGAGCGGTCGGACATTGAGTGTTGGTGTTGGCTTGGCGTCGTAATGAGCGAGGCTAGGATGCCCGGGCGTGCCGTATGTGGAACCAAGAGACCTGGGCGCTTGATTGGAAACGGCAGGCGACGAATTCGCATAATGGACAGACACGGCTGCGTGGTGACGATGTGTGGTACGTAGCGCCGCCGTTCGGATCGTTAAGCGTCTACCGCCATACCTCAACCGCAATTGTGACAGACTAAAATAGAGTACAGCCAAGAATTTCTGGCTCTATTTCGAGTTTCGGGGTGACTTGGGACGCTAGGAGTAGGGTTTTCCATATGATGTGGTGAAATCGACCAATGTACGTATCTGAGTTCGAGTGAGCGCCGGATTGCGGGTAAGATGACTTTATACTAAGCTGCGCACATCAGCAAGCTGCGCACCCCACCAAAACGCGCGAAAACGCGTCCACCTTTTTGACCATGGCTCGACAACCACAAGCTCAATCTCTAGCAAAAGAAGGCAGGCTTCAGCTTGCTATTGTCTCAATGAAGTCTAATCCTCGTATATCAATTCGTGCAGCTGCTGCAGCCTATGACGTACCAAAATCTACCCTCCGGACGCGCCACCGCGGTATCCTCCCAAAATACGAGATAAAGTCTGTCAACCAAAAGCTGTCACCTGTCGAAGAGCAGTCGCTTGTTCGCTGGATCCTAGACCTTGATCGACGGGGCTTTCCCCCACAGATTATTGACGTACGACGAATGGCAGACATTTTACTCGCTGCTCGCGGCGAGCAGCCCCCTCCAAAGCCTATAGGCAAGTGCTAGGTGTCGCGCTTTGTCAACCACCAAGCAGAGCTCCAGACGAAGTAGGATAGGAAGCTACACTCGCAGCGCGCTCTCTGTCAGGATCCAGTCAAGTTCAAGGCTTGGTTTAAGCTTGTAGACGACACGCGCCAGACGTATGGGATCCTCGATCGAGATACCTATAACTTCGACGAGATAGGGTTTATGATGGGGGTCGCTAGCACGTCATGGGCGTCGTCATGGGCTTCGACGAACTCAAAGGCATTGCGATCGATCGCTAAGGTTGTCACCAGCTCAGATAGAGTTGGTCGAGCAGCTGCTATCCATCCAGGTAATCGCGACTGGGTCACGATAATTGAGTGTATTAGCGCGTCTGGCTGGGCGCTCCTACCAGTCGTGATCCTGTCAGGAAAGCGATGTTAGCTGCTACGCTCCTCTCGTACGGACGCGAGGTGTCTGAGCTAGCGCGTAATCGGATCTTTCATGTTGATAAGCAGGACTTCCTCAGTATCTATCGGCGTATCAGGCCTACTATATTGACAGAGCAGAGTATTATCAACGGGTTCCCCGCGACAGGTTTAGTCCTACACTGTCCTGAGCGCGTCTTATCATCGCTTACTATAGTCCGAACGCCGTCTCCCCTATAGCAAAACGCCGATAGTGAGTAGCGCTGGATAGTAGAGACGCCTCATACAGCTGCTCAGCTTGAGCAGTAGGTTCGACTAATCCGTGACCGCCTTGGTCGTCAATCGTAGAGTCCTATAAGCTAGGCCCTAACTCAGCTTGTCAAAGGATGTTGAATGGCGATGCATTCTGCGACGATCCTTGCAGAGGAGCCTGATACTGAGCTTGATATAGGCTAGCCGTTATTCCGATCCCGAGCTGGCGTATATAGTTATACTACCTCTTAGGATCAATAAGGACGAGATGATCCGAGATTACTAGACTCGCTATTGGTATACTCAAGGGCTGCCTCTGTGAACGGGGGGATAGAGGCAGCGGTGTACCGATGCGCCTGTAGCGACGCCGCCTTCCGGTTGCGTAGCTACGATGGAAGTCATGGGACAATAGATCGATGGTATGTATAGCGGCGGACGACTTTCGAGTTGGCTTTAAGACGGCCCCGCCGACACTCGTGGGGTCGCGAGATGGAGCTAGCTGTAGATAGGTAGAGCGGATGAGACTGTGGAGATAGAGGATGGAGGATGGAGTGCAATGCTCCGCAGATGAAGAAGTTTTTATAGGACGTTGAGTAGGTAGCAGGTTACGTTTTTAGCTGCTCTCAAGTCTAGTAGACTATCGTCGCTACCGCTCAACATTATGGCACGCGCTACGCCCTCTCTATAAGGCTCGGAAAGTTACGCTACGGAACGCGCCACGCCCTCTTTTATAAGGCTTGGGCCGTTGCCCTCACAGTTATACCGTAACGCTCCAGGCAATCTCAGATAATGACTGTAACTAACAACCTTATTGCGTTTCAAGGCATTCGGGACGAAACCACAGCGAGTAAGATCTATGATACGGTATATATTCCATTGGTATTATCGTAGTAAATAATGATAAACGACTTCGTTCGAGTCGTCCCACTATCACATGCAATCATGATGATCTGTATTTTCACCATGGAGGCTAGTTGATCGCGGCGGTATGAGTTGCAGCAGTGACACCAGGCCCTCTTGTCTATTTCCGAAGCCCAATGGGTATCTTTCCGTGCGTAAGGAGGACCGGTCGCTTACAAAGACAAAGTTGGGGTTTAACTCAAGACGCAGACTCCCCATCGCTAAATTCAACTTTGATGCCAGGTTCGATCTTAATGCCAGGCCCAACCTGGACGTCGGGCCCAACCTTGATGCGCGTATCGATATTACCATCCCAATCATCAATCACTATGTCGCCAGGTAAATCAGTAAATCACAGACACATGCTAATGCAGTCCGGATTGCAAACGGCTGGGGGAACGATCAGGTGTCCGGCTTCCCACCCATGACTTTGGCGGCTTGGACGGCATTCATCTTCTGCGTCCATCCCGCTGCAGGCACGAGCCTTCGGACCGTCCGGACGTCATCGGAAGCGTAGCCGGGAATGCGAATGTTGTAGTTGCGCTCGAGGACTAGCTGGAGATCACGGATGTCAAGCTGTGGGGACTCGCGGAGCTTGGAGAGCTTGCAGGCGTTGCTGATGACGGTGTCCACAAAGTCGTCCGCAAGTTGTAGGATGGCCTGGATCTTGTTAGCAACCTACTCTGCATGTGATGCATAAGTTTATGCACCCACCTCCTCGACTTCCGCAGTCAGAGCCTCGTCCGACCCACCTGAGACCTGACGGACAAGTTCGTCGAGCTTGCGCTTGCTAAGCACACGATCTCCTTCCCCCTCGAGCTGGAACGGCGGGAACTTATTGATTACGGGCTGGCCCATCGGGCCGGGAGCACCGTTGGTGGGACCACTCATGGTAGGACGCGCCTGTCCCATACCCACTGGCACAGGTTGGGTGACGGTCATGTTGCGTGCGATGGGCATTTTTGGGTTGTTCAACTGTTCCCGCTCCCGACTGCCGGGAGCTTGGAAGCCGCCTGGACCGCCCTGCTGCATTGGTGTCGCGGTGCGCTGGCCGTCAGGGTTGGAGTATGATCTTTGCGCCGCCGTGACTGCGGCCTGGTGCGTGAGCGGAATGGGTTGTCCTGTAGCGTTGGAGGTTGCTGATTGCGGGTGCGGAGAATTGGTGTGCTGTTGCTGGATGGCGTTTGCCTGATGTGGATTTATTTGCGGGCGGTGCGGCTGCCCTGGCTGGGTGAACTGCGGGTGCTGGTTTTGCTGTTGGTTCTGTTGTGAAAGCGGCGCGGGCGGCTGTCGCATAGGTTGTTGAGGCAGTGAAGGCGCTGGAGCCTGCGTGTTTTGGTGTGGTGGTTGCTGTGACTGCACGGATGCACCACCTTGCACATTTGCGAATTGTTGTGTGGGCATAGCCTGGCCCCCCTCGACCTTGATCTGCGGCTCTTCTTTGATGTTCGGCTGGGACGGTTGCCGTTGCTGTGTCGCGGGGGGTTGCTGTGGTTGTTGCGCTGGTTGCCCTTGAGTCTGCTGCTGAGCACGGCGCTGGTCTTGTTCGGCCTTGTTCTGTGCTTGTTTCTTCCTGAAGCTTTCCACATACTCCTTCGCGACCGCATATTCCTTCTCCATGGCCGCTTTTTGGGACAACAGCTCCGCCGGAACTTCCTGTCCGGACTTTTGCCGTTGTTCCATCATGTTGTTCAGCATTTTGATGCGCTGCGTCGCTCGATGCTGCTTGTTCAGGGCCATCAGGTAGCTGTTCCTCATTTCCTTAATCTTCGCATCGCCCTCCGGTGTGCCGTCTTGCGGGCCCACCACAGGCAACCAGTATTTGAAGCCCTGGACATGCTTAACGATCTCGGGTTCGAACTGGGCCTGCGGGTTCGCTTGCGGCGGACGCTGACCTTGGGCGGGATTCACCGACTGCTGCATCGGCTGCTGCTGCTGCTGCTGCTGTTGCTGTTGCTGTTGCTGTTGTTGTTGGGCAGACTGTTGGTCGTTCGTGGGCTGCGAGGCCTGCTGGCTGGGTTGGCTTTGCTGACTGGGCTGTCCTGGATTCTGCTGCTGCGCTTTGAGCTTCGCGCGGTAGGTCCGCTCCTGTGCAATCAGTTTCGATGACCAATCTTGCAGTTTCTGGCGCGCCTGGTTGTGCTCTACGTTGCCTGGAGGCTTTGTTTGCATGATGGTCCACAGGTTGTGGACTACCGGCCGGTACTTTTGCTTCATGTCATCACTCAAGCACTGCAGCTTTGGCACGTCTTCGGCCTTGAGCAGCTGCGCGCCGCCCTGTTGTTGAGGGGCAGCGCCCATGGCTCCTTGCGGCGGCGGATTGCTCATGGCGAAGAGGGTGGGCGGGGAGGCCCGTCAACCTCTCAAAAATGTTTCGCTGTGTCGGTGGACGTGCGGCCTGATACCGGAGATGGAGACGGCGGAGACGGTGAAAGAAGACGGGGGAGCGTTGAAGCGTGAGTGAGGTCTGGCGGGGTTCTATGATGGTTGAGACGGGGGCACGGAAGCGTGAATGAGTACCACCCGTACGACTTGGCAGGCCGTGGCCATTGCGTTCTTTCAGCCGTGCCGCCTAGTCCGTACGACTACTCACGCGGAACCATTTGCGAAATACAAATGGTTACAAATGTTCGCTATTTAATGCACGGCAAAGGCAATATGTCTCTCGCGTAGAAATGGATATTTCTTGTTCCATCAAGTCCAAGACCGCAGCACTATATCCTATCTTCTTTTCGCACATAAACCACTTCACATTCTTCTCAGTTGTACCCAAGCACTGTTTCTTTTAAAACGAATTTAATCCACCGCTCAGGTCGAGATAGTCTACGATGTGCGCAAGGGTCAATTTCCTCAGGAGCCATGGTGCATAAAACTAAGAGCTTGGACCAATGTTACTGTCGAGGGTCTAGAATTTGAGCGAAAGGAGGTGGAATTATATGCGTCAAGAGATGGCTTAGTTTTCAGTATGTTACGCTGGGGCGAAGATCGAATCGAGCCGCCATTAGTCTTCTTGTGATGTGTAACTAACTTCCAATCTACCACCCTTTTACGGCCTCGAGGGCTGAGACTTTGGTGTCCTGACACGTCGATCTGGAAGTGGCCACCCGTTACACCATTCTTCCACGTCGAATGTCACGATCACTATACACCTTCCCTAATCGGTCATTTGCTTTGAGAGTCTCCACGAAGGCCCTCGTAGCTAATTTGTCGGAGATAGTAGGTAGGCTTGTGAAGAGGTTCTGAGTTACAGGTACCCAGGCTCCGAGGCAGCCATTGCAATCGCACGTGGCGTGACGTTCACATAGTGAAAAAAGCTGTCATATTGACTGCCGCGGCTTCAACTGTCCCCGGCTGCCGATGCATTGTTAGAGCCCAACAACCCCGCGCTCGCCTCGTTTTCCAAAGAAATCTTCATGTTGAGCCAGGAATAGAAGTTAGGCGATTGACAAAAGTTTTCGTACAAGGCATCCCGTGCACGATGCCTCTGTATTGGGCCTTGTCCTCGGATTTTCACACTCGTACCATGCTTCGCTAGATTGTGTAGGAAGTCGGATACGGAGAAGCTCGCATATCGTTGATTGCCACCGGGTGAGACGACATTGGTTGTCGTAAGATAGCGATTGATGGGCGCGAGAAATTGGGCTGTCAATTCAGCAAAGTGACGTCGTATGAGGGGTCCAAGTTCGTGAGGTTGATCTCCAGATTTGAGGAGTAGTTCAATGTGGGAAACAACAGCGTGATCCGACTTCACAAAGCGCTTGGACGGTGTATGGGCTTCGATACCTCCGCCGGGTAGATCGAGGAGCGCGTTCCGACTGGATTTGTGGTGGATAGAATGATGTCGCTTCGCCGGTACTGGTCCGTCGAAATTTTGCAGATATAAAATATGAGGGCGCGAGCGATGGTTCGTCTCCAAGGCCCCGACGATACGCTTCAGAAGAAATGGATTCGTTATACCGATCACAAACGGTCTAGGGGTGCCGCCGTCGATACCGATGCAGCCGAACTCCGACTGCATGGTCATATAAGGTCTAACTATTCCAGCATAAGGGACAGGGCGGACTAGGTCGACCAGCGAGGACACGGCCTCGCTTGCCAGCTGAGGTGACTTTGCAACCACGACGATGCTCTCACAAAGCACAAGCTTTTCGAACAAGATATAGAGGTCTGATATGCATGGCATGAATTGCATTATGGTGTCCCACAGACCCAGCGGCTCGTAGGCATAAATGGAGGGAGACCTGTCCGAGATGAGCGTAGTAGGACCCGACAGGCCCTGGAGTGGAAAAGCGGAGTGTGGAGCGATATCTAGGGTGATTACGGCACCCATAAAGGGTAGCTGCTGCCTTCCAAGCGCGGGAGGGGGCCAGGACACCATTTGCGAATATGCGGTTTCAAGCGTAGTAGGGTCACTGATGACGCCGGATACTGTCATGTGGTGGAGCAAGCGGTTGTAGAAGGAGAGAAACTGGTGATGCGAGACGAGCACGAGAGTCCGCTGGTTGAAGCTTCTCTTCATAGTGTGGTCAAACTCTTGACGAAAGACACATGTGCCGTACAAGGAGTCGGGGCTGCCATGGGGCTTCTGCGGGGAGCCGAGGTTGATATCTGGAGAGTTGTTGCTGAGAGTAAAAGTGAAGGTAAGGTCTTCAACTGTTTCTGTGTTCTGCTGCTCGGGGAAGCTATTGAAGCAGATAGCGCTCAGATCGGCGGTAGAGAAGGGAACTCCAGGGGGATAAACAAGCTCTATCTCGGGCCCTAGGGTGCACGATCAACAGCTAGCACTGGCTGACCAAAGGAACTCAAGTGCTCGTACCTACCTACATCGACGTTGAAGTTGCAGACGACACTGTGGTTGTCAGCGTGAGTGAAGAGCAGCTGGGGCATCCTACAAAGCTACGGCCCAGGACTGGAAACCCGTGACGGGGCTGTTTGACAGGGGCATCATGTCCGCAGGCTGGCGGGAGCGTCGATGGGGGTGCAGGATTTTGTTTTTAAGCTTCTCCATGTCAGATTATGTAGGTCCAGTGCATGCTGTGGCTGAGGGGAAGCGTGACCGTGGCTGGCGGTGACGGCGGCTGCATGCTGTCACACGCGAGCCCAACGGCGTGCAGAGGGGCGGGAAGTGGAGTGGGAGTGGGAGTGTTTGGTTTGCTGATGTGTGCTTTCATGTGTTGAGCTGGGCTGCGTCTGGGCGGACAAGCTGTCGCAGGGATCGCAGGGATCAGCGGCTGGCTGCGGTACAATGACGTGCAGAGGCACTCGAGTAAGCCTCAGCTAGTCCGCGGGGACCACAATTGAACATTTGCACACTTCCGCCTCTCGTGTGATCATCACCCTCCGTCTCTCGCCATGTAGACGCCCCTCTCCCCTCTCCCCTCCTTCACTATGGACCCCAACATCACCAAGGCGCTCAATGACAAGCTCTACGACAAGCGCAAGAGCGGCGCCCTCGAGCTCGAAGGCCTCATCCGCGAGGCGCTCGCGGCCGCCGACTTCAACCGCATCCAGAAGATCGTGCACCAGCTCTGCCACGAGTATGCATACGCCGTCCACCAGCCGCATGCTAGGAATGGCGGCCTTATTGGCCTCGCCGCCGCCTCGATAGCCCTGGGCCCGGTGCGTGTAGTGCCAGCCTGGAGGGTGCCGAACTGATGTGTGCGCAGGAAGTAGCCCGCTACCTCGAAGAGATCGTGCCCCCCGTACTCGCCTGCTTCTCCGACCAAGATGCCCGCGTCCGCTACTATGCCTGCGAGAGCATGTACAACATTGCCAAGGTCGCAAAGGGAGAGATTCTCGTCTACTTCAACCAGGTCTTTGACGCTCTCTGCAAGGTAGTACGCTTTCTTCGCACTCGCCTTCCTCCCCAGAGGGACATGGCTAACAGCAAAGATGCAGCTTGCCGCCGACTCGGAGCTCTCCGTCAAGAACGGCGCCGAGCTTCTCGATCGCCTCATCAAGGACATTGTGGCCGAGTCGGCCGCAACATACGTCTCAGTCATTCACGGCCCTCCAGAGTCCGCAGCCCAGGAGGGTGCCCACGAGGACCAAGAGAAACCCGTGCCCGGCCACCCGACCGCCTTCTCCCTCGAACGCTTCCTACCCCTCCTCGAAGAGCGCATCAACGTCCTCAATCCCTTTACCCGCACGTTTTTGGTAGCATGGATAATGCTACTGGACTCGATACCAGATCTTGAGCTCGTAGCCTTTCTGCCGCGCTTCCTCGGCGGCCTCTTCAAGTTCCTTAGCGACCAGAATCAGGACGTGCACACAGCCACTCAGGTTGCACTGGACAGATTTCTCAGCGAGATCAGGAAGATCGCGCGCATAAAACGCGGCATTGCCGAAAGCAGGAAGAGCCAGGGAGACAATGGCTTTAAGCGCTCCACTTCCAGTCTTCGAAGCGGAGCAGACCTAGAGAGCGAGGCGGACAGTAGCATTCCGCCGGATCAGCGGGAGTCACTAGACGAGAAGGATGAGGGAAGTGCGGATAGCGGGTCAGTTGCGGTCGACGACGAGAGGTCGGTCAGTGGGGACGGCGACTGGGTTCCAGGCCAGGATGTGCATGTTGACCATCCTAAAATCCTCGAGATCTTGGTGACGTTCTTAGGCGCCCCTTTTGGCGACAAAGGTACGCCTTCCTTATGGTGCTTTTGTTCCGTCTAACAATCATCTAGAAGAAGAAAATCACGAAATCCTGCTTACAACACTGAGGTGGATTGATAGCTTCTTCGATATTTGTCCTGAAGATATTATGCCCTTTGTACCCGGACTGTTGACCCACGTTCTACCTCGAATGTCCCACGACCTCGATTCCGTTCGTCAAGCAGCAAACAAAGTTAATGCCTCGCTCATGGACTACATCATGTCACTCTCCGACGACAGCCGGCGATTAGATGGCCCAGCAAACGCCCAGATCCAGCTCCCTAACTCGTTGTCCGCATTGGGTAAAGAACTCACAGGCGTCGAACGACGGGACTCAAACCTTTCCAGCCGGCTGCTCAAGACCGTAATTCAAGATCGGACGGATGTCAGATCCGTAGATAGCAAGGGCACAAGAACACCGACACCAGCCGAGGAACGAGGGCCTTCCCCGCGACCGGTTCCGGAGCTTGACTACCAAGCAGCGGTCAATGCGCTCACGCTGCAATTCCTGAACGAGCACGAAGCGACCCGGGTCGCAGCCATAGCATGGCTGATCATGCTCCACAGGATGGCGCCTGGCAAGGTAAGAAATCTTCTATTGCCCGACCTAAAGTGTGCTAACGATGCCTTATCAGATACTATCAGTCGAAGACGGGACCTTTCCCGCACTTCTCAAGACCCTCTCGGATCCCTCCGAAGCGGTGGTGACACGAGACCTCCTCCTACTTTCTCAAATCTCCAAGAACAGCGATGATTCTTACTTCACATCCTTCATGGTTAACCTCCTGAAGCTCTTTTGCACCGATCGCCGACTGCTCGAAACACGAGGCAACTTGATCATAAGACAGCTATGTGTCACACTCAGTGCGGAGAGGATATATCGCACTATGGCGGACTGTCTAGAAAAAGACGAGGTATGTTACCTAAAATGGCGTGCTCAACGGTAGTCTGATAGATACAGGACATTGAATTTGCTAGCATCATGGTGCAAAACTTGAACAACAACCTCATTACGGCGCCCGAACTAGCAGACCTAAGGAGACGTTTGCGCAATCTAGACTCCAGAGACGGGCAGTCATTTTTCCAATCTTTATTCAAATCGTGGTGTCACAATGCTGTCGCCACATTTTCACTTTGTCTATTGGCGCAAGCTTATGAGCAGGCATACCAGCTCCTTCAAGTCTTGTGAGCTCTCTGGCCTTTATACATGGATTGCACGCTAATCAAATCAGCGCTGACCTCGAAATGACGGTCAACATGCTTATACAGATCGACAAGCTCGTCCAGCTAATCGAGTCTCCCGTCTTTACATGTATGCCTCCAGAACCGTCGAAGTACTAGTCTGACATTGTGCACAGACCTGCGGATGCAGCTTCTCGAACCAGAAAAATATCCGCACCTCTACAAGTGCCTTTACGGTCTCTTGATGCTCCTCCCCCAGTCCTCTGCTTTTGCCGCCCTCAAGAACCGCTTGAACAGCGTCTCTGCCATCGGCTACCTCCACATGGCGCCCCGAACGTACGTCTCCTCTTCCAATTTTAACCACTTGAGGCAGAAGAGCTCAGAGACCGGCCCTCCCAGTGCACCGCAGTCCGCTCCCGTGTCTAGCTTCGCGCGAGACAATCGATTGAAGGCCCGTGACGATGGCGGGCCCGTCAAATGGAGCGAGCTACTAGATGGATTTAAGAAGACCCAAGAGAGGGCGAGGAAGAGTCAAAGGTTGGCTAGTATGGGGGAGGACGCGGGTATTAGCCCGGTTCAGGAGAAGGAGAAGGCGCCAGAGGTGCCGCCGAAGAGTGCGGGGTTGAGGGGTCCACCACCAGCGGGTGGAAGGCCGTTGCCTGTGCCGATGGCACAGCAGACGCCGGGGCATAAGCCTAGGAGTAGCTTGAGTAATTTGGGGAGGTTCACTGGTGGTGGTCTTGCTGGGAGAAAGAAGAAGTAATCAGCTCAGGGACCACATATTCTTGGAGCTTCTGGTCACAGATTGCATGGTGAGGAGTCTGGTTTGGGTCCCTTGGTATGCTTTGGTTCATGCATGATAGGCACCTTGGAGTTATTCTTGTTGCAGTCATTTTTTGTGCATTCATTTTCACCGATGCCTGCCTTTTCTGTACCTAACGCCATCGTCGGCCTTCTCCGAAGATACACCAACTTCCTTCACCTTATCACCACTACTGCCGAGGACCCAACTCTGCACAATCTCCTTGATCTCAGGCTTCCTTTTCTCCTTTCGTTTCGCTTCCGCCACCTTCCTCACATACCCGCTGTAT
This sequence comes from Darksidea phi, assembly GCA_030770425.1. NCBI lineage: Eukaryota > Fungi > Ascomycota > Dothideomycetes > Pleosporales > Lentitheciaceae > Darksidea > Darksidea phi. Next base: position 24,089 of record JASJFT010000103.1, read on the forward strand.
ACCACCACCTCCGCAATTGCCACAGCACCACTACTGCCCATGCTAAGTCCCAGTCTCTTCGGAACACTCCAATGGCGCGCGGCGACCCATACAAATATGGCGCATGCAACAATCGACACGATGACGTTTATAATGAGGATAATTTGGCGGTGGACTTCTTCGTAGCTTAGCTCGTCTTCTTCGTTGGTGGGTGTGTCCGAGGCGAGACTAAAGTGGGAGGTGTTGGGAAAGCGTTGCGAGAAGGAATCGAGTTTCGTGAGGGGGTTGGGGTTGATCATGCGGTCGTAGACGCGGGCTTCTTCTTCGGCACGGAGACGGGCCATGAGGCGGACGAACTCTGGAGTGGGCTCTTTCTTTTCCAGAGGCGGAGGGATGTATATCTTTGAGCCGCGAAGGAGAGCGTCGAGGGTTGTGGGCATGGAGGCTTCATTTTCTTGTGTACCCTCGTCCTCGTCTGCTGCTGTAGTGACTTGGTACAAGTGCTTCTTGAGGAGCTTCGAAAGGTCGACTAGCTGGCCATGCGAGATGGGATTTCCGGCTTTGGCATCTGCAAGAGTAGGTTCGGAGGGCTGTTGGAGATTCGCAAGCTCTTCGGGGGCTGTTGCCGCAACACTCGAGAGTGCGCGAACGGTTGCGGGGGTCATGGTAAGGAGCACCATATTGGGGTGAGTTGTGGTGCCGGAGACGGAGTGGTGGATCGGCGCCTAGAGAGTACCGCGAGCCGCGGGCTTGGCAGCATGCTAGCGTCATGTCTCGCATGTCTTCCACAACTTTCCGATAGCAGCTGTCAACACCCAAAAATACCTCTTTGGGTCCGAAATCTCTCCCAGCGAGCTTCAATCGCACGCAAAACGCTTACATCTGGACACAGTCTTCGATGACGAGTCGCTCTCTACGGCTCGTGACGAGCTTTGCGCCTTCCACGCCTCGCCTTGCACCATGCTCATTCACGAGCTTTCAGAACACGAAAGCAACGACATTTTACCACCCCCCCCGCCGGCGTGAGCAGTCCTCATGGGCCGCTGCTGTCACCGCTGCACAAACCATCTTCAATGCACCCGCTGCCGATCCAAATGCTCCCATAGCAATCGACCCTTTCCGTACCGTTGCGAAAGAAATGAAGTTCTTGACAAGTAACATACGGCAATTGCTTGGCTCGGGACATCCAACGCTCGATACGGTTGCGAAGTACTACACACAAAGCGAGGGGAAGTATGTGCGGCCGATGCTGGTATTGCTCATGAGTAGAGCCACCGCCCTCACACCAAAGACGAGAAGAGATAGCAGTCCGTACAGCGTCAATCATCCGATAACAAGCGCGCACATACTCTCAGACGAAAACCCCTCCGCGCCAGCTGCAGAATACGCAAGCGTTACTTCGTTAAGTCAAGACGCCGCATACCGAAGCGAAGATTCTGACATTTTGCCCTCGCAACGCCGCCTAGCTGAGATCACAGAACTGATCCACACGGCCTCCCTTCTGCACGACGATGTAATAGACCACTCAATATCACGTCGTTCGAACCCTTCCGCAAACATTGAATTTGGGAACAAAATGGCAGTGCTGGCTGGAGATTTCCTGCTGGGCAGAGCATCTGTCGCGCTAGCTCGATTGCGCGATCCCGAAGTCACTGAGCTACTCGCAACCGTTATTGCCAACCTTGTTGAGGGTGAGTTCATGCAGCTCAAGAATACGGCCTCTGATGAGTGCAACCCGGTATGGACCGAAGATACTGTGACGTATTACCTGCAAAAGACGTATTTGAAATCCGCATCCTTGATCTCAAAGTCTTGCAGGGCGGCAGCCATCCTGGGAGGAAGCTCGCAAGAAGTAGTGGAAGCGTCGTATCAGTATGGAAAGAATCTAGGTCTTGCATTCCAGCTAGTGGATGATATGCTAGACTACACGGTCAGCGGACAGGAGCTGGGCAAGCCGGCAGGCGCGGACCTGGAGTTGGGACTGGCGACGGCGCCGCTACTGTTTGCATGGAAGGACAACATGAACTTGGGCAAGTTAGTAGGAAGAAAGTTTTCCGGGGAAGGTGATGTGCAGAGGGTGAGCATGCATACCTGAAGTGATTTTGGTGGAGTACATCTAATGTAATTGCAGGCCCGCGAAATCGTCTCCGAGAGCACCGGTCTCGAACAAACACGTGCTCTCGCACAAGAGTATGTTGACAAAGCCATCCAATCGATAGCCTTCTTCCCGGATAGCGACGCGAAGAACGGACTCATCGAAATGTGCACCAAAGTCATGAAGAGACGAAAATAGACGCAAACCGAAATGCGAGGTTGGTCCCGGTGGACATCTGTACGAATAATCACTTGAAAAGCACGGCGTTCCCCAACATGTCGTCATAGGCGAGAGGCTCCCTTTGGATCAGGCAGATTTCGTCCCACGCTATGGACGAGACCTTTTACTCGAAACTCGCATTCTGTACATATACTATATCTACACACTAGTGTAGAATGAATTACTGTTAACCATGGAATGCAAAACTGACCCATGTTTATGGGTGTCTCAAAACCACGTGGTGTGAAATGTCTTCAGGATTCAACAAAAGAATTCGGTGGAAGCACGTCCGAATCATATCCGTTCGTCCCTGTCGGTTCTGCTGCTACCTCAGGCACTAGTTGAGGTGGTATGCTCTCCTTCCATATCCGCACCGTCCTGTCTAGTCCCCCGCTAGCGATCAATTTCTCAGTAGGGTGTGTGTCCACAGAAAGTACCGCGTCCATATGTCCTTCTAGCCTCTGCAAAACATTCTTTGAGCTCACATCCCAAAGCACAATCTCTCCCTCCTCGCTTCCAGAAGCTATGAAAGCGTGTTGATGCGGTGGCTCAGCTCCATAGGTCCCAAACGCGCCAGCAAGGCTGTAGTTTGTATTTTTGTGGCCTTGATACGTCTTCACGCACTTACCCTTTCCTTCGATGTAGTTCCACAGTCGGACGCAGGAATCCAGTGTCCAGGCGAGAACATACTTTCCATTTGGCGAGAAGATAACGGATGTAACAGGAGCATTATCTTCGTGGACGAGGGTTCGTAGGCACTGGCCTGTTGCTGTGTCCCAAACTCGAATCAGACCGTCGTGCGAGCAACTGACGATGAGAGTGCCGTCTCGCACAAAATCGACTCCGCTGACCGGATCCGAATGTGCAGGAAGCGAGCGCATGACGCGAGCTGCACGCACGTCCCAGAGAAAGACGGCTTCATCGTAGGAGCCGCTTACGAGCATATTGCCTTTGGGCGAAAATGCGATGGAGTAGACGTAGTTGTGGTGGCCAATGAAGGGGGTCGGATGCGCCATACCCGTCGACACATCCCATAGCCGTATCGACTTGTCGTCTGACCCTGAAGCGAGTATTTTGGAGTCATGCGACCAGGCAATTGTGGAGACGCCGGCGAGATGCCCTTCAAGCGTATGCTCTAGCTTTCCGGTGTGGGCGTCCCATACCTTGATTGTGCAGTCTGCGGAGCAGCTTGCTATCCAGCGGCCGTCGGGCGAGAACTTGGTTGAGGTGATGCCTTTCTTGTGGCCTCGGAGGATAAAGGCGGGCCTGTAGTGGAGTTCGGTAGGTTTCGCGGGGGTAGAGGCGGGTTGAGGGGACTTGGATGTTGATGTTGAACGAGTTCGCGATTGTGATCTCGATCGGGGACTCCCTTGCTCCCTGTAGTATATTCTGTCCTTCTCGCCATCCCCGCTAAACCGTCGCGGACGCGCCGCTAATCTGTATTGCGGGGAGCCATTAGGCGGTGTTCGCGAGGCTGAACGCTTTCGTGGAGGAGAGTCGTGATCATCGTCGTCTTCTCTATGTCGCTTGGGCGACGAGGTGTAGCTATCGGCCATGACGTGGATTATTCCGAGGGAGCCCAGCGCAGATGAAGGAGGAAGGCAGTATTTCTGCCACGCTAAAGGCGCGTCAACGGCTCATGTCAGCAGGGCGGTGAATATCCAGTATCCCTGATCCCTGCTGCGTCTCCGCTGCGTATCCGCAGGTTGCACCACCTCCAGCCTCTTCCTTCATGGCCTTCGAAACGAGCCGCCCGCCCGCGAACCTGCGCATTCTCTCGCTCAATTGCTGGGGATTGAAATACATCGCAAAACTCCGCAATGAGCGTCTAGAAGAAATCGGGAACCAGATTGCCGCTGCCGAGCACCCCCCAGACATTGTTGGCCTGCAAGAGTGCTGGACGCAGCAGGACTACAATGCCATTCGAGAAAGGACGAACCACCTTTTACCGTATGGAAAATTTTACCACAGTGGCATATTTGGTGGAGGACTAGTCATCCTATCAAGATGGCCCATCGAGGAGAGCAACATGACGCAGTACCCGCTCAATGGGCGACCTGCCGCTTTCTACCGGGGCGATTGGTATGTGGGAAAAGGAGTGGCTCATGCCAGGATACGCATGGGACCGACAAGGAGAGATATTGCTGAAGTCTTCTGCACACATGTAGGAGCTCCACACATGAAGTCTGTGGCGGTAAGCTGACCAGGGCAGCTCCACGCTCCTTACGAGACCGAGCCCTTCGACTCCTACCTTTGCCACCGGACAGCCCAAGCATGGGAGATTGCAAAGCTCATGCGCGGAGCCGCCGAACGTGGACATCTCGTCATCGGACTGGGCGACTTCAACATGGTCCCCCTTTCGCTCGCTCACCGCATCATAGAGACACACTCGCCTGTGCGTGATGTCTGGCGGATCCTATACCCCGAATCATCCCTCGGCGCCGCGAAGGATAAGGTAGAGCAACTCAGAAATGTGCCAATGCCCAGCGCAGATTTCAACATTACGAAGAACGGTGCTACCTGCGACAGTGCGCTCAACACGTGGCGATGGAACAAAGGTCATAGTCAACGACTTGCAAAAGGCGAGAACGTGCAGATCCCTCCTACAGTAGACGATCCGAACGCAAAGCGACTGGATTACATCTTCTTCAGCAGTGGCTCGCGTCACGATGCTGCGACCGGAGAGCAGACGTCGGAGTGGACGCTCAAGGAGGCAAATGTAGGCATGACAGCGCGACATCCAACCTTATACTGCTCTCTCAGCGACCACTTCTCAGTCGAAGCAACATTAGTCCGCAGTCTCGATGGAGCAACCACGGACGTCGAAAACGGTCTTTACACTCTACCAGAGAAATATCTGCCTATTGAAATCTATGACGAGATATTAGCTACAATTACCAAGTATAAAACTCGAGAACGCAACCAGCGGCGACTACGAATGGGCCATTTTGGCTTCCAGTGTCTCCTTACGGTTGGATGTCTCGTTGGTGTGTGGTGGTCTCCACACAACTACGTTTCCTTTATATTGATGTTCATCTCATCATTATCTCTGAGTGTGGGTGTTATTGAGGGGTTACTGGGAGGACTATTCATAAGTAGTGAGCTGAGGGCGCTGAAGGAGTTTGAGTGGGAGGTTGGAAATATCAGGGCGAGGGCTGTGGAAATGGGCTAGAAGGAAGACATCAGGGACATCATGGCGTCGAGAGGTCTAGTCAGACGGAAGAAAAGACAGCGAGGAAACCTCATATGTTGCATGCTTGCAATCAACCCTAGAAAACCCCGGGGTTTTGTAGAGTGGGCAAACAAGAGAACAGAATGGCTTTTCCCTCTACACAGGTGAGTGTACAACGTTTCCCATTGCATTCCTCGCATCATACCCGGAGCTGGGTTAATAGAGAACGGTGCCCGGGGAGAGGGCGCGGTTGATTAGCGACCTATCATTGAGCTGTTCTGAATACTGTTCGTGACCGCTTTCTGTCGAGAATGGCGATGTGTTGTGTTCTGCAGTCTAAGTGCATATCCGGATCACGGGAAATGACGTCAATGGAAAAACATCAAACCCCATCAACCATCAGCCATGCCGGCTCACCCTTCCAGTCCTCAAGTTATTAGCCATCCCTCACCTTTTTTTACTTCCTTCCACAATGGAGAATCCATGTACGTTACAGTCGCCAAATCCTGCGGGCGCTCTACTAAATATGTCCCAGCCAAAGAAATCGCAGGCGTAATACACCTCCTCACACAGTCGCCGCCTAGGATACAACGCGAAACAATAGAAGCCTACTTCACGCCCAATGCATCGTTCACACACCCCTTCTGTAGGACTGGCAGCTGGGATAATTCTCGTTTTCTTGTACGAGCGATATATCGGTGGTACAAAATAATGAGTCCCCGGATAGACCTCAAAGTGAACTCTGTTGGTATGTTTCGCGGGATGGTGTTTTGGTCAATGTAAAGGGGGTATAGCAGACTGGAATCCACCATGACTTATTGGCTGAGTTGGAATAGTATTACTGACAGTGGGGCCAGCATACGATGAGCGCAACCTCATCCTCTACGTTAATATCTCCCAAATCTTTCGAATTTGGGCAGTTCCCTTCCACCGCGCTCCCGTCAATCTTACGACTGTCATTACTTTGAAACATAATCACGGCAACGGAAAATACTACATTCAGAGCCAGAACGACTTATACCAAGTGGATGAATTCATCAAGTTCGTCTTGCCTCCGGGCTGGATTCTAGTCTGGCTATGGCATTACTGGTCGGCGTTTTTCTGTTTGGTGGGCGTCTTCATACTGTGGCCGATCAGTGCATTAGAGCAGTGGATTTGGCAACAGGGTAAATATGGGAAAATCGACGGAAATGAAGAGTTAGTTGATGGCATTGAATTGCGGGATCTTGAGAGGAAAGGTATGGTAAACAAAGGGAGGTGACTTATATTCGCGCAACATGCGTAGGCACCGATGGTACGGATTTAGTCGACAATGGTATGAATCACAAGAACGTTTGGGGTAGGCCATCGTATCTGTACCCGTAAATAAGATCCACACTAATTCAGCTCAACCGAAAAAAGACGCAAAAACACATTCTAGAGCATATACATCCATATTACGAATGAACATCGCTTTCGGCTTTCTCAAATACATCACTCATACCATGTTCCCTTATGCGTCACCATATGAAGTCCTCACCCTTTCACCCCTATCACCCTTTGTGCTCTTTCAGCCTGCTGGACATCCATCTCGTGAGCTTGCTCTTGAAATCTAGGAGCTCCTAGTATTTCGTCCTAGGACCCGCTTACTCGTCTCACTGTGACGTGTTTTGGAACGTGGCTGACGCGCTGCTGATCATTTTCAACGAATCATGCTGAAGTGAATTTCTCCACCATGAGCCCGTTGCCCACGAATGAAAGCTGTACCCTGCAAGGTCGGTGTACCACTGCTTCTGGAACAGCAACCGCTGCCCCTACTTCCTCATCTGCCCCTCCTGAAGCCGTCTCCTTTCCTAGACCCGGAGCTTATCCATCACCGTCCTCTTTTAGCTTACCATAAAACTTTGCCCATAAGACTCCTGGCGCAACTAGTATTGCGAGCCCAATGATGGCTTCAATAATAATGCCGGTCAGTTTACCTTCAGTAGGCGATCCTTTCCCTCCTCCACCGTTACCAGTCTCGCTATCACTCGAGACATGCCTCATGGTTATTTAATTCCTTCCCGTCCAAATCGATCACATACGACCATAGGACCTTGAGAACAGAGCTTCCCGTTCGCTCAGCTGTACTTAAGCAGGGTACCGGTGGACTAGTAGTTAGGTGGGTGACCACTAGCGAATCCCCACTGTTGTATGTTTTTTGACGTTTTAAATTTTTTTGGCCTTCAGATTACGCCGGTTGAGTGATAGAACACGTTATTTATTTGACTTTAGTAATATAATTGAGTTGACCAATATAACTGTTAACATGGAACTTAGGATCGGTGTCGCGTATACAAAAGCTATAAATAGGAATGACATACTTTTGCACTCAAATATAGTACCAGTCATGTACACAGTTTGGCTATCCGTACCCGACCTTTAGTAGGCTTTAGTAAATATTCAACGCGATTTTATGGCCGGGCCGTACTAGGTATAGCCGCATTCGTCGTTCTTAAGAATGCTTGCACTCTCGCATGCCGTGAAGACAGGACGACCAATTTGCGAATCAGTGCGACATCTTGCGCAACCTGAGACAGTGAAAATATGGGACGTTACGGCAATTGTTATACTATAGGCGGTAGTATACGTATACTAACTTATTACTATCGCTGTTGGTCCCCCAACCACGCTCTGCGGTTCGGTAGTACATGTCATTGCTCGCCGCGTCAATGTTCGATATTCAAAATATCACCTCGTCGATATTACTATATACAGCTCTACGACTCTATTATCGTGTATAAGGTATAGGTATAGCACCTCTACTGCGTATAAACTCTTACCATGTTTCGTGTGGACCTTACGAAAGAGACTCCCACTAAGCAATTCCAAACTAAATAACAATACGATCCCGCACAAGCAAAGCGACCATTGATTGGTTTAAACAAAGTTGGCGTCACCTATTCATTCAGAATCACAATCCCATAAGGATCCCGATCCACCTCACTAACAACAACGTCAAAGTCATCCTCCGCCAAAGCGTCCTTCAGACTCTCATCCTTAGCCTCCTCCTTCCTGATTTTACTCCATTCTTCTTCTACGGTTTCCTCCAACTGCCCCAACAACACCTCGCTCAGAAAGCCCCTCTCGGAATTACTATGAAACAAATTGACCACCACCTGCCCCTTCTCTATCGCCGCCAACGCCTCATGGTGGCTCATCTCGCCCGTGAAGAGGAGGTCTACATCCAGGTTGGAAAGCAAGGAGGCACCAGAGCCAGCGCATATGCCTACAGATGAGATATTGAGGTCCGAGAGAGAGGTATTTTGGGGAATAGCGATGGGAAAGCCTTTGGGGTTGTTGAGTCCCTTGCCTATGCGATCAAGGAGGGCTGTCAGAGGCTGTGGGGTTTGAAAGGTAACGACGCGACCCATGCCGGCGCCAGGGTGTGACTCAAGTTCGGGAGACTGAGGAACCACGGGACGGCGCGTATGTGGGATGGACGTCGTTGTGGGAGAAGAGAGCTTGCCTACGCGGAGGATGGTCTGGCTTGGATGGTGAGCAAGAGTAAACAGCGGCGGCGTCCTCTCCACGAACGGGTCATCCCCGTCTTGCTCTGTCAGCTTCTCTGACGGAGTTTGTACGTCCTCTCCGGGTTCACTCCCATGGGTGGTAGTTGTCCCCGTCACTATATCCGCCAACCAATCTCCCAACCCTCCAGGTGCAGAATCCATGGCTGTATGCGGACTATATACGCTGATACCATGGCTTGCTAATCTGAGCAACGTCTGTTGTTGTGAGTCTGCGAGAGTCAAGGACTTCAAGCCCCGGAATATGATGGGATGGTATGCGACTATGATGGAGGAGTCGAGTGCGATGGCTTCGTCGGCAACGGCTTTTGTGAGATCAATGGTGAGCAGGACGGTATTCGAGTGACGGCGAGAGGGGACGAAGGGAGCTTCGAGAAGAAGGCCGGTGTTGTCCCAGGAGTTATCTGCAAGGGCTTGCGGGTAGCTGGTTCATGAGCTTCTGATGCAAAGGAAGCTAGGGGTTGGAGAAGACTTACAGCTTCCGCATAGCTCTCACCACCGCTCTCGAAAACGGCGCAGAGCTCGTCGTCGCACTCATCACAAAGGAGCGTCTCAGGGTCGGAAGAAACATGCACGACCACGACCGGCACTGTAGACTGCACCTAGGTCGCCCAATGAAAGCGCAACAGCTCCTCGGCGACGAAGCCAGCAGTTCCCGCACAGACCCCCGCAATAGTCCCCACCATCTTATCAGATCCGAAGATTCTAGATTAGCGCCCTGGTCATCTACAGCACAATGGACCCCCGCCACAAACTCTACAAACAACTCGACGGCCTAGATATCGATCCCGAAAAATCTATGAGTGCAACGACGGGTACTGGGGCGGCGCCAGAGGCTGCTAGCTCCGGGGTCACGCCTGAGGCCATTAAGAATAGGTTGGAGGAGGGGTTGGCGGCTACCTATGTCGAGATTGAGGACATGAGTGGTAGGTCTGATGCATTTCAACATTTTGTTGGTGGGAGAGGCACACACGATGGAACAGGGTGCTTTGCATTGGGGAATATGGACTGATCGAGCGTCTAGGTGGATGCGGGCAAATGTTCGAGGCTATCATTGTGTCACCTCAATTTGCAAAGAAGACGACGCTGGCGAGACATCGGTTGGTCAACGGCGTGCTGAAGCAAGAGATAGCGGCGATACATGCATGGACACCGAAATGTCACACACCTGAAGAGTGGGAAAAGAAGAAGCCACAGATATAATCTCTGACTGCGATGGCTTGGCTTTTGCACGACAAGACATGCATGGCTGACGGTACCTCCACGAGCGGTTACATACTACTTTCAAGGGACCATCCAAAAGGTGTTTAACGCTAAAGGAGTTGCTACGAAGCCATCTCTAGACGCGTTCACGGTGTTCGAAACCCGGCCTAGCTTAGCAGCACACGAATTTCTCCACTAGTACGCGGGAACAGATCCCTAAGTGCTGGCGCAGGCTCCTCCTCCTCCTCTTCCTCTTCTTCTTTGTGCAGCAAATCATCAGCAGCGAGTATCTTACTCTCCACAAATTCAAAGTCTTCACAGAACATTCTTGCGGCTTCCTCTGTGATATTCTGCACCATCTTCCTATTTCTAAGGCGCTTAAGATTTTCGGCCGTATCTATGAGTGCTGAAGGAAGGAACTCATCTAATTCTTGACTTGCTGCCGTCAATGCCTCTGGCTTAAACGCATCCAGGTTGGGAATAGTCTTGAGGCTCTCCGATGAATCAGTAATGTCGGACAAAGCTGCGAGGAGGGTATCTAAGCCGGAAGTGTGGGCGAGGTACTGATGTTGATACTCGACGAGCTTTGCCGTATGCTCAGCAATCGTGTCTTCCATCTCGGTAACGCGTTCTTTCGCAAATGAATATGGAGTAAGGATGATCTTTACTGCCAGCAGACAGTTGATAGCGAAGATATCGCTATCTGGGGCTTGCAAACCTTTGCACAGGTTTTCACATCCGCTTAGAAAAGGATCTAACGTTTCGGCAAGGACGGACTGGAAGCTATTCTCGCGGCTGTCCACAGTGGCAATGGAGGTATCATAGCTCTTTGCAAGAACCCTGACCATTTGTAGCGCTTCGTCTAGGAAGTCTGGTGGCGATAAGTCTGATGGCGCAACTGCCAAATCGTTCTGCACCGCCGCGACGTGATCCCTCATGTTGGCGCGGAACTGCCTCATTGCCGAACCCTCTAACGTGTTAAAGAGCTCTAGAACCTCAGAGCCGGTCCCCAAAAGCCTTGCAAAAGTGTTCTTGTAGAAGCCGATTAGGTTGGCAATTTTATAGGCTAGGGTAGCATCGTCGTGGCTCTGTATGACCTGTTCAGTGCGCTGCCGGAGTAATCGAGCAACACCGGTAAGATCCCGACTGACAAGCTGATTGAGAGCTTTTTTTCCGTCAAAAATCACCTCGTCCCCGTCGCTTCGCAACCAGGGCTCACTTTCCAACCCAGCCTGAATAGACCGCTTGATCTCATCGCCATCAGAGATGAAAAGCACTTCCAAAGCCTCTCTTTCCGAGACGGTAGCCGAGTGGACCCATGCAAGCATGTCACCAACGTAGCGAAGCGGGTCGTGCGCTTGGAACTCTATCGGTTTGGTGGTCAGGTTCTGCGTCTCAACCGAGCCGGTCAAGGCGGCATAGAAAGAATTGGAGAGAATGTTTTCCCTGGCTTCAGCAAAGAAGTCTAGACAGCTCTGGAACAAAGCAGGTCGCTCCGCCAGCACACGCAAGGAGCGCCTAACGGATGCGTTGATCTGAGGATTCTCGAGATCTAGCGTCTTGAACTCCCGCTGTATCCAGCGATAGAGCTTTTGGTAGGCAGCATTGATCTGTCTCGAGCTCTGCTCAAGTACTTCGAGACCTAGTCGCTGGTCTTCCGTCCCTAGCAAAACCTGACTGTCATGGTGAATCTTCTTGACTCTTGTGAGCGTTTGGAAGAAGTCTTCGTTCACGGGCTCCGCAGTCGATGTCAATGCAGTCGTCTCCGTCTCCGAGATGAGGAAATGTGAGTTGAAAGCTCCAAGGATCTGCTGTTTGGTCTCCACCTGCTTTCTCTGGGCGATGAGGCTTGTCGCCTCTTCTAGCATGGACCCCGTCTCGCGGTTTGCAGCTGCAATGTGACCGCGCATCTCAGCGCAATAGCTGTTTAGACTGTTGATGGCTGTGCCGATACGTTTCAGTTGCTGTCTACCCTCAGCATCGAAACATGGTTAGCGGGTTCTCTACAAACCTCGGCGAGTTGTCCGAAATCCGTGACGATCTCGCCATTGCACTGAATCACTTCTCGCTGGACTTCCAAACGCAGCTGGCGTCTCGTCTCTGCGGTGTTCCGCACGCCACGAGCGTCAAGCGTGTCCAGCGCATCGCGAATTTCCAGGTCGGCATAGGATGCGGAGAGGACGCTGGTGATTCTCGTCGACAGGGCGTTGATCCCCCGAGACGGCGTGCCTACCGCCGGGGCAGATGGTGAGAAGCCATCCAAGGGGGGGGCCATGGTGAAAGGCGCCTGATGTGTGTTGGCGGCCGCGAAAGGTGGTGATCGGGTGCACTTTCCCCCGTTCGCCGAAGGCTTAGCGTGCCTCGCCCTTTGAGTGACGCCAGAGCCATGTGACGGCTGCTTTCACCATCATCAATCCCAACCGCCCCGTCACACGCCAGCATGGTCACAACGTAGAAGTGTCGGTCTCATGGCGCTAGTCCACACTCATGGGGTCACTCACTACCGTCGTCACTCTACGGTGTCTTCTTCAGCCCTCAAACACGCGTTTGCACGGCTACGCGCCCCGCCGCTGCCTGAGGCCGCCCCTGTGACCCTACCATGATGGCGTCCAACCTGCTCTCCAGGCTTCTTCCCTCCGCCTCCGACGAGCCCTACGAAACGCGTCCTCTGAACACCCACCAACGTCGCGATTCATCGGTCGACGATGAAGAACACCACGCCATGGACATAGACGAAGAGAACCTGGGGGCGCGCTTTGAGCCCCAAGACCTCGAACATCTGCTCGAAGAAGCGTCCTCAAGCCAGATGACGACTGAAAGCACTGCCTTTCTTCCCCAGCACAACGAGCGTGCCCCGCCCGGCATCAACACCGCGAACAGGGCCGCCGCCTGGAGACAGCCGCCTGCTGCCCGAGCACCCCCGCTCGATGACGACGACGACGTCCCGCAATCGCTTCTACTCGAAGGTGGCCCACCTACACTGAATGGAAGCAAGGGTCGGCGCATCGACGGCCTACCGCCACCCGTACCTGGTCCTTCGACGCGCCACACACGAGCTCAGTGGGATACCGCAAGGCGGCAGCAGCGTCTCCATGAAGATACGCCAGATGCTACCCCAATGCGGGCATGGGGACATGCTGCAAGTCCTGGACAATCTACGAGCGATCCTAGAGAGAGGGCCCTCTGGCTCTGGGTTAATCAGACGGATTTGGATAATTTCTTAGCCGAAGTTTATGAGTACTACGTTGGATGCGGCATCAACTCGATAATCTTGCGAAACGTCTTGATGCTGTTGCAGACTGCCTTTGTGGTAGGCTTCTTGACTACCCTTACCTGGTGCATCGACTATTCGAAGATCTCCCATAGTCACAAAATGAGTGAGGTCCTTGTGCCTCAGTGCACCAAGCAGTACGTTGAAATGGATTGATGTTGAATTCCACGCTGACTCTGCCTAGGATGCATGGATTTTGGGTCTTTGCCCTCTGGGTCTTCATCATCTACTGGCTATACACTTTTCAAAGGCTCGTGAGAGACGTACCACGGCTGCGAACCATGCGCGACTTCTATGAACATCTCCTCGATATTCCAGATCGAGACATACAAACGATACAATGGCAACAGATCGTGGGCCGGATCATGGCCTTACGCGATTTCAATCTAACCACGGCATCAAACTTGTCTCCCCAGGTGCGGAAACTGCTAGACTCTAAAAGCCGGCAGCGACTCGATGCCATCGATATTGCGAACCGATTGATGCGGCGCGACAACTATCTGATAGCACTTTTCAACAAGGAAATCTTGGATGTTAGCATTAAGGTACCTTTCCTTGGCAACCGATCGGTCTTCTCAGAGACAACACATTGGCACGTCAATCTGGCTATTATGGATTTTGTTTTCAGTGGTCCCAATGGCCAGTTCAACCAGGATTTTCTCAAAGAGCGGAACCGCCGGGCTCTCGTTGACAAGCTGAAGACTCGATTCATGTGGACTGGCATCATCAGTGTAGTCTGTGCGCCCTTCGCCGTGACCTTTATCCTAGCATCGTACTTGTTCAAGTACTTCACCGTGAGTTGTCTTCCCCGTTTCGTCCGAGTGGAGCCTGATATCTGTAGGAATATCACAAAGATCCGTCGCAACTTAGCACCCGCGATTTTACCACATATGCCCAGTGGAAATTTCGCGAGTTCAACGAGCTTCCTCACTTGTTTTACCGCCGCAGGAACATGGCGTATCGTTATGCGAACACCTATCTTGCCCAGTTTCCGAAAGATAAGACGGAGCAAATCTCATCCTTCGTATCTCTCGTCACGGGAGCTTTCCTTTCCGTTTTGATAGCATTCACGCTGCTAGACTCAGAACTCTTTCTTAACTTCGAGATTACTCCCGGAAGAAACGCCCTCCTATATATCACTATCCTGGGTGCGATCTACCGGGCAGCCCGTGGCAGTAGCCCCCAACAGGATCAAGTAGCAGACCCCACTTTCTTTTTGAGCCACGTCATTTACCACACGCGATATGAACCGGCGTCATGGAAAGATCGCTTACACACCGACGAAGTACGAGGCGAATTTGCCCAGCTATATCAGCCTAAGGTCCTCATTTTTGCTGAGGAAATCCTAAGCATGTTCATCACACCTTTTTTACTGATACTTCGCCTACCCAACAGCAGCGAGCGCATCGTCGACTTCTTCCGGGAATTTTCAATCGTAGTCGATGGTTTGGGTGTTGTCTGTTCTTACTCCATGTTCCCATTTAAGAAAGGAGAGAACAACATACCTGCAAATAGGACTGGTGGACAACGCGAAGATGCTGAACTGCGGGAAGAATATTTCATGGCGAAGGACAATAAGATGCTCGCATCCTACTACGGCTTTCTCGAAACCTATACCACTCAGGCACAAGGCGGCTACAATGGACGCTTACAAGGAAGAGGGGGGAATTTCCATCCTCCTCCTCAGTTTCCAAACAACTTTAGCCAGGGTTCGCAAGTCGCTCAGCCTACCGGTATGGATATGACCGTCTGTGGAACGAGCAGAGGTCCAGCCGGACGACAGGCCTCAACTCGCCGCACACCCAGACCCGGTCCATCCTCCGGACCGAGTGAACCGATCAACTCTACTCTCTTGGACCCGCATCACCAGCCGCCAGCCTCTGTATTGAGGGGATCTCCACACCAGGGTCCGCATGGAAGGTACAGGTCGTCGTTACACCCAGTTCCTGACCAAACCACTCGAATCGAAGAAGAGAGCACCTTGGGCGACTCCTGGCGGACTAGTAGACTTGCACAGAACGACGACGATGATGAAGAAGAAGCGTCGGGAGGCAACCAGGGGGGAGTTCTGCAATTGCTGCGTCAGTTCTCGAAGGCGCAGGCAGAGGGCCGTGGTGCTGGAGTGGGAGTTTGAATATTCCTCAAAGCATAGCATTGGGTTTTGGCGTTGGGGATCATGACCGGAATACTAGAACTATCGTTTCGTACGCACCACGTGTCTTGCGGCATATATTCGATAAGTGCTCGTATCAAGGATTTCGATTTACCGTGGACTTGTATGCGCACAGATGTCTGATACATTGAATAATAAGCCTAGTCAAAGCTTTTACGCAATCGAGTCTCACGTCTAGTATACACCAGATCGCTTCTGTTGCCAGGGCTCTGTGATATTTGTAGCGCTCAGTAGATAACTATGATTTCGAATAAGCAGAAAGCCGTCGAATGATCTTCTAGTATTCAACTCAATAACCGCTTTGCTCTCGCCTGCTGTCTCCACCCGCGGAACCATCCGCATCTTTATCTTTACTTTCTTTGGTACTCGCCCCCGCCGCCTCCCGAATCCCCTTATCATCGCCCCTCAACTTCTCAAAATACGCTTTGATATCATCGGCCCCGACCGCCTTCCCGCTCTCTGCAAACGGCTTAAAGAACGCCTGCAGCCCATCCTTCAAGCTCGCATAAGCCATCGCACCTTGAATAGCACGCACGCGATCCATGTTGTTGAAGGCGGCTTCGCCGCGGTCTAGAATGGAGCCAGTGCCTACCGAAGGCGAACCAGCTTCGGAGATAGGGGGTTCGTAGGCGTCTTCTTCTTCGAGAAGTTGGGGGTGGGGAGCCAAGAGAGGAAAGCACTTGGCGCAATGGCAAAGGAAAGAACGGAATGTTGGTTGCAAGAAGAGGGAGAAGGGCGCTAACAGGGTAGGGTCGGAGATTGGAGAAAGAGAAGGAAGCTTGCAGATTGTTGTGTTGGTAGAAGGTCCCTTGGGGGCTAGGGGGGTAGTCGCGGGCGTGTCCTCGGCGATGGCGGAGAGATTCATTGCTAGGTCCACAGACTTTTGGAGTTTCGGCGGAGCCGTATCGGAGGGAATGGTAACATCCTCGTCGTCATCGGGAGCTTTGCGCTTCTTGCTGTCGTTATATGTGGTGCTATTCGTGGGTGGTGCATCCTCCGGCGGTATATCTAGAGGGTTAAGAGAGGCATCAAAAAATTTAGGTGGGAGGAAGCCTGGAGCATTGGCATAATTCTTGATCCACGGGTGCGCTTCGACGCACTTGTAGCAGAGAAAGTGTTCAAAGTCGTCCTCGGCAGGAAATCCAGGAGGAAGGGGCTCATCTTCATCATCTTCGTCTTCCGCATCCGCTGTGATATCGTTTCCGTCCACACCATTGCCATTTGCGATGCCGGCAGCAATGGCAGTCACAATGGACGGTCTTCGCGAGTCGAGATGCCCACTAACCTCTTCCTCCATTCTTGTGAAGCTGGTTTTTCGCATGATGACGTTCGCTTTTGGATCTTGTTTCTTCGCCTTCAACTTCCGAACGTATTCTTGGAAATCCTTCCTAGAGATACCAAGAAGGCACTCGGGATGCCACCAGTCCTCGCCGCATCCACCATCTGCCACTGTCCCAAGGCCCAAACACTGAAACATGGTTCCTCGCTCCTGCTTTGGATCGTAGTTCTCTTCACATCCGCAGAACTTATTCCGAAAGTTCTGGTTGTATTTGTTTCCCTGTGCCGGCTCTTCCGCAGTCACGCCTCCCTTCCGGCCAGTCTCCTGGTTGATGCGCAAGTTGCATGGCGCCTCCTCAGGCAAGCGGGCAGTCCCACAGTCGCAGACGAAGTTGCGCTTGTTAAACAGCTCAACAAGATCATGCTCACCATGGCAGGAGATGGAGCAGGCATAGCAGACAGCGGCGGGGATATACGGATCGGAGGAGCTTGCGGGCGGCGGATTGCAGTCGAGACACGAGTAGAGGCTTTGCCTGAGGGGTCCGAGGTCGCGGGTGCATGTATCAAATTGCTGTGAACTGTCAGTAGGAGCGATCAGTAGGGCGGGTATAGGGCTAACATATGGTAGAGCTTCGCGGGCTTCGGCTTCGAGACTAAGCTGCTCCTTGATGAAACTATGAACCAGATGAGTATGCGCCATAACAGAGCGGGCGAGCTACTCACTCGGCTGCCGTCTGCGAGCTCTCGGATACCTGCGAGGTGGAATTCGAGCGCGACTTCGGTTGAGCAACGCTGGATGTTTGTGACTCGGCCATGGTGGTAAGAGGACGAAGAGGACGGCGCACACAAGAACGGCCCAAGGAAGAGATGCGAGGGTGGACTGAAGGTGGAGGCACCTGGGTCAACTGGCGGGCATCCAGAGAGTCATGACGCCTTTCCCTTTTGGTGGTTAATGGAGTCGCGCCAAGCAACGACGCGTCGCGAACGCGGCCCAGGTGCCCGATCCTTTTCGTAGCCGCCCACCTCGCCCGCTTCACTCGAGTCTGTCTTTCCCGCGACTGCTCTCGCAACGCACCGCATTCATATACCAACATTGAGTCACAATGAGGCAGGTCTTCTTCCCATGACCCGACCCCGGTCCATCCTCCTGACCAACTCTAGCTCCCCTCTGCGACCGAGCATGTCCTCGGCGAACCGGGGCCCAGCTCCCAGTAGCAGGCGCAACAAGCGCGCCAGGGACGACGATGGCCTCTCCTCGTCGGCCGCACATCCGCCGTCTAGCCGTGAGTGGTTTGCGAATCCAAAGCGCGGGGCATACGATTGACACATTGCAGCAATGGCCTCTTCGCCGCCCATGATTCCCCAAGACGACGACGCAGATATCATGGACGAAGACGGAATTTACGGCGGTGTCGATGATCTGGACGATGATGCAGAAGAAGCTGCGGGTATCGATCTATTTGCCGATGACTTCGAAAAAGACTACCGCACAAGGGAAAACGATGCTTACGAAGGTGCCGATATCGATGACCAGGACTATGAAGATATGGATGTCGCATCGAGGCGCGAACTCGAGCGCCGCCTGAATGCCCGTGACCGAGAAGCCAGACGCCGTCTGCCCAATGCTTTCTTACCAGATGATGATGAAGGTGGTTTGAACGATTTGATGAACCGAAAACGAGTGACCCGACGACGCTATGACGAAGAGCAGGATGACATGGATATGGATGATGATATTATGGCTGAGGAACTGTCCCTGGAAGCGCTTTCCGATATCAAAGCCAATACTTTGACCGATTGGGTCGGCCAACCCGCTGTCTCGAGAACGATCGCTCGTGAATTCAAGACGTTTCTGACCGAGTACGTAGACGACCAGGGTGTTTCAGTCTACGGAAACCGCGTTCGGACGCTAGGAGAGGTCAACGCCGAATCCTTGGAAGTATCGTTTGACCACCTCGCCGAGTCAAAAGCTACCCTCGCATATTGGGTCGCTAACGCCCCGACCGAGCTATTGAAGATTTTCGACCAGGTCGCCATGGAAGTTGTGCTTCTTCATTATCCAGACTATGAGCGCATTCATTCCGAGATCCACGTGAGAATATCTGATATCCCCGTTCAGTACACTCTACGCCAACTACGCCAGACTCACCTAAACTGTTTGGTTCGCGTCAGCGGGGTCGTCACCCGGCGGAGCGGAGTCTTCCCGCAGTTAAAGTACGTCAAATTCGACTGCGTAAAGTGCGGCGTCACGCTGGGTCCCTTCCATCAGGACTCCAATGTGGAGGTAAAGATATCCTTTTGTCAGAACTGCCAGTCTCGTGGGCCGTTCACGGTAAACTCGGAGCGGACAGTGTATCGCAATTATCAGAAACTCACGCTTCAAGAGTCGCCCGGAACAGTCCCAGCCGGTCGTCTGCCTCGCCATCGAGAAGTCATTCTTCTGTGGGATCTCATTGATTCAGCTAAACCTGGAGAGGAGATCGAGGTGACCGGTACTTATCGCAATAACTATGATGCGGCTTTAAATAGCAAGAATGGCTTCCCAGTCTTCGCGACCATCATTGAAGCAAACTATGTCGTCAAATCCCACGATCAACTTGCTGGTTTCCGCTTGACTGAACAGGACGAACTAGCGATCCGGACCTTGGCCAAGGACCCCAAAATTGTCGACAAGATCATCAACTCGATCGCTCCCGGTATTTACGGACATACAGATATCAAAACTGCTGTTGCCCTCTCACTGTTCGGCGGGGTCAGCAAGGAGGCGGCCGGCCGTCATGCCATCCGTGGTGACATTAATGTACTTTTACTGGGAGATCCAGGAACTGCAAAATCTCAAGTTTTGAAGTTTGTGGAGAAGACTGCCCATCGGGCCGTTTTTGCAACCGGTCAAGGTGCCTCCGCCGTTGGTCTTACCGCCTCTGTTCGTCGCGATCCCATGACCAGTGAATGGACGTTGGAGGGCGGGGCTCTCGTGCTTGCAGACAAGGGCACTTGCTTGATTGACGAATTCGACAAGATGAATGACCAAGACCGAACCTCAATCCATGAGGCCATGGAACAACAGACTATCTCGATCTCTAAGGCTGGTATCGTCACGACACTTCAAGCTCGCTGTGCAATTGTCGCTGCCGCCAATCCTATCGGTGGCCGCTACAACTCCACAATCCCGTTCTCGCAGAACGTTGAGCTTACTGAGCCTATCCTGTCACGTTTCGACATTTTGTGCGTTGTGCGCGATACTGTCGATCCAGCCGAAGATGAACGCCTCGCGAAGTTCGTTGTACACTCGCATGGCCGTGCGCATCCACTACAAAACTCCGGTTACAATCATTCCGCGAAGAAGGGTGGACAGAACGATGAGGATGAGGATGATGGTATGGAGGTTGACGACGATGAAAAGAAGCCAGTCAAGGAGGGAGAGATCCCGCAAGAGCTATTGAGGAAGTACATCCTTTACGCAAGGGAAAAATGTAAGCCCAAGCTTTATCAAATCGACGTTGACAAGGTGGCACGCCTTTTTGCCGATATGCGGAGAGAGTCCATGGCTACCGGTGCTTATCCCATCACTGTAAGTTCTTCGTTACCCAATTCCAGCGCACCTGCTGATCGCCCTAGGTCCGTCATCTTGAGGCTATCATGCGTATCTCGGAAGCGTTTTGCAAGATGAGGCTTTCCGAATATTGCTCCTCGCAGGACATTGACCGTGCCATTGCAGTAGCGGTCGATTCTTTCGTTGGCTCGCAGAAGGTCAGTTGCAAAAAGGCGCTTGCGAGGGCTTTTGCCAAATACACACTCAACCGGCCAGGCGCGGTGCGCAATCCAGCACGGGGTGGCAGGCAGAGTCAGAAAGCAGGTGTGTGAGCTAGTCGGTCGATAGGACGAGGGATGAAGGGATGACGGATCAAGGGTGGAGAATAAAACGAACTACCATGCAGGAAACGGGCGCTCATGGCACGAAAGGATGATGATACGACATCAAGGCAACAGCAAAGCGTAGTACCATGGTCAAATCATGTAGTTTATTTAGATGCCGGCGTTTTAACAGCGTTATCTAGTCTCATTGTTTCGAATTCGTATGCCAATAAACCTCAATCACCTCCGAGGGAATTTTAAGAATAATCACTCGTAGGCCTAACCCGACGCTTTCTTCAACGCAGAACAGAGCAGTAGGATGCGGTAAGCTAACATTGAACGCATCTTACTCCAGATGGCAGTAACGAATACGAAGTGACACCGGGAACGACTCAACACGTACTCGATGTCGTGCATCTGTAGCTATTTAGAATCTCTCAAGTGCTGGCACGTGATATTCATAATATAAGAGAGAGAAAGCAATAGATTCCTTCTCTCTTCAATCGGGTTAATAGTTACTAATCACATTTGAATGTTAAACAAGCTAGTTAGGCGGTGAGTATTTGGGCGAGCCATGCTGGCCATTCGCACTAGTACTAAATTGGTTAGCATCATTTAGCCGAAGAAGCTGCCACACAAAGTTCCAGCGTCCGACTTCTCAAGTTTCTCACCGTACGAACCAGCACTTCGCATTAACCGGAGCGCATCAACTTTTCAGGAACACCCATTCAGTACAGATTTCCTGAAGCGCAGCGATGGCCCCCAAGAAGGCTAAGAAGACCGCCGACTCCATCAACTCGCGCTTGGCGCTTGTGATGAAGAGCGGAAAGTGAGTTTTCTTGCGCCCAGAGGTGTCGGATTGGATACTGACAGGATGTGCAGGGTCACCCTCGGATACAAGTCTACGCTGAAGAGCCTGAGGAGTGGAAAGGCCAAGCTCGTTATCATCGCGGGTAACACCCCACCGCTCCGCAAGTCTGAGCTTGAGTACTACGCTATGGTACGCCAATTTCACAATCCTCTTGACAAGTCAACTGACTAACACCTTCGTAGCTTTCCAAGACCTCCGTCCACCACTTCAGCGGCAACAACGTACGTACTATACCCGATCCCTCTCACGGCCTAACGACGAGATACTATGAATGTGTTCTTGAGGGCTGGCCCTGAGAAGAGGTCCTATATGACTTCGGAGGGCTATCAACTAATAGTATGTAACATAGATTGAGCTCGGCACTGCCTGCGGTAAACTTTTCCGCTGTTCCACCATGGCTATCCTCGACGCTGGCAAGTAAACTCATAGACTTCATAAGGATGGCAATCTAACATATTAACAGGTGATTCTGACATCTTGAGCACCAACACCGCGTGAGCGTGAGAGGATATGACTACAGCCGACCAAGGCAGATAGACTTGATGCACATGACAAGATCTCCTAGTTAAGATCTAGTGCGATGACAAAATGAACAAATCGCCAGACAATCTTAGATCTTGCTGCCTGCCACTGTGACCGTGTTGGACCCTTCTTATTTACCAAGGATAGCTTGCAATACCCTCGGTGTCCACGACCGCCTAGAGATATGTGGTTGCTTTGCAGTACTCCAATAGGCCAAGATAGAAGTTCGACGAATTTCTCGGCCGGTGTAAGCCTGAACCATGACTCTTCTTCTATACATGTGTCACGTGCACTTTACCGCCGGTGAAAGTGCAGAAGAGTGGATGTCGATTTGCTGATAAATTGCACTTCAGAGCTCGTGGAGGAAGGGGCGACTCGGCAGGCTAGCTTAACACGGACTAGCGCGCTGGCCTCCCACACTGATTTCCAAGCAGTCAAAGACCTTCTTAAGGCGACGCCTCTCCACTTCAACCACTCCACAACTAATCTCAGGGTAAGAACCGCCTCTCCTGCAACCGCTCAAAAACTCATTCCGAACCATTCCACGAATACACGCTGCCCTCCCCTCTTCGCATTCGGAGCATTCGCTTACTCTGAGGATAGACCGAAACCGACAAAATGGCCCGCCGTCCCGCCCGCTGCTACCGGTACTGCAAGAATAAGCCGGTATGAATTCTCGAGAAACCAAAATCAGGCCTTGAAACTGACCCCCCGCAGTATCCCAAGTCGCGCTTCAACCGCGGTGTGCCCGACCCCAAGATCCGCATCTTCGATCTCGGCCGCAAGCGAGCCAACGCCGACGAGTTCCCGCTATGCATCCACCTTGTCTCCAACGAGTACGAACAGCTGTCCTCTGAGGCGCTCGAGGCGGCCCGTATTTGTGCCAACAAGTATCTCGTCAAGGTCGCCGGAAAAGAAGGTTTCCATCTCCGCGTCCGCGCCCACCCATATCACGTCGTCCGTATCAATAAGATGTTGTCGTGCGCTGGTGCCGATAGACTGCAGACTGGTATGCGTGGTGCCTTCGGCAAACCGAACGGTACCGTTGCACGCATCAATATCGGCCAGATCATCTTGTCTGTTCGAACGAGGGATGCCAACCGCGCCACCGCCCTTGAGGCTTTGAGGCGATCCCAATATAAAGTATGTACAGTTGCAGACATATCCAATCGAATAGGGCCATGCTAACAAATGCAGTTCCCCGGTCGCCAGAAGATTATTGTCAGCAAGAATTGGGGCTTCACCAGCCTTCGCCGCGAGGATTACGTCACCAAGCGCAAGGAGGGCAAGATCAAGATCGACGGTGCTTACGTTCAGTTCCTCCGTAACAAGGGCGACCTCAAACAGAACGTCGAGCGCTTCCCGGATGCTTTCGAGCAGCAGGAGGCGTAGGTTGCTGAGTACAGTATGGAAATGTGGCGTGATGGACTGCATGGATGGAAGTGGGATACTGGTCATGGCGTATCTTGCTTTGCTTTTCTATCTCTAGTCATGGACGGAGGTTGAGAATCAGCTGCGGGTGAATCTGTAGCACAATTGAATCAATGTAACCATGGCATAGTACATGAAGAAATGTATGTGATCTTTCCTGTCCTGCAAATTAAGATTCAAAGGTATGTTATGATTAGTTAGGCGCTCTAAATACAATTACTCGCTATCCATCCCACTGACCGCAGCGTACAATATCTACAGAACTCCCAACAAAGATTCCGGCTTGAAGGAACACAAGAGCATCTACTAGTACTTGATCTTGGGTCCCTTGTATCCCATCAAAGGTAACCGCATCTACGTTATGACTTGGCCAGCTATCGCTAAGCCGTCACAGTAGACGTTTCCGTAACCGTCTCCTTTTCCGTCGCAGTCGCTGTAACCGTTATTGTAAATATTTGGCTAGGGTTGATCGGTGTGACTATCAGTGGGGAGTCCGATGCCGATGACGACGCTGGTTCCGAACTGGTCAAGGAAGGTGCTGGGGCGGTCCCTGTTGGTGCCGGCGGGGCGGCATCTGTGGTCGAAGAAATAGTAATCGATGATGTCGTTGCCGAAGCTGGCTGCTGTGTGGGGTATACGAAGCCTCCACCAAAGTTGGATGTCGGTTGAGGCTCCGCCGTGTTGGATGGGGCACTCGGCTCAGAGGCTAGAGAGGATGGTGCGGATGTGATTGTGCCAGATGGCTGCTCTACGGCGGTGGACGATGCGGGCGGTTGGTCATTACCGATAGTCGATGCTGAGCTCACAGGCGGTGACGCACTTGTTAATGCTGATGTTTGAGTTCCTGTGACAGCGGGTGGCGGTGAAAGGGACGTTGAAGGAAGGAGGCCAGCGGTAGATGACGATGATACGGAGGCGCCCGGCCGTTCGGTCAGGGTAGGGATAGCCGATGGTGGGCCTGAAGAGGTATTGGCGGATGAGGGCGTTGCACCTGGTTCTTCTGCTACCGCGGTGGTGGGGAAGACGGTGGTGTATTGAGTTTGCGTCACAACGACGAGACTTGGTCCATCATCTGGTGCAGTGGTCAATGTTGAATTACCCTCTTCAGTGGGATCTGTCCTTGTTGACGAGGCAATAGCAGCCACAGTAGAATTTTGCTGATGCTTAGTGTTTGGACCTGAGCATGAGATGGTATCTGCCCCAGAGCCAGCCGTGGACTGGGCCGCGCTAGCTGTGTTCGTAGTCTTCGCTTCTGTTGTGGTTACGGACGCTAAAGATTCACTTTCAGCTTCGCTCTCTCTTGGGATGTAGGTAAACTGAGGGCCGCCATATCCAGTGCTGGTTAAGGTAAGACTTCCATCCGATACCTTGGGTATGTTTGCAGGCGTTGACGTTGTAGATGATGCATCCGAGGATGCCTCCGGTTGTGCGGGTGACTCCGTCGGAGGTGGGGTGGTTTCCGTTGTCGAAGAGAGCTGCGAAGGAGTGGAAATAGATGCATCAGGTGTATCTTGTAGAGCGGGTGTTTCGCTTGATTTGGACACGAATGATGTCGAAAGAATAGTCTCTTCCGGCTGCGTAATCATTGGCTGTCCCTCCGGATCGACGTAGGTGATTGCAGGTTGTGTGTTGGTGTACACAGTACGTTGAATAGGTTCAACAACCACAGCGGTATCTACTTCAACCGTTGGTGCTACGGAAGAGGTGCCCGGGACTGGCGACCAAAGATCCGTTACAGTGCCTGGCTCTTCGAAGGGCTCGGGAGAGGTTGGCGATGCTATCGAGGAAGCGTTTGAGTAGTATGGAGAGCTTTAATACTTTAGCTACGGCCAGTACTGAATGATGGACAAGCTACTCACGGGACTCTTCGGAAGTGCTGCGGTACCGGTCCTGCTATTACAGTACTAAAAAAGGCTGCCAGCAGCCATAACATGGAAAGGACGACCATCATCAAGACCACTGTCGCAATTAATGAAATAATGGCCTTCAAAGAAATCGCGCGCTTGACGAAAACCGAGATAAGCAACAAACAGAGAGCGATAAAGACTGTGGGATCAAAGAATTAAGAGAGAAGCGATCGACGAACACTAGAGCTCAGCAAGGAGAGACTGCAACGAAAGTCGCGTAAGATTGCAAGATATCCGAATGGAACTCATTGCTGCTGGGTAGCTGTCTGACTTTGAGGTTCTATTAGCCGCTGTTTGACGTGGAAAGAGAAGACAAGGCGGTACTGGCCCTGCTTTATCGCCAAAACCTTTCATTTGGAGGTTGTACTGGGTTTCCTGAGGATTGACTGGAGGAGTGGTGGCTGTCGTCCGACAGAACTTCGGGCGCGTTTCATCAACGGGGCCAATCAAATGTCAGGGAACGTATTTCTCGGCGGCTCGCTGGACGTCTTCCCGACAACACACGCCGACGCTAGAAATAGCAATTGCGATGCGAGCTTTACTAGCCTGAGAGTTATCTTCTGTGGCGTGTTCGATGAAGGAACGCGCAACGGCGGAGTGCACTCAGCAACGGTGCTTGACGAAAGCGACTCGGTTCCACTCAATGGCAAAATCTATCAGCGATAATGACCAGAAGTCGTTTTTTCTTTTAGACAGAATATCAATGATTTGAGAAGTCTCGTGGTTTGTTGGGCCGGGGAGCCGGATAGGTAGTCTCAAGAGGCCAAGATTTACTTCGAGCATCCGCGCCTCCGATTAAGCCCGAAAGTATGAAGCGTAAGAGTGCCTTCTGAACACCTTTCTGGAATTATTGTTTCTCAATCGTTGGAAGTTGAACGCTACCAAACATTTCCATATTGAAATACTCTGGTGGTCGATCACGTGCACTCATTAGGCCCGGCACGGGTCCCGGGTCTGGTTGCCGGGCAACAACTGGATGCAACAAATTTAAACACGGTCCGCCAGGATGCGCCGTCGAAATCCAGAGCTCTACGTCAGCGTCCGACATTCTTTTTCTGTAGAGCTAGCCACTGTTCATCGAGAATTCTCTTCTCGGGCCCGTCCTCGTCGCAATGAGTGTAAGGGTCATTGCGCGCATCCGTCCGCTGCTCAAGCACGAGCTCGACAAAGACGCCATCGTCACGGCAGAGTCCTCCGCCAACGGCGACTCTAAAACGAGGCCGACGATAGTGCGATTACCAAATCCCAAGAATTTTGCCGAGTCGTTCAGCTTCCAGTTCAGCTCCGTATTCGAGCAGGATGCTACGCAGCAGGAAATCTTCGATGCCGAAAGTAGGTCGTGCGCTTCATCGGCCTGTATAACACCACTCACAAGCGGACAGTATCGCCTACGGTCAAGCATTTATTCAATGGCTTGTATGCCTACCCGTCCTATCTTCGCTGCAGCGATCGCTAACACTACCGAAGTGACCTCTCGATATTCGCCCACGGCTGCACGGGGACGGGCAAAACGTACACCATGCGCGGCGGGAAGACTCTGGCGGATCGCGGTGTGATTCCCCGGCTCTTGAGCGCAATCTTTCGACGCTGTAAGAAAATCGAGAAAGATACGAGCGAAGCGACGCAGGTAGAGGTCAGCCTGGAGTATTTCGAGATATATTGCGAGCGCGTCTACGATTTGTTTGAGCCCCCTGAGAAGCGAACTCCATCTGGCTTGCCGATCAGAGACAACAACGGGAAAACTGTAGTCGTAGGGTTGACGGAAAAGCCTTGCGCAACATTAAAGGAGTTCGAGCAACTCTACGACCAGGCCAATATCAACAGATCCACTTCGGCTACCAAGGTAACTTCAACCGTCTGTTCCATCAGCTTAGTGCTAACAGGGCAAGCTTAATGCCCACTCATCTCGATCACACGCAGTTCTAGGCGTTAAAGTTACGCAGACGACTGAGACCACCATCCGCGTAAGCCGAGCATCGTGCATCGATCTAGCAGGATCGGAAGATAACCGCAGAACGGACAACGGCACAGAACGGTTGAAGGAAAGCAACGCTATCAACAGCTCTCTTTTTACTCTTGCCAACTGTGTAGATGCCATCAACTCCAAGGCTCCACGGATACCGTACCGTGAATCCAAATTGACTAGGATCTTATCACTAGGCCAGAACGGCGGACGCACCGTCATGATTCTCAACCTTGCACCAACGCGAGCCTATCATCTTGATACTGTGTCGTCGCTGAGTTTTGCGAGTCGCACGAAGAAGATCGAAGTCAGCGAAATCGAGAACGACCCTATATATCGAACAATGGCGAAACCGCTCGCGGCTGCTAGTAGCATAGAAGGAACAAACATCAATCGCCAGCCTCTTCGGCCGTTGACAGCAGCTCACAATACGAACAAGCAAGAGACGGGTCCGAAGAAGCAAGGCACAAAGCCAGTGAAGGCATTCTCCGTATACTCGGATACACGCAAGGTGGCTGGCCGTGCTTCCAATCTGCCTGCTCAGAACCAAAGCATTCGGAAAGTGGAACCTCACAAACGACCTGCGGAAGCCAATGCTCTGGCACCGCGCCCGTTCAAAAGGTCGGCCGATAACGCGTCGCGCATGCGCAACACAGAGCCTGCACTTACCAAAGAGTCGATTGACGCTCTGATCTCTCAACGAATAGATGAGAAGCTTGCCGAGAGAGCTTTACAAGACGCAGGTACTGCTCCGACTTTGTCTGCAGAATTACAGAGGCGTCTCGATGATCTCGAACATCGAATCGATGCAAAAGAAGATGACGAGAAGGGACAAGGTCTCCAGTACCTGCTCATGGCCAAACAACATGCTATACGCGGAGAGGATGTCAGCGCGTTGAGGATGTACCAATTAGCACTGCCCTTTTTCCCGGGGAACAAGAAGCTGAAGGCGAAGATGGACACTCTAGAGGAACGGATACGCAACAAAAAGGTGGCAGGCATGGGTGTCAAAATGAACACACAGTCAATCGAGTCAAAGACTCCGATTTGCGCACCGCCAGCGAAATTGATGGGTTCCCTGAAAGTAGAGAAGAAGCCCGGAAAGCTAAAAACAGCGTACAAGGACGATTCAGAGGACGACGAGTTTGCACCTCAGCCGGAATCTGAGCACGACGAGTTTTATGCTTCGGATAACTCCAGCTCCAAGTACACAAAAGCGGTGCGGAAGTCCAAGAAGCTGGCGAAGAAGCTCCCAGTTTTCTGCGACTTTGCTGAAGACGAGCCTTCAGGCGACCAGACCCCCAGGACCGCCCAGTTGCTAAAGATTATCAACTCAAGAGATATCAATCAGATCAAGACGCTCGTAGGTGTTGGAGCAAAGAAGGCAGATGCCATTGTCAGCTCTCTGATTGAGATGGAAGATGAGGAAATTCTTGATTTGGAAGGCCTTGCCAGTCTTAAGGGCGTGAGCGGTAAATCTGTGGAGACCATGAGGATGGGGGTCAGGGTTGGCTTCTAGGTCACGCGCATTTTCCGGAGTATTTGGGCATCAACTCTTCTAGCGGTTGGGGTTTTTGAGCATTCAATGTTTGGCGTTTGGTGGAAGTCGATGTAGACATGTGGTGTATGATATGCATTGCCCGGCGTTTTGGGTTGCATATTGGTTACTCTATTCGATAATCACTCGGATGTTGCCAATTCGTATTACCTGTACCTCTCAAAGTGTTACATTCTCATGACAGCTATCAATGGCTCTGCGAGAGTGGCGGGACATGGCTGGTAGATATACCGTGGTTCTGGACCGAGGATTCCGGGCTGCCCGCATGTGTCGCGCCGGTACCCAGGGACCCGGGTCGCTGTCTTGTACCAAATGTGGACGTGGGAGCCACCGCTGGAAAGCCTACTCAGCTACCAGGATACAATGTTGAATTTTGATATGGATATCGACGGGCTTTTGAGATCGACATGGTCTGAGCGATGTTCACTTAGACCCTGAGCACGTGAGGAAGCGGCAAGGTGACGTCATGTGACAGACCTAGCGCAGATCTGGAGACTCGGCCATGCATGAGCCCCTCAACACCAGGCCGCTATCATGCTCTCGCACAGCCAACCAGCAAATCCGCCGAGCGGCCGCACATTGACGCGCTCAACCTGTGGATGCAGCAGCACGCGTTTGACTGGAGCTTCCGAGGTTCGATGCTAGACCTTGGACACTTGACGTGGTAACCTTCTGGTTGACAACGTCAACGAGTGCCCTGTTTTTCGGCATTCAACACATCATACATCGACGCCCGAATGGCATTACGCGACGGTAAACAATCGTTTCAGGGCATCTCTCCGAGCACGTGTATGCGCGGGTTGCGCGCGCAGAAACCGGAGCTGGACATCTGGAGCAAACTACTCTCCGCCAGGCCGACGCAGGCGAGCCATGCCAACTCACGGCTGAGGCGGCGCAAAGAAAGAAAGTTTCTACTTGCGACCAAGCAATGTCAGCCTGATTAGGCGGACCAGTCTGCGGCGGCCGAGGCTTTCTTGTACGAAACACAGGGTCGCATCCGTTGCGCTGAACCGCCAGATGGCTAGTCGTTTCGCTTCGGCAAGGTACAGAGGTACATATTTCTCGTGTGGATCACGCTCAAGTACCCTTGCTCCCCTTGCAGCCGCGCTTGGCCTGCAGGCAACGGCTGGTGGAGAGACTCGGGCCAATCGCCCCAAGGAGCAGCGGCCGCCTTTGGTCGCGTTGTTCCAGGTTATCGAGGACGGCATGTGAGACAGGGCGGTGAAACCGCGTCTTCATCCGAGACCATGCGCAGGCTCCTTGGGCGTCTTCGGCGGTTCATGGTGCCTCCGCCGTGCCTTTTGTCTGCACGCGGCTGGGCTAGCTCCAGCAGTGCCGTCTGATCTGCAAGCGCAGAAATGGGGCTCGCGCTTCGTCGCAAGGCGCATCGGATCTCTGTGAACCCCAGCCGTCGCCAGGCCAGGGCCACACGACTAAGGGCGCTAGGTGCTTACCCATAGGACATGCCACCCAGCCCCTCGCATGCACTTGCGACGCAACTCGTCCTCGACCACTGCCCCAATCCTGTCTGTGGTCTGCACCTCTCTGTCGTCCGCCCTGTCGGCGTTTGTTGCATCTGGCTTTGTGCGTCTGTCAGAGCCGCACCGTGCCCGCCGGCTCGTGCCTTTGTGTGTATCCATCGTAGCTCCGCACGCTGCCTCAGGTGGCGGGGATCGCCCCTCCAGCGTCTTATCGCAGCGTCACCGGCCATCACGTCAAACTCCGAGTATCCGCCTGTATCCTGCACCACCACCACAACCACCACCTCTTCCTTCACGGCACCCTCGCTTCCTGAATCTATAGCAGGCTACGACAACTCGACGACCGGACGCAGCCCTATTCAGCTCATTCCTGCACATTCAGATCCAAGCGCCCGGCTCGGATGTCGCTCCAGCGCCGCTCTCAATCCGACATCAGCATCGTCTCAGCCTTCCTAGACGCTCCACAAACACCGCGTATTACCACTTTGAACGACTGCGACTTGCTGAGGTAGCTTCGGTGGGGCCTCGTGTCCACAGTCTTCTATCGCACCGGCCGAGTGCTGCGTGGAAGTCTGCTACCCTAGTGCGGGCGGTAGAAGAGCCGTAGGGCTCGACCGTCAGAAGCCATATCAGACGGAAGGCGACAGTAGCCAGGCAACTACAGTGCCTCTGCCACCATCGCCATGTCTACCTTCCAGGCTGTCAACACCACGCTCACCGCACCGGACCCCCTGCCCAGCCGTCCTGGCGAAGAGACGACGCCGACGACCCCTCGACCGAACAGCAGGTTCTTCGTCGAATCGCAGCAGCCGGACGATCCTCGCGCCGAAGACCCATCGGCAAAAACGCCAACGCGCAATAGTTTTGGTGGTCTCGCTAGCCAACGCCCGCTCCCTACCTCGCCTTTCACCCCGTCACACGAGGTCAGCACGCCTCCCGGCCAGTTGATAAGGGAGAGCTCGCACAGATCGTCACAGTCAGTGGGTTCGCAGGATGTGGAGATGGGTGGTGGGGATGAGGAGGGGGTCGAGGTCTCAGATGATGAGAGCGTCAACAGCGATGCGAAGATGACCTCGAAAAAGAAGAAGGGACAACGGTTTTTCTGCACAGACTTTCCGCCTTGCCACCTGAGCTTCACAAGAAGCGAGCATCTAGCTCGACATATTCGGTAAGTCGCAACTGACTTTACCTGCGGACAGTCAAATCTAACAGGACAAAGCAAGCATACTGGAGAACGGCCCTTCCAATGTCATTGCTCCCGACGATTCTCGCGGCTTGACAACCTTCGACAGCATGCACAGACCGTTCACGTGAACGAAGATATTCCGGGGGACTCATTGGCTGCTACCGGTACCCGGTTTCAAAGGCAAATCCGTACTGACCGTGTACGACCCCCTGCGAACCGTTCCAGAGCCAACACACTAGGCAGCACAGGAGGTCACAGTCGTGGGCACAGCAGGAACCTATCGGCCTCTAGCATCGCATCGACTGCTTCAAGCGTAAGCATAAACCAGTCTCCGGATGTGCGGCGTCGGCCCCCACCACTTGCCATGGCGAATGACGGAGCCGCAAGAGCCCGATTGTCACTCAATACCCTGGATACCTACAATCCCCCGCTCATGGGTAGCCCAGGTCCACAGATCGTCGACTACAATGCCCAGTCCAACGGAGCAACTACACCCACCTCAGCCACCTTCTCTACAGCCAC
Source organism: Darksidea phi (assembly GCA_030770425.1). Taxonomy (NCBI): domain Eukaryota; kingdom Fungi; phylum Ascomycota; class Dothideomycetes; order Pleosporales; family Lentitheciaceae; genus Darksidea; species Darksidea phi. The sequence goes on from JASJFT010000103.1 coordinate 56,323, forward strand.
TGGTAGCCCTAGCCGGTTTGGTTCTGCGATGCAGTCGCCAGTCTCATCTACCTCCCGCCCAGTCTCCTGGGGTGGTGCAGCACCGAGTGGACGGCGGCTCTCTGTACCCTCTAGCGGCAACCCATTTTCCGGTCCACCCGGACAGTATCCTCCACCATTAATGGCCCTGTTACCATCTTCTACATCGTCTGCCTTTTCCAGTACAAGCAGTGTATATGCGAGCCCAACAGCCTCCAATTTCTCAGAATCTAGACGAGAGTCCAACGCAGAAGCAGATTGGAGAAGACGCACCTGGCACCCTGGAACGTACGCTGGCCCTCGGCCAGCAACGAGCGGGTTGGGATACTACCAGACCCCCGATGCCCCGCGTCCGTCTTTCACGTCACAGCCTGCGGCGTCGCAAACAACAAGGCTTCCTGGCATCGAGAGCTTCGATCACGCCCCGCCTCTTCCACCGCTTCCACGCCGCGAACCGAGTCCCATGCAGATCGACACCCCAGTTCGACCAGCCCCTGCCCGACCAGTCACATATCACGCGCCGACAGACCTACATTCGATCTTGAAGCACGAGAAACGTCCCAGCATCTCCTGGGATACAACACTCCAAAAAGGTATTAACAACCTCGACATTGCAAGTCCAAACCCACCACGCGAGCAATGGTCACAGTACCCAAACAGTCCTAGTCAATCCACAGGTGCTCGTCCTACAACAGCACCACAGTCTTCCTATCTTAATCAGCGGCAACCTGGCCATTCTCCTCAGCCCATCCAATTACCTTCTGTGGAGCCAACCAGAACGTCACAGGATCCGCCCACTACTCCTCGAAAGAATAAGCGACAGGCGTGGTACAACGGTCCTTTAGGGAACCCGGCTCAAGCCCAACCTATTCAAGTGCTTCAGCGGACATCACCCGAAGATTCGAGCAGCAGTGAAGGCGTTCCTACACCTTCGAATTCTTCCATGACTGAATATCATCCGGCCATTGTCCACAGCAACGGCTACGTCGAATCACATCCTCCAGAAGCCGCTCTTGAGGAGCACAAGCCCTCGCCGCGAACCTCCATAATGGATAGACCTCATCCGATCCACAGCCAGTATCAGCAGTTTCACAGCCACGGTCTCCATGGCACCGCTTATCGACCACAGCGTGAACCCGAGAGACGTCCTGTCAGCTTTGGACAACCGCTTCCCCAACCCCCCGCAAACGATATGAGACGTCTTGAGGCGCTCGTAGCCGTGGCCACTGGCGAGCGGCAAGCTGTCGAGAATCGCCCTTGAATCATTGGTGCAACGGCAGCACAAATCTTCTGCCATATTCACAAGACTGCTTTGTGAACGGCTGGTTCTTTCCTTCTTTATTTCACTGTTTGGGATTTCTACACCTTCAGCCTCAACGCTTGCTACGAAACGGCACGATTTGACGACACCATCGACAACACCAATAACGAATCTCATCACTCTTATGAACATGCATTTCGGTACGGTTTCTGCCACATCTCCTTTGTGATTTAGCACGACGCCGATGGAACGGATTACGATCTCCTATCACCGGTTCGATGATACCCATAAGAGTAGGATGGCTTTTATGTCAGATACATCCATCGGCTTCTCTTGTTGTTCTCGCTTTCTTCAATCGTTCCATGCAACCCATCATGACTTTCACAGACTGGTTCCATTACTTTTCATTCAGTAGTAAGCATATACCAGATAGGTCATAGCGGGCGTTGTGGGCTTTAAAGCCCTTCTGGAATGCCCCTTCTGCGCTCATCTTTTATTCGCAGTGTTATACCTTTGCTCCTTTATCTCTACCGAGAGTGTTGTTTCGAGGCTTGTTTGATGTTGAGCTGCTAGCGTATCGTAATGGGCGGAAGCGGTATCAGCTCGCTTGGGACTTGAGTTGCGTGTATATGTTTCTAGACTGAGATGACTTTTTCTCTTCGGATCTTCACTCTTGTGCAATTTATAACTTATTAACTATACAATGAGACTTTCACAATCGTGCCTATATGTAATTGCCATAGAGTTCAGCCGAGACCTAGAGAACAGATACTGACACTCCTCTAAGTTTGGTTGCCAGTCTCGTATCTGATCTTTGATGCCTATAGTTTAAAGGTATATGTTATCGCAAGATAGTTGGGCTGCTTGCATAACACAACAGCTACAGCGCCTAGTCAGAATGACCAGCCACAGACCGTAATGACAATTACAATCAATACGCCCAGGTCTACATACATAGACTTGGTACTCCCCACCTGAGACTTTTCTCGCCCATCTCTCGCCCACTTGGGCCCATCATCCCCCAACCCATCGCTCTCTAGGACCCCCTCACCCGTGCCACCCCACCTCAACCAGCCTCGGACAACACGACATGCATCCACCCGACGTTCGTCCTACCCCGATCTTTCGGTCCACGCATTCCAATGCTGTGCATTGGTGACGAGCATATGGCGCGCGTCGCGCTACGATTATGAGAGTGAAGGGTAAAATCCTGGCGAGCGACACATCATAGTTCTCACTGCCTTCTCTTTGGGGGGCGTAGCACGGAGAAAGTGCATATATAAGTTATCTATCCTTACAGTGCGAAGGAACGGAGTGGTTAGCACGTTTAAGGTCCCATGCGATTACTCTAATTGAAATGGTTGGACGCATTGTTCTAGCGATAGCTCTATACTTCAACATCCGTCCATCATAGCTCATAGTATGCAAGCCCAACCCCTACTGAGAGTACGAGTTATGCACGCATCCTCTCACTTCATTGCACGACCTATGCATACAAGTCAGCGTAGTTCTCACTGAGGCCAAGTTGGAAGTATCAAGGGCGCATTCCCAGAGTCCTGACATACCTTTTCTCTAAGCATTCCCAACCATTGTTGCAAACTGACTCCTTGGTCCGCCCGATCTTCGACCAGCAGCGTTTGAGCCCAAAGCTTCAGGCTTGGGTCACCGTCCTCCTTGACGACGTACAGAGTCGGCACTGTGATACTACCGACTCCCTTGGCCTTGTGATCCCGCGACTTCTCCATGACGGCGTTGAGTCGCTCGCTGAAGTCATTGTCGAGACGAGGCAAAGTCGTCTTTCCTTGTTTGACCTGTGTGCGATCTTCTACGCCGAAGACATCGTTGAGGAGAGCTGGGACCGCATCCCGACCCACCCAGCTAGAAAAGTTAACATTCGAGATAGACAGCTAGAATGTAGATACGTACAGGAATTGGTTAACTCCGTCATCCAAGAGGTACAATCCGTAGGGCACTATACGTTCAGATGAGAGATTTAATAGTGGAGGCATTGTGATAGCGCCGGTTTGAGGGTCCGGCACACCCGCATCATCCGGCATGTCATGAAGAGAGTAAAATGCGGGGTAGATATATCTCAGTAGCAAAGCGGTTGGTAGGGTAGAAATGAGACACAACGCAGCGGCACGCAAATCCTAGCTTTACTTAGCTATTACACGTAGAAATACCAGAGAAAGGGACTTACGGAAGGTATCTGTGCGCTTTTCCTGAGGCCGACGTTTTTGATCAGACCTAGGAACAGGACAGGAAGCGCGCGAAGATTAGCAGGCAGTGCTGTAAACTGTTAGCTGCCGAGGAAGTAGGATTGGTCGGCATTGGGTACTTACTAAGACCACCAGAGCTTCCACCTGCAAGATTACTCCTATAAGTACTAAGTATTTCGATAACCTTTGCTTGTAGAGCATCACGAGCAGCATCCAGCCCACTAGACAGCGCACGCTCCACCGCTTTATGACTGAAATACGTAGTGATGGCCTGGGCGTCAGCGGATGCGTAGACATTTGCCAAGTTCTCTGTGGTGGGAAGGCCAAGGGTCATCACACGAATCCTTCTCGAACCGTTGCAGCTGGTATGCAGGACTGCAGCTTGCAGAAAGACGGTGGGTCGCGCTATCGTCTCATCAATGGCGACCTCGACATTGTATTGCTGGTCTCGCGGGAATGATGGAAAAGCGCAAAGGTCAGAAGAGCGATTGAAGAAGTTGCCGTAAAATGCGGACATTCGTAGTCCAGTACTGGCACGAACACGGAGCACGGCCTCGAGGCCGATCTCGGAGCTGAGGTAGTTTGTAAATTCTTGAGCCAACTTTATGGCGTCCTCGGGCCTAGCCGCGTTCCAACCGGGGTAAAACCACGTCTGCCCTCCCGTATATCTCGGTAGGTTGCTTAGTGAAGCAACGTCTTGATATGCGCTTGAAAACAAGAACATGTCGATCGACACTTGGTTCTTCGAACACTCAACAGCAAAACTTTTGTAGAAAGAGTTCTGGGTCTGTAGCAAACTTCCCTCCTTGTTGGTGCCCAAGATATCTTTCCTCTCGCGGTTCTCAAGCTTTCCAAACCCAGCATTCGGGAGAGACGAAGATAGAACGGTGATCTTAGCGCCAATTGCTGCTGTCATGCGGTGGCCAGCGCGAAGTGCAGAGCCCATAGCAGAGCCTGTTTGCGGGTTGTCCTGGAACATGGCGGGAAGCTTTTCGAGGAAATTCTGGACATTCCCCATGCATTCGGAAAGGGTCACAAGCAGATTATCGGGCGTCGGAAGGAATGGCTCGTCGAGGTCTGATACGACAAGCATAGACGGCTCGTTGTTCTCGCTGCCGTCGCGCGGGATTGAAAAGTAGTATAAACTAGTGTCGAAACCAATGAAACCGACTCGCGTCCTGCCGTCAGCATTGGGTATCCGTGGGAGAGCTTCCGCAATGATTCTAGATATCGTTGCGCAAAGGCCGTTGACTAGAGAAGGATGTCCGACTTCGATCAAGAAAAGGTAAACGAGTGGCTGCGAGTATCAGGCATAGGTTCAGCGCAAGCAAGGCGTGTCAACGTACCTGCGGCGGGCGAACCATGTACTCCTGCGGGGCCACGAACTCGCAAACGGCGTGGTTGAGCTCGCTCCTCTGCCAGCGGTCGACGCTCTTCTGCTGTGCTGCATCCCAGTCAAAAGCCTAGACGGCTGTAAGTGAGTGTCGTCGAGCGCGGGAATTGGTGGACAAGTACGAACCTGCGGCACGTCGTTGGTCAGATTGCACATGTTGCACCTCCACCTGTGGCCATGGTCGAGGAAAGTCACAAAGGGATTGATGTAGGCTCTGCATCGTCGACACCTGCTAATGATCTGGTCATCGATGACCGGGACCGGTGCCTCGTCGTCGTGGAGCGACGTGTATGGCTGCACAATCAGCGCAAATGGCAGCTTCGATTTCTTCAGCAGGCTGTGGGTGGTGGGGACGCAGGCGAGCGTCGACCGAATGTACGGAGGCGGACAATTCGCGTACGGCGACGGCGTAGCAGCGAGATTGGGCGGAAGGTTTATGGGCGGCGGGGCCTGGTCGATTTCGGATGCGTGGACGGGCTGAGCGACGAGGTCTGAAGGGTAGAGCTGGTTCTGCTGCGCGGGAGCGGCCTGCTGCTGCGTCTGCGGCGTGACCTGGACGGGCTGGGGGCCCAGGTTCATCTGCCCGAACTGCTGGCCAAGCGTATGCGGATCTGGCTGCGGAGAGACAGGCACTGTCTGCGAGCCCGGATAGCCTTGCGCAGGCATGCCGTATTGCGCCGGCAGAGGTCCACCTGCTGGAGGCGCGCTGCCGGCCGCATTTGCGCCGAATTCGTAGGCGGCGCCGGCATACCGGTCCCTCTTCTTTCGGTCGGCCATTGGAAGGGCGTCAGGTGGGCGTGGTCGGAGGGGAGGGGTGAGGGGAAGTGGCAGAAGCAAAGGGATGTCGAGTTGGGAGGTGAGGTTGGAGCTCCCACTTTGAGTGTGTCTTCTCAGACGCACGGGGAATGCCGCTAGCATCAAGGGAACGACCCCACCAAGAGCGCAGAGACACACACACACACATCGCACGCACGCACGGACAGTCTCGCCTTCTCCAGGCTTCTCTCATAACTATCTGGGTATTGGCTGCAAGGCCCTTTATTACACGTGGCTTCATTCGATAACGGCGCCCTACATCCGGATCTGAGACTCATCTCTAGGCATCCGGACTTCAATCAGAAACTACCGACGTTCGGCGCCCATTACGCCTGGCGAGTCAGCCAACCATTAATACATATAGTCGTGACAGCATCATCTCTAGATAACTCCAGCCTGTTCCACCTCGCGCTTTTCGGCCTCGGTCATGGGATAAGGAGGCTGCACTTCACCACCACCTCCATGCGATCCCAGCGAGCCGCCACTAACAGCCCGCCGCTCGCCACTGCCGCTCCTGCTCCTGGCCGTCTTCTCCTGGTACGCCGGATGCTCCGTCAATCCACTTCCGGGCATCGCACCCACGCCCAGGGAGCCGGCGGATGAGTGGATCGGTTCGAGATTCGGCTGCCAGCTCCGCAGTTCGTCTTCGGCGTCATTGAGCACTTGGCGAGCAATTTCGACTTCCTCGAAGCCTGCGTGTGTGTCGCCCGGCACAATGGGGGTATCGTCGAGTAGGTTCAAGATGCGGCGGGCTTGTCTAGCCAGGATGATTTGCTTTTCGGCTCGCTCGATAGTAGCGGCAAAGTGGACGTCGTAGGCTTCCTTGAACTTCTGACGCGTCTGGTCTGCTCAGTACCTCTCCCACGGCAATCGAAGACAGGTTGGACTCACGATGTTGGTAAGTTGCGCCTCCGCGACCAAGCTCTGAGCCTCGGCGCGAACAAGCTCCTGCTCAAGCTGGACAATCTTTGTGCTTTGCGGCTCCTTGTACTTCAGCTTGGCAATCTCATCCGACACCTGTCACGTCATCAACTTTGTAATCCCCATACCTCGCAGGCACTCATACCTTTGCTTTGTGGTCTCGGCTGGGCTGTACGGAGCTTTCTGTATTTCGGATCTGCTTCAGGACACCCCTAGATTCTTCTAGGGACTGCGCGTAAAGATCTTCCTGCTCCGCGATCTCTGCCATCAACACGCCCAGCTTGTCCGAGATCTCAGACACGGCGTCGTCGTTGGTAGCTTCGCCCCATTCAGAAAGCTGTTGAGCAATGGCTATGCCCTCGCGTCCTGCCGTCTCGTAGGCGCCGATGGCATGGTTTTCCGACTTGATCAGCTTGTAGAGCTTCTTGGACAGATCCGGTTGCTGCATCCCCCGAAGCGATGCCATTGTGAAGCGGTGCTTCGGGAGCGGCTTGTCGCCGTTGCCAGACCCATCCTTCTTGGAGCGGATAGAGCGTGATCGATTCCTGTTGTGCGGAACCATCATGGTAAGTGAACGCGCGCGGGAAAGCGTGCGTGAAGGAAGGCCCGGGTATGCTGGAGGTGGTGGTGGGGGTGGAGGATTGGTGGGGTATGCAAAGACGGCCATGTCGATGCTGATACAGGACTAGGAAGTGATTGACTACGAAACGGAAACAGAAACAGGTATATGTTTTGAGGCGGAGAAGAGGAATGAAGACCAGCTTACATTTCGATAGCTTTCGAAGCTTTCCTCGAGGTTATATTACCGTCTGCCCGTGGCTCATGTTAGCTGTGAGCGCGGCGCTTGGAGCTCGCGTTCGCCTTACCGGGCGGCTGCGCCGAGGAAAGCGGGTATGGCTGGACAGCAAATACACGTGCAATGCTATTCCGGGATGTTGAAACAGTTGGCGCTCTGCTACTGCGGGGGTGGACCGCGAACGAACTATGTTTGAGGTGCAAGTGACAGGACAACAACGGGTGGACCAGATGCTGTCACGCAAGCGCCCACTGCCGGTGATGTCATCTCAAGCCACGACGGAAGCCACGCTTGGCGCGAGAGAAAGCTCCTCGACTGTGCCGCAGCACTGCCAATTCTTCCTTCACGCGAGAAGGAGAGTGCTTGCGGCATGGCCTCTCCTTTAGACTACTGCGGTTTAGAAGGCATCTGTCCCACGCCAATGCGAAGTCGGTCTTGTTGCGCTGCCGGTGCTGTGCTGGGTCCATCCATCTCCTTGCGCGCCATCGCTAATGTATGGAAAGGCTCACAGATGCAGGTACGAACAATGACGGCTTCTCTCCGTCTATATCTCGGAGATTAGGCGGCGCAATCAATCTGCCGGAGCGTTCGACCTTCCTAGAACAACGCTATTACTAAAACCTGGGCGCCTGGGCCATCGCAGTCCCATAATCAACTTGTGGTATCCTCTAATTTGCCAAGTCGGGCAACTGCATCAATCCCGAGTCCACCACGCCATGTCCAACGTCCTGCGCCAATGGGGCTACTCTAATTTTTGTCCTACCCTCGGAAGACCGTGTGACAAATGGAAGCGATTGTGTAGATCCAATCTTACGGCCAGGATACTCCCGTCGATCCCTGCCACAGGTAGGCTTGGGCGACTATTTTATAGCTGTCTAGCCGTGTAAGGTTGCGTGTATTTACACCCGAACCGCTAGAGCGTCCCTAACGTAACGCGTTAATGAAAATCGACGTTGTGGCTCCCTATCGCTACCTGTCAGTTCCAAGCCATCGGATTCTGAAGAACTCCCGAAAAGAAACTCCACGCCTGTTGGTTTTCGATTGGGGGCGGGGAGCGTGTAACACAGAGGACGTCCACTTAAGGAATATGCTTACTATTTGATATCTCATCAAATCACCACTTACAGTAGCTGACGGTGCGGGGTCGTCCTTTTCTGAAGGTAGCTCGTCAGCCACATCGAGCTTGTAGTAGATGCAGTGTTCCGTACCACGCTCATTGGTCAACGTACGACATCCTAGCACCGCCATGATATCAAAAGGCCACACCGGGACACTAACCGCTTCTGTAGGGTGGATCCGTCCAATTAGCAACCGATATACCAGATCTGGATGTTATGATTTGTGATCGGATGTCTTGCGGTCACAGCAATGCCCAAATTCCCGGGCTCGGTGAGAATGGCAAGCCTGTACACGCTCTACCACTGGGGGTTTAAATAGTCCACGATTTCCATTCCTCCCAGCACGCCATCCTTAGTTATTTGCCGTACGCCAAGATGGTTGCTTCTCAATTGCTTGCAGTGTTGGCTATCTATTCCCGTCTCACCTATGCCGCATGTCCGCTTATGGGCAGTGAGGCCCAAGATCTTCCGGCCAACCATCCGGTAGTTCGCCGAGACGGTTCAACCCCAACGTCGACAGAGGAACATCTTTCGCAATTCTATATTGATGACTCTGACGTCTATATGACAAGCGATGCCGGTGGACCGCTGTCTGACCAGAATGCCCTCAAGGCAGGTGAGCGAGGTCCTACGCTTTTGGAAGACTTCATCAACCGCCAGAAGGTGAGAGCTACGATATCAGAGCCTACGCTTTTGCTAACCACCTATTTCAGATTATGCACTTCGACCATGAGCGTGTTCCAGAGAGAGGTATGGTCGGCCGGCCTCTATCAATGGCACTGCTAACGCCTTGAAGCTGTACATGCGAGAGGTGCTGGAGCTCATGGCGTCTTCACATCTTACGGAGACTGGTCGAATATCACCGATGCCTCTTTCCTAAAATCTGCAGATAAACAGACGCCCGTGTTTGTGCGGTTTTCGACTGTCGCAGGGAGTCGAGGATCCGCCGACACCGTTCGTGATGTTCATGGTTTTGCTACGAGGTTCTATACTGATGAAGGCAACTTTGGTATTTATTGTTTCACTGTGCTAGACTTCCCACTTGCTGACAATTGAGTATAGACATCGTTGGTAACAACATCCCTGTCTTCTTCATTCAGGATGCCATAAAATTTCCCGACCTCGTCCACGCCGTGAAACCACAACCAGACCGCGAAATCCCCCAGGCCGCTACTGCTCACGATACTGCCTGGGATTTCTTTAGCCAGCAGCCTAGTTCTTTACACACTCTTTTCTGGGCTATGTCTGGCCATGGTACCATCCGATCGTACCGCCATATTGACGGATGGGGCGTACATACGGTAGGAAACCTCCAGATTGAGACCCGAAGATTGAATGCCGAAAACTTGCTAACCCTACTTCCACGGTTAGTTCCGCTTTGTTACTGCAGACGGCCGGACTAAGCTTGTCAAGTTCCGTTTCAGGACTCTGCAGGGGAAGGCCTCGCTTCTCTGGGAAGAGGCGCAAGCCATTGCAGGAAAGAATCCGGATTTTAACCGTCAAGATCTTTGGAATAATATCGAGAACGGGAACTATCCCGAGTATGTAGTATGTCCTTGTTCCCTCATACCATACCTCTGAATCACTTGGCTAATTGCAACATCAAAAAGTTCGAAGCTCAGATTATGGAGGAAGAAGATCAACTCCGCTTTGGCTTTGATCTTCTCGATCCGACAAAGATTGTGCCGGAGGACATAGTACCCTTCACTCCTCTCGGAAAGCTAACTCTTAACCGCAACCCGCGAAACTACTTTGCGGAGACGGAACAAATCATGGTGTGTTACACAGAGGTTACTCTTGAAGTCGCGCTAATCCGTATTCCTAGTATCAAGTCGGCCACTTAGTAAGGGGCATCGACTTCACCGAAGATCCACTTCTCCAAGGCCGTATATTCTCGTATCTCGACACTCAATTAAACCGCCACAACGGTCCCAACTTCGAACAGTTGCCGATCAACCAGCCGCGCGTCCCATGGCATAACAACAACCGCGATGGAGCAGCTCAAATGTACATACCTCTTAACAACGCAGCATACTCGCCAAATACTTTGAACAACGGCTCCCCTCGCCAAGCAAACCAAACTACTGGGAGAGGTTTCTTCACAGCACCGGGCCGTGGCACCACAGGCAGGCTCGTTCGCGCGTTATCTTCCACATTTTCCGACGTCTGGTCTCAACCAAGATTGTTCTTCAACTCCCTTTTGCCGGTTGAGCAACAGTTCCTCATCAACGCTATGCGTTTCGAGACAGCACAGCTCCAGAGCAATATCGTCAAGGAGAACGTGCTTATCCAATTGAACCGGGTCAGCCACGATGTAGCTCAACGTGTTGCTGCTGCGTTGGGTATGACTGTTCCCGAAGCAGACCCCACCTATTACCATGACAACACCACTATTGGTGTCTCAGTGGCTGGGCGTCCACTACTGAAGATTGATGGACTCAGGGTTGGTTATCTGAGTTCTAACCCCGCCTTGGAAAATTCCACCGTTTCATCTCTTCGCTCTGCTCTTAGTGCTCTTCATGTAGAGTTGGTCGTCGTGGCGGAGATGCTCAGCAGCGGCGTCAACCAAACGTACTCGACAACTGATGCTGGACAGTTCGACGCTATCGTCATTGGAGACGGGGCTGAATCGCTCTTTTCCATGTCGTCAAGTCTCGCAAAATCGAACTCATCGTCCGACCACTCTTACGGTAATACGACTTCTCGTTTGTCTACTCTGTACCCGCCTGGACGCCCGCTCCAGATCCTACAAGACGGTTACCGCTGGGGCAAGCCGGTCGCTGCTGTGAGCTCTGGTAGTTTAGCATTCAATGCTGCGGGCATCGAGTCGGGCAATCCTGGTGTGTACACTGGCGTTGATGGCAGCGCTTTGGTGAGCTCCCTGCAAGAAGGCTTGACGCAGTTCAAATTCTTGGACCGCTATCCTTTGGATCAGTAAAGGAAGAAGTGGTCAAAAGCTCGTATAGAATTTGAATTTGTGCATGTTTCATCCACACTTCTGTTGGTCGAAGGAGGTTCTATGTCCTTGGCGAAGATTCCTGCTTGCTCTAATACATGTTGTATATAGAAATAACGAACTTCACTATCGCCAAGAGGAGCACTGATGCTACATATACTTCTTAGAAGGCGTTTTCAAATACGAAATTAGGTTTATATTATATCAATACGAATTCTAAAGAGCATACAAGCAAGGTACAAATCAGTGGGCGACTAGTGGGACATGAAAGGAAAAGAGCAATAGAGCTACGCTTTACTTGATTTGCCTTAGCAACCACTCAGCCATATATGATGTGGGCGTTCTTGATTGCTCCACCTGTGCACTACGATCTCCACACAACCAACGGCAACGCTATTGTATAGGGAGGCACCTTTTTCGCTCGTATCGTTTCCCCGACCATGGAAGCCTAGCCGCTATTAGATGCGTTAGGCTGAAAGGCACACTTTTGCAGGAGTATCACACAACAGGACGTGGTTACACCAGTACTCAATAGCCCGTGTTGTCAGCAACAAGTCAAGGTAGAACAGCTTGAAGAGGGGATGAAGAGTTATAAGCTGGGAGAGCTTTCTGATGAGTCTGGGACTCTATGCTGCAGTTCAAAAAATAATTGCGCCTTCAAATGACAGGAAATTGGCGCCAATCCTGTCGCAAATGTGGCATCCTTCGCCGCAGACTACATCTTCCGGAATGGCGCAGCTTGCATCATTTTGCACTGTTCGTGGGCGTCGCTGTTCACAGGAACCCGGGGCATTTACCGAGTATTGAGACTAGGCCCAAGAACTCTGCAATCTACTAAGCGGACAAGAAAGTTGGAATGATAGAGGGATTTGAATACGATAAAACATGGGGGATCTTGCGGGTAGGGTCATGAAGATTTTATTTAAGCACATGTGCGAGGTACAAATCGCTGTGGTCGGTTGAACGTGCTAGACCGATGTTTCACAGGGGTAGCTTGAAGAATGTATCCCCTCTGGTCAATAAGGCCTCAATCGCTACAAGCCTTCCATTCACATAGTAAACGCACGCTGCAAGGGGCTGGAGAAGCCTGTTGAGGCGAAGTATGGAGTATGGGCCATTTCACTCAATATCCTTCCCATCACCCTTTACTATGTGCAAAACTCCTATTGTGTTTCGTGCAGACCTCACCAAAAAACCCTTCCCATCACAGCTGAAGGGCGGCAAGATCATGGTGAGTTCACACATCAAGACCCTAGTTCGTCAGACGTCGTAGCTAACAAAAGCCCGAAAGTTGTTCGGATATATCTACCGTTAGATGCAAACTGCTTACTTTTTCACTGTGGATCACTGCTTCCAGAGCTCAACCCGCGTCAACGTCGTCGAAATCGATAAGCAAGGACATCCTTAGTTTTGAATAAGAAGCAGGCTATCGCCCACTGCACCAAGGCTTTTTGAATCTGGCCGTAGGCAAGCAAGGACCAAGATGAAGGTCTGGGCGTTGTGATGGCCTTTGATAGTGACAGATCTCATCCGTCAATGCTTCCCCTAAGTCAAGTTCCGCCTGGCAATCGTCGTTGACCTCTTCACACTCATGCCACCCACAGAGATTGTCAGATTAGGAATTCAAAGCCACCTCCACGGAGAACAATCCTTGCATCTTCAAGTTCTATTCTTATCCATGGTCCGTTCACCGCTTGATGTAATGACATAAAGGCCAGCAAAGGCTTCATGTACGTGGATACAAACAGAAGAGTAACATCACTCTCCCCTGACCTTGGTTATGCGTAATAGCATATACAATTTCAGCTGATTATATTTTAGGACTTAAGAACTAGGACTTAGAAATTATTGTGCGACGGCAAGAGAAAACCTGCTAAATGAGCACATCAAGGCGAAGAACTACGCCTTCTGCGGGGGTATGGCCATTGGAAATTTGACGAACTGGACGTGGTCGTATTAGCATCTTTCTTCGTCTTCAGCCCTGCCTTGGTGGCACAGTTCTTTCGGCGCTTGTTGAGAAGCAGATCGGGGTTGTTGTGTGCATAGCCGCTCCCACTAGACCTGACGTGTTATATTCACGCCATGGCTATGTTTATCACGGATATTTTCGATTATGTGAATGCAAAGACAACAGCAATTCCACCCACTTCAATTTCTCAGAAAGAGAACGACGACGTGATACAACTTCAATAAGTGCTGTGAATCAGCGTCATCATATCGTTCAGAAATGTACAAAGTTTGAGCATTAAGGCTCAACAACCCTCCTAGGTTTGCACTGAATCCCCAAGCTAGAAAATCGAAGCCGATCAACACACCATGTATATCTACAACTTCCTCGTTACCCTCGCCCTCACTAACAGCGCTCTCTCCGCTTCGTCTATTCGTAGCACCGTCCATGTAACCGTCACTGCTACTACCACAATTACACCTGGCGTTGACGCTGCATCGCCCGCCAAACCGATAGTTACAGTGATAGTAACTGAATATACAACTGTGATCTCAGGCATACCCCAAACGGCAACAAATCTACCACCCCACACGGTCTCTAACATCCACGGAGGTGCTCCTACTCACGACGGTGTTCCCTCAGGCTGCGTTATGGTCTGCCCTCCTGGTTTCACTGACCCATTTGTACCAACATTCACATCCAATACGTCTTATTCATGGACGAGTAATATGCCGACAGGGGCTGTCAGCGTGTCGAATCCGAAATATACCCTTTTCACGCCCGAACCAAAGTTTAAGACGGTGATATCATCGATTACGAATCTAGCTGGGAAGCCGACGGGTAGTGCGACCTGCCCCCACTCCATGTCGCATTCCGTGCCCGCAGGGGAGACGTCTGGTCCCGAGGGAGACGTTGCTCCAATGATATCTGGTGCAGTTTCTAAGCCCAGCTCCGTAGGTGCCACCTTAATGATGTGTGCAAAAAGAGATCAAAGCTAACTGTCGCATAGACACAGGAAAGATCGACTCTCCAAACCCCGGAAGCAACAGACGATGTACGATTTCAACCGCCAACAACAGACTCTGACGTTGTCAGCCCGACAATGGACACTCCATCCGCCGAATCTTCACCTAAGAAATTTCTTCTGAGCTCTACGAACCAGCTGATCCAAACGGATTCCACTTCGAAGGAGTCACACTCCCAAACTACGAACGGGTTAGACGTCCCTGATGTTGGAAAAAGCTACATGGAGGAGGGGGAGCCTGAGCGTCAGAATGAGTCGCGATCGCCGTGGAAGACGGGACGTCCTGTGCGACTGAAGCGGTCGGGGGCTGGGAGGCCTCGGTTTATGCGGCGATTGTTTGATCGTGTTGGGTGAGAATGTATGTACAGATGTGCACATTAGTGTGCGTGGGTTGAACGTAAGTTTTTTCTCCCGTTATTCTAGCTATAACAGCTAGGAGCTTAGCTTTACCGGTGTTTCTACTTAATCTGAGAATCCTTGTCCTCCAACCATATGTTATGTGTCCTAGAGGAGGTTAGTTTGCGTTAGTCTCGTCAATTTGATTGAAAACGCAGGCTAGGTTCTATGAAAAGTCAGTCTAAACGACATAGAACACCTCCACATCACGCTTTAACACTTCATGCTAGTGGGGGCCACCAACATATCAGTCTGCGGACCGCGAGAGGAAACAAAGCAGGTGAATTGATCACTGGAGCCGGAACAATTGTGCCAGTTATCCTTTACGAAAGAAATGGAATAGCCGCAAAGTTGGATCCGGCTAATAACCCGTATAGTGACAGCTGGGTGCTACCGTTCCCGTGAAGTCAAAATATCTCTCCGGCATTCTGCAATCCATCATCCGTCGTAACGTCATCATCTCTTTAACGCCAGTCCATGTAAACGATTCCATAGCCACTTGCTGGATACCTTGACGTCTCGCCAGTCGCAAGTGCGACATCCTTTGGAGGCCGATATCGCTCGGGGCTTTTCCATTATTGTTGAGCTCGTTGTCGTCGAAGCGCGTTTCGTGCTCGGAGTTCGCGATAATATTCCGGTGTTGAGGCCCACAGGAGTCTTGAGACTGCTCCTCTCGCGCGTATTCACCAGTTCCGTGGGCCTCGCCTCATGCTAATCGATACCATGCTGGCGTTTGCGCATTTCTAGAGCTTCCTGTCGCTCTGCGAGATCGTTCGCGGGTTTGATCATTTTCTCTGGCTGGTGATATAATACTGAAGCGTACGTTAGCTGTTGATGCATGGGAACTGGAAAAGAGCCGCGCTTGCCCACGAGATATCGGTTCTGGAAGTTGAAGCCGTTGAGCTTGTCGCAGGCCGCCTTTGCATCCATTACGTCTTCATAGACCACGAAGGCAGTGCCCTTGGTGGTATTGGCGATGCCCTGGCGAATTTGGCTACGACTCGTTAGCTCATGCCTGCGCTCAGATAGGACAACAAGCAGAAGGCGACATACCGCACAGGGCCGAACTTGCCGAAGAGGTCGAATAACTCCTCCGGGGTGACGTTGAAGCTGTCATGACGTTAGCGCCGAATCACCCGGTATGATTAAGATGATACTGACCTGAGGTTCTTCACGAACAGGGCTCTGTACATGCATGCTAGGTTAGCGAAGGTCGTGTGAGCGGCAGCGGCGGACTGCGCATGCGGACGAAGACATAGTCTTACCGATTTACTTCTGGGGCAAGCTTTCCGCCGCGACTCATACTTTGGCAATTGGAGGCAAACTGGGAAGGTGGGCGGAGACGATGAGGGCACAAGTGCGGGTGCAGATGGGGGGGTGGAGTGGGATGCGGAGTCGGCCATTGATGGAGGACTGGTCTTGAAGAAGTGGTCTGTGCACTTGGAGATCACGTGGGGCGATTTTGCGGCAAACAACTCAACGTTGAAGTGCTCTAGATGCAGACATCCTCTGGAGATGCGGAAGCCGTGACGGTCACAGGGCATTGTGCAGCGATGGCAGTCGGGGACGTGCATTCACTGCGGGAGAGCACCGAGTGCAAAGGCATGCAATCGTAGCAGACAGAAATGTAGCGGATCTCTATCCGTGCACGTACTTGAGGCTTCGGTCGGACCTCCAGATGGCGGCGCAAGCGATGAATGGCTGTGCGCACCACAACGCTCCCCCCCAGCACCCCATCGCCCGCTCCAGCACCGTCGCTCTCGCTCTCGTTTGGGCCCGTCGCTATCTACATCCATTGTGCTGCTGTGCACGGCGCCTGGCGGCAGCGGCAGCACTGGACTCATCAATAACACCGAGTGGACCTCCCCGCCGCTAACTCTCGACCGTACGCTCCTCCGTGCTCCGCCAGTCCTTCCCACAACCGCACCCACCCACCACACTCGCTCATTCCCGCCTCTGCGCCTTCGTTGGTTCGTCGCCTCGGCCGCCGGGATACATGTCTTCTGCGCTCAACTGCACCGCCGGTTCCCTTAGAGCGACCCCGTAGCAGATCCCTCCCAAGCCGCACCTCCGAACCCCCCTCCGCTGCGTGCAGAACGCCCGCAGCCGTCACAATGCGCGTGTCCTCGTTCAAGTCACAGTATAGACAAGCTCCACCGCGTGCTAGGACGCCACCCCGTCCCGTTCTCGAGCCGCTGTCGCCCATCCTGCCGCCGAACGAAGCGCCCATAGCACACCCCGCCAGCGCATACAGCAACAGCGCGGTGAAGCTCCCCAGCAATGGTCTCGCCAGCGCTGTAGACCACACACCGGGGCTGAAGGCGGGAGGCCGCGCGCAACTGCACCTGAGCTCGCCGGCAGTGACGTACGAGCCCTCGCTGCGATCCGCTCCGCTGCCGCAGCGCAGCACAACCTACTCGCCGACACTGGGATCGCCCATTGAAACTCTCGCAGACGCTGCTGTGTCGTCTCTGCATGCTAGCCCATCATACGCCAACGCGGTACACCGCCCGTTGCACGCACCCATATCTCCCGCTACCATACCCCATCCGCCCGGCCGTCGCGCCTCAAAGCACGCCTACCCGCACGACTCCAGTCATACTCTCGACGACCGGCCTGCAAAGCGCGCCCGCTCCGAATTCTTCTCCTCGCCGCACGTTGGCCGGCACTATGCGCGACCAGCCACAAGCCACATTCCTGGCTGGTCCTATAACGTGGAACAAATGGCCGACAATGGGCTGCGCATGTACCAGGACAGGTCCCGTCCAGTACCCCATCAGGAAGAAAGTAGTCTTAAGAGGCTTTCCGACGCCCAATTGCTGATGGACTTTGCAGCAAGCGCATCGACCTCCACGCCCCGCCCGGCCCCGACAGCGAAGCGGTGGAGCATCTCTCACCACGAGCCCTCCAGCCCGTATCTCAAACAGCAGATCGAAGCTAGTAAGCCATACACGGAGGTGTCGCATACCCCATATTCTCCGCCCCCGCAAGTGTCCTTTCCGCCAGAGTACAGTTTTGGCTCAGAATTGCCTGTGGAAACGGCTGATCATGCTCCGAATTCTTCGACTACACAGACCCAAACCCCACCCGAAGATTACTTAAATGCATCGGTGCTCCCGACGGCTGACCAAGCCAGCAGTATCGAGGAAACGAAGCCCAAGAAACACCAGGGCTGGCCCAGAGGAAAACCCCGAGGGCCGCGCAATGGTCAGTCGAGCGGGAGGAAGAAGAGGTCCACGTCCAGACCAAAGGGTGCGCCCTCCAACGTTGCCCCCGAAGCTCCCGAACAGCTTCACTCACCCCAGAGTCTCCCGGCCGAGCAGCAAGATGTTCGCACCGAAATCGAAAGCGCGATTCCAGCAGAGATAATATCATCCCTCGAGAACGGCCCACGGGCACGTCGTCATTCATTTTCCAACCTAGCTCTAGCGAACAACGATGGGAGTGCTGCTTTCGTCCGCTCACAATCGGTTCCTGGAGACGCGAACATGGTCATCGCTCCGCTGGACAACGAAGCGCGTCGGCCTACGAACGACATTGCCGAGCCTGATACAATATGCGCTGGTTGCAACTCGTCCGATTCTGAGACTATGATTGGCGATGGTGAGCAGTGGATCAGATGTGACGGCTGCAAGGAGTGGTATCACTTCGTATGTGCCGGCTTCAAGAGCGAACGCGAAGTGCGCGATGTGGACAAGTTCTACTGCGCTCCGTGCCAGCCAAAGTTCGGCGAGACGACCAAAGTGCGCAAGTCTGCACGGGCGCACACGGCGGTAGATTATGCTGGGTTGAACGAAGGGATTCTGAAGACTTCCGATGACAATCCCGAGCACCACTACATTTCAGCATTCAAGAATGGCGACATTGAATTCACCCCAGAAGTCTTTGCGCGTCTTCCGCCCGAGATCATATCAGCCGAGTTTCTCGAGAAGACTAACGGTTTCAAAGAACCCATTCTAATTCCTGCGGCGCTAAACCCCCGACCGAACTTTCCAGCTGCAGAAAAACCTCGTTTGAATGACGCACCTTTGAAGACTTTTGAATGTGCCGAGGACCGTTACACATATGAGACCGTGCCAGATGACGGCCAGGACAAGCTCGATATGGTAATTCCGCCGGGTCTCACAGTTCGCCGTGTCTCCGAACTATACGGTCCGCAGGAAAGAGTGCCCGTAATAGACGTAAAAGCACAGGAGGGCGAGGATAAGAGGTGGACCATGGCGAAGTGGGCCGACTACTACGAACAGCAAGGCGAGAAGCCCGTCCGCAACGTCATCAGTCTCGAAGTGTCAAAGAGCCGGTTGGGGAGGTTGATCCGTCGTCCGAAGGCAGTACGGGACATGGACCTCCAGGATCTTGTATGGCGGGAAGATGACAAGAAAGCCCCTCCCGCCGTGCAGTTCTACTGTCTGATGTCTGTGGCAGATTGCTACACCGATTTTCACATTGATTTCGGCGGATCTTCCGTCTACTACCACATCGTCAGGGGCAAGAAAGTCTTTTTTTTCATTCCGCCCACGAAGCAAAATCTGAAGAAGTATGAGGACTGGTGTCTCTCCCCCAAACAGGGACACGAATGGCTGGGCCATCAGGTAAAGGAATGCTACCGGGTCGATCTGTATCCGGGAGACACAATGTTGATTCCGTCCGGTTGGATCCATGCTGTTTGGACGCCCGAGGACAGTTTGGTCATCGGTGGGAACTTCCTTACACGACTTCACTATGGCATGCAGATAAAGGTCCTAGAGATTGAGAAGGCTACAAAGGTAGCGGCCAAGTTTCGCTACCCGTTCTTTCAAAAGATCATGTGGCTCACGGTCATCAAATATCTTGAAGAAGATCCGCTTCCCCCGTCGGTCGAACAGCAATTCTTGAACGGCGAGCAGTTCGTTCGCGACATCCCGTTGTACTGCGAGACAGATCGATTTGGTCATAATTCGCACCTAGGCCCACAGAACTACAATCGACGTTACTACGCAAAAGCGGAACTCGAGGGTCTTCCTGATCTTGCGAATTTTGTTTGGAGGACGGTTCTGATATCGCTTGGCCGAATCGAGGGCATCACTGATACTGTACGCAAAGCTGTCACCGCATCCATACCGAAGGGCTTCGGTGAGCCTCTGCTATTGGCTCGGCGTTTCGCAATGTGGGTTGCGTGGAAAAGAGGTAACGAGAGTATCCCTCAATGGGCGTTCCCGGACGCAACTCTACCGGAAACCGAAGACTCCAGTAGCGAAAAGAAGTTGAGCGCAGCTCAGGTCAAAAGAATGGAGAGGGAAGCGTGGGGCGAAGCCCTCAGAGCCACTGCTGAAAGGCATTCCACTAGGATCAAGACGGCCGAACCTCCTCGTGCGAGTGGTGCCGATGATCAATATACTGCTGCGTCGCCTCCGCCTCCGTCAGTGTTCACTGGATTCCTACAAAAGACGGATCCTTCGAGGCCTCTAACCACCCCAAAAACATCGCAGCTTGGTCCTAAGCGGATTGCCTGTGATGCCTGTAGGAAGCGGAGGATACGCTGCAAACACAAGGATGAGCTCGTGGAAACTGCAAAACCCGGTAATGGCATGAACGGAGGCATGAGCACGATCGATTTGTCTGGTTCCTTGGGACTCTCGGTCAAACGTCGTTACAGTGATGTCGACAGTTCTTATGGGCAGCCATCCAATTCTGCTGACACATCTTCGGTTGCCAACGGGGGGCCTCTCTTGGCAGATGTCAACGCTGACCCGTATGCGCTGAAGTCTGGCCGCGTCAAGGCTTGTGCTGATTGTCGTAAGAGCAAGGTGAGCATGGTAATTTTCTACCTATGGATGAAGCTAATCATGCATAAGCGGCGATGTATACATGACGAGTATGGTAATGTGGACCCAATCAAGGCGAATGAGGTACCAATCCCCAGAGGAGCCGCTTCGAAAAAGCGACGAATTAGTGAGGAGGATTCCAATTCTGCCAGCCGCAAAATGAAGAGGGAGTTCCACGATAGCGGTGTGACGAATGGAGCGATCTATCATCGAAACTCACTGCCAAACGCATTGGGAATGGCCAGCACAGACGAGCTTCGTGATCTTGCGTTCTCAGCTCAGCAAGCGCTGGACCAGGTGCGGCCCGATGACTTGATGCCCATCGATCCTAGTCTACAATCGTATGGCTACGATGAGGACGCTATCATGGTCGACACATCTCCTCAACCTTCACATAAAGATGCGATTATGTCGTCGATCGAGCACATTCCCGATGACTCATTCGATGGTATCGACGTCCAAGCAAGAAGCGCGCGTCGTGGCCCTAGCGTCGAGCCGCTTACTCCAGGTCCTCTTTTGGATGGCGGAGGAGCTCAAAGCAGCGGCACCAACCAAGGTGATGTATCACCTCGAGATAATGATAGTATGATGGTTGCTCCTCCTATTACACCCAGTGCTCCCCGATCTGCCAAGATGAATAACCGCGGCCGAAAACCAAGTCGAACGCCACATTCCGCAGATCTAAAACACAGTACACCAAAATCTACACCAGGAGGTCGTGGGCGAGATAGTAGTATCAAGATGGAGCCGCGGTTCGAGCAGAAAGCTCGCGCTATGTCTTCCGCTACTGCAGATAGCCCAGAAGATCTAGCGAGCGTGGCGTTGGCGCTCAAGCTGGCGATGGAAGACCACGGTTTGAGAAGGCGCAGCAAGTGATATTCTCATCTTTTCATTGTACGAAGTTCATTTACGCTGTCTTTTTCTTTCAATGGTTCGGATTCATGGGTCCATCTGCGGCATTGGCGTTCATGATCTCCTTGAGGGTCACATTCGGACGGCGTTTATATATGCGTTCTTCATTACTAACTTTGGGGGATGTAAGGGTGCTTAGGCGTTTTGGGCATGCGCCGTTTTATACCCGGACTCTAGGTATAGCTTGTATTTGTGCTAACGGTTGCTCTGCGGCGTTTACTAGCGAAATGAGGATAGATAGGAACTTTACTCTAGCACAGGCTGAGCTTGTGCAGTGAGTTGCTAGCAGATGTATGGTGCAAATGAGAAGACAATAGTCTGAACAGCAATATGGTGCTTCGTCCCAAAAATTACCATGTTGCTTCGTGATACTCTTGATATCAGCGCAGATCCAAATCCATCCTACGACTCACTTCGGGCCTACTTTCAGTTTACATCCACTGATCTATACTCCCAAATGGCGGAAACCTCAACCCGCTGCTCCCTCTCCTACTTGAGCTTGAACTGGGAGTATTACTAACGCAGTCCCAATCCCACGGAACCTCCTTCCCTAACACTTCGTATCCAGCCACTCTTCTCAGTCTGCCTCTTTGCCTCCTCTCCGGGCGCACCTCCCTTAGCGCAATTCTTGTTGTTTCGCGAACCTCGCATGTCTTTGGCTCTACAATCTGTGTCCTATATATCGGTTCCCGCGATGAATGGCAGGAAGAGGGCGGTGGTGCGGGTGGAGGTGGGCTTCTTTTCTTTCCTGGGCCGTGGAGGTGGTAGGCACGGTGATGATGGTGGTGGTGGTGATGCGGAAGTAGGTCGATGGGGTGCATATGTAGAGGATGCACATGCGGGAGATGATGGTGATGGTGGTGATGACCGTGATGTTCGCTGGCTATCGAAACATTTGGTGTGGCGATTCGGACTTTGCTGTAGCGAGGGTTATGGGCGGAGTGGTGGATTTTGACGAGTTCTTCGACAGAAGATCCATGGGCGGAATGAGTATGATGGTGGTGGCCGGGAGTGCGTTTGGGTGTGAGAGTGATCCAACACATGTTTCCTTGGTGGTGATGAGAAGAGGTATGGTTCGTGGTCGATCTGCGATGGAAGTGAACGGATACGGAGGGGCGGTGCGAAACGATGATATGTGTTAGATGAGATGGGAGTATAGCACTGTTGGGGCTGCGTGATGGGAGTGTGGCAGTGATTTCGGCGGGACATCCGTGAAGACTCGAGACAAGAGAAAGAAGTACAAGCGTGTAGGATGATATTTCAGAGGTTAAAGCCTCCAGGAGATCGAAGGTGCAGGCCATTGCATTATACTACGGAGAGGTCTATCACGCCGTACTATCACGTAGAAGCGGTAGCTTCCCACGCGCTCGCATTCTGCAGGTAGGTTACAAGACAAAAGTCCTGATGACAGCCGCTGGACCCAATATGTGCAAACATGTGTTCTGTGTTCGCGCGCAAGTGACTGCGGCTGGTGGTTCGGGGATGCACATGGTGAGGGTGGGTGTCTTGGATGACCTCGAGTCTCAAACAGGGCACGTGGGTTTCATCAGGACTACATGTGGAAACTAGAAGCTTTGGAATGATTCAACAAGAGGCAAGAGGGACGACAGTCGCGATATATTTACCGGTGCGTGGGAGCTGCAGGACTGGGGAGCTGTATTTGGACGACGAGTGGACATCGGTGAAAGGCAGCCGTGGACGCGCCAGTGCCAAGACCGACGACACAGCTGTCGGGAGCTCTCGCACCACCTCACTCCTCACTCCCAGCTCCTACACGCACCCCACAGCCACCCCTACCTCCTTCGATAATTTCTCTTCGACAGACTCTCCACCCCGGTTCAGCAGCGATGGACACATTAGTGGCGCAGTACTCGCAGCCGGCATTCGCGGACGAGGGCCAATCGCGTGAGGAGCAGCAGGAGCTCTGCCAGCCCACGCCCGAACTCTCACTCAAGTTTGCCTTGCCGCCCGTTGCTCAGTCGGCATCATGGCTGCGTGCCATGACGGACGACTACTCGAATCCGAACTGTCCCATCAAGATCGCCCACGGCACGACGACGCTTGCGTTTCGCTTCAAGGGCGGCATCATTGTAGCTACAGACTCGCGGGCGACGGCAGGCAACTGGATAGCAAGTCAGACGGTGAAGAAGGTCATCGAAATCAACAACTGCCTGCTGGGGACTATGGCTGGTGGCGCTGCCGACTGCCAGTACTGGCTGGCCTACCTGGGCATGCAGTGCCGCCTCCACGAGCTCCGACACAAGCGCCGCATATCCGTCGCCGCCGCCTCCAAGATCCTCGCCAACCTCGTCTACTCGTACAAGGGCATGGGATTGTCCATGGTATGCATCCAGACTGTCTAAACACGTCAGATACTGACCCCGATAGGGTACCATGTGTGCCGGTGTGACTCCACAGGAAGGCCCTGCCCTCTACTACATCGACAGCGACGGCACGCGTCTCGCCGGCAACCTTTTCTGTGTCGGCTCTGGCCAGACCTTCGCCTACGGTGTGCTCGACGCACAATACAAGTATGATCTCTCCGACGAAGACGCGCTCGAGCTCGGTAGGCGAAGCATCTTAGCCGCTACGCATCGTGATGCGTACTCAGGTGGTTTTATCAATTTGTACCACGTCAAGGAGGATGGATGGGTCAGGCACGGCTTCAACGACACGAATCCCATTTTCTGGAAGACCAAGCTAGAAAAAGGCGAATTCTCCAACGTGACCGCAGATTTGGATTGAGTGGGCGAGGAAAGACGCGATGGATACGATGAACAAGCATTTCAAGTCAGGGCATACTTGAGCAGCCGGCGCTGCCGTGTAGTTCTACCTATGTAATAGATAGGAACCTCCCTAAAGGGAATGGGCCATCACTTTGAACCATTACCATGCCCCAAAGCTAGCTCAACCCAACGTCTTCTCCTTCTGCCGTTCCATAGCATTCAGCACATCATTCACACTATTTTTGTCGCCCTTCTTCTTCTTGGGGCCCCTTTTCCTCTTTTTCGCACCTCCCTCTCTTTGACCCCCTTCGTCGTCTTGCTCCTCCGCACCTAGCCCCTTCCACTCAGAAAACTTGACCTTCTCCCCTTCTCCCTCCATCTCATCCGCGTCGTCGAACCGCGACCCACCGAACCCCATGTCGATGTCTTCCATGTCACGATCACGTGCTGCAAGCTCGGCGGCGCGCTTTTTGAGACGCGATTCCTGGGAGCTGGGATCGTTGATGAGCGGTGAGTTGGGATCGAGAGTACGGACTTTCTGAAGGGCAGCGCGTACGGTGGCATCGGCATTGGAAGATTCAAAAGCGTGGTTGTCTTTGGCGGAGAGGCGAGCGGTGGATCTAAAGTAGTCGCGTTTCATTGTTGAGGGCTTTCGAGAGGTTGGTGATCCTGGGGAGTGTGAGGTTTCTTCGCCACTTGCCGCCTTTTCTTTGGACTCGGAAAGACGTGTTTTCTCGGGTTCAGGTCTGCCATCACCTGTCTCTACTCCTGTCTTTGCGGCATCAGAAAGCGTCGCTTCTCCTCCTTCATCGTCTGAGGAGTCAACTCCATCCAGATCTGCAAGTGGGTTGTAGGTCGAGCCCACGCCTTCGAAGATGTCCTCATCCTCCGACTCCTCGACTTTTGACGCAGGCAAATTATGCATATTGATCGGCTTCTTGGCGTCGTCCAAGTCATGGCGAATCTCGAGTGGCGGTTCCTCAACCTTCAGTTTCCTAACTTTACGTTTCTCCTTCCCTTGAGCGTCCGTGATGATCAAAACCTCCCCGCCCTTGGCATCGGCCTCGATCCTCGCTGTCTCGCCCTTGGGGTTTACTTTCCGGAAGCCAGCTCCTAGACTTGGATATTTCTTCTCATGCTCCGCAGCCGCAGCCGCAGCCGCTTCCTCTCTCTGCCTCTTGAGTTCTGCGAGAATGTCGTTTCTGCTTCTCTTCATGCCAGCGGTCGGAGCGGGTGGCGCCATCTCGCCTTTTTTCTGCGCCTTCTCCCGTATGATAGGGCCCATCTCTCGCTCCTCCAGCTCATCAAACTCATCGTCCATACCTGGCTCTTGCGTTCCCTCCCCCCTTTCTTTCTTTTCCCCGCCTAAAACGTCCTCGCCCTTTCTCACGCGCTCCAACAGTTTCCTGTCCAAGCCCTTCACAAGATGTGTTGCGCTGATATCTCCGCCTGTGATGTTCTGCACCAACTTCTCGAACGTGTCACGGTCTATCTGGCCTAGCTTCATGGAGTCTTCGAGGTTCTTGATGCGCTTCGCAATTTCATCTTCGTCGTCATCGTGGCGCTCCTTCGATCGATCGGTGTAGCCGGCAGCGAGCTTCGTGCCTTTCGGCGCCGCGGACCTAAACTTCTTCTGCGGGTTGGCTTTCGCGTTTCGTTCGGCGAGCTGGCGGGCAAAGTCTGACTGGACTGTGCTGCGGCCTACCTGGCGACTGACATCGTCAGCATCATACGTGCTCCGCGCAAAGGTACATACCTACGGCGTCATGGGGATGCTGGAGTGTTTGCGTGCGCCCAGCACTGTACCGGGTGTCCGCGAAGCTGGCGTCTTGCCCGTGCCGCCATCTCTCTCTTGCTGCTTTGGCGTGTCTATGAGCAGCCTGCGGAACTGCTGGTTGTTCATGGCGAAAGTTGGGTGGGTTCTACGGGGCAATGACGCGACTCGCGGAGACGAAAGCGTTTCCACGTGACTGCCAAGGCGGGTCATGGTCTTGGCTGGCCCCAGCACGTGCGTGCGGGGAGCACATCGCCCACAGGAACCCATTTCACTCGGTAAGCAGATCGATCGGCTATGCATGCATGTTACATCGCCATCACCTTCCCTTCTTGTCAAAGTCCTCGCAAAGTAATGCTTCGCAGATACACTATATAGTAATGTGATACCCACTCCGTATTTCGTGTGCTGTCCCAGCTTCCGCCCCTTCAGCCGGTGCGATGCTCCAGCTCCTACTGACCGTAGCACTCGCTACCGTGGCGTGGTGCCAGAACCACTCCAGTCCGAACACTTTCACCAACCCCGTCCTCGATGCCGGAGGTGCAGATCCGTGGGTCATCCGCCATGACGGCTGGTACTACATGACGCTCTCAACCAATGATAAAATCACTCTGCTACGCAGCAAAGTCCTCACGTACGTGCCATAGAACAAGCCGACCATACAGTCAACTGTGCTCTATGGAGTATTACTCTTCGTAAACAACTCGGCCGCGCTACGAACAGTAGCCGCGAGCAGTTTCACGATGAACGTCGGAAGTTGTCGGAGACGGAATACATTGTGCATTGCCATCTAAGACCACGACAACTAACATAGACCAGTGATTGGAACACAGCAGAGTCCAGGGTCCTCTTCGATCCTCCCCCAGGATTCAACTACTCGACCGATATCTGGGCACCGGAACTCCACAACCTAAACGACGCCTGGTATATCATCTTTACCGCTGATCCCCGCAATGACTCGCCTCCACCCGAAGTTGACATGTGGTGCGAGTATAACTGCCCTGCCGTCCATCACCGTATGCATGTGCTCGAGGGACATGGCTCCCCCTGGACCGCCAACTTCATCTACAAATCGCAGCTCGACACCTTCGATCAATTCGCCATCGACGGCACCTATTTTCAGCACAAGACCGGCCTGTACCACATCTACAGCTGCTGGTTCCGCAAGTACGATGGCTGGCCCGCCAATCTCTGCATTACGAAGTTTGAGAACCCGTGGACCGTTTCTTCATCCTTCTCTGAGCGCCAAATCATCTCAGTGCCTACTCTCCCTTGGGAGAAAACCCCATACGGCCGTACTTCCAACGATCGCCTATCCTCCAACGAAGCGCCCCAGCAACTCACAAACACCAACACAGGTCAGGAGTTCGTCATCTTCAGTGCGGCCCGCTCCGACAATCGAAACTACTGCCTCGCGCTCCTCGAACTCGTGGGAACCGATCCTATGAATCCCGCCGACTGGCGCAAGCATCAGTACCCCGTTTTCTATCAGAATCCCGCTGAAGAAGCGTACGGTGTTGGTCACGCTAGTTTCGTAAAGAGTCCAGACGATAGCGAAGACTGGATCGTGTATCATGGGATGCGGGATCCCACGAATGGATGGGGTGCGAGGACCATTCGCGCGCAGCAGTTCACTTGGAATGAGGACGGTACGCCTAATTTCCCAAAGCCTGGATACGGGCCATACCGGGTACCAAGTGGGCAGTAACGGAGTCTTGGCTTTGAGATGGGAGGTTGCAAGTGTTTCCTCTCTGTCGATATGCGAGCATCCTCCACCTTCTGATCCGCTAACGTTACACTGCTCGTTCCCCAGTCGTGCACGCATCGCCAAACAAGAGTGATGGCTGATAGGCCTCTCTACTCTCGCATTCATCTATAGGATGGCTTTGTGTGTATACTCATTTCCCTTTAGATTTGTATGGTGGGAGTCTCTTCTGAAAGGTTGGCACGAACATTGACAGGCGACGAGCAATGACATGTGCACATACTCGTATTGTCATACACATTGGGATACCGGATATAAATGGACAGACAAATACCCATCCTACTAATCACAAGCATTCGGCCCATGTCTGTTTCAACATGTTCGAATTCCTTTCTCATGCCACTCACCCCTTTTCAGACGGTACTCTTTCCCCTGTTGCCCCTCCTCAACCTATACTTCTCCGTCGCCTCTGCAATCTTGGTCTTCCGCCAAGTACACTCCTCCACAAAATCACAGGTCCTGCACTTGAACGCCTCCTCAATCTCCACACCCTTCGCCTCGCGTACACCGTTCCACCACTCCATCTCCTCTTTCACAAACGTATCAACCGTATTAGCGCTATATACGCTAAGCTCGCTCCCAATGATGTCGCCTGTTTTGGAGTACCGGAACTCGGCGCGTAAGACGTCACTGATAGAGGGTATGGTTTGCTGGTATTCGGATACCATGAGGGACCAGAGGGAGAGGAGGTTGGGATGTGAATGGAGCTCGTTTGTTTGCAAAATGCTGTCGAGGATATCAGAGTCGAGTTGCATGTTACCGGGATTGATGGCGCCGACTTCTAGCATGAAGACTTCTGAAAAGGACTCTAACGGAGCAAGGCCATAGCGCGCGAAAACTGTCTCAGCGTCTACGGTGTTGAAGGAGAGGGACTCCAGTAGCTTCCGGTAGAGCATGAGCTGCATCCATGTCGGCCGTAGTGAGGCGCCGCTCGGAAGAGAACGCACGCCTCGGGTTTTGACATCAGTAATATAGACCTGCTGGTCCGGCTCCAATGCGCCTATCCAAGCGTTGTCGGCCTCTTTCTCGGACGTAGTCGCGGCAGCGTTCGCAAAAGCCTGCTGGATGCTCAATTGACCCAACGGCAGCGTGCCTCCGCTTCTCTCGGCCTTGGAAAGCTCGTGTTTCGCTTCGTACTCAGGATCCGGGCATTCGAAGCTCAGCTCGTCAATCACGCCGTTGACGACCTGACCCTCGACAATGCCCCAGACCTCCAGTTCTCGTGTCAGCCCGGTCTCTCGCAGACGGCGCAGGCCTTGGATCGCATTCCATATTCGCAAGCCGAAACGGTCCTCCATGGTGTTGACCTGTACCGGCACAGTCGTATGCACCTCGTCTTCGAGCGCTTGGTGTATTTTCGAGCCCCGCTTCATCGCCTGCGTGCGTGGCTTGCGGCCGAATTTGGAGAGGGTGTAGAAGTACTGGAGCTCGCACCATGCTGGCGAGACGAGATCTGTCACTGAAAGTGGCTTCCGCGGCTTTGTGCGAAAGCGTTCGAGAGGCGTGCGCGACTCATCGACGACGAGCAGACGCGCGCTGGGTCGTGTGGGAGTTGCTTGAGGCGGTTCGTCCGTGGGTACTGGGTTCTGTCAGTAGGTCAGTCGAGAACGCGTAAAACATGTACATGTTCGGCAGCCCACGCACCGCTGAACGCACGCCGCGACGAGACGTCGTACTCGAGCTCCACCGACATGCTCCTCCGCCGCGCAGGCGAGCTGTGGGCCCATGACAGCGCAGGCCGCTCCGGCGTGTGCACCACCACGCCCGCATCTTCGCCCCCGAGCGTCTCGCGCACTTCAATGCCGGGGTATATCGTCGTCTTGGGCGCCGTCGCCGTCGCCGCTATTTGCGCGACGAGGTCGCCAACGAGACTGTCTTCGTCGATGTCGTTCGCGTCCAAGTCCGAGCCATAATCGCTCCGCCCTTGTATCGAGTGCACGTCGATGTCCGATCCGTAGTCGCTGTGCGCGTTGCGTGCCGTTACCAACATAGATTTATCGCCCATAGTAGCATTTTGTTGGCCCTCGCGGGCGTCTTCGGCCGGTGAATGTTTTCGCCCCCGGCACGCCTTCATGTGGTGTCGTGAGGTCATAGCGACGAGCGGGGCGGATCGAGGAACGAGCTCGTAGATGGCAGCAGGGAGGATGTGTGAAACACAATATGCCCATAGTATAATACAACGCTCGTGTAATAGTTGCTAGTACCCGGTCCATCAATAGTGTGCCTTTGAGATTTAACCATGCAGTGCATAGCACAAATACATGACGTTCTTGCCGTCACTTGCCCAGTGTCTTCAACGCATCCCCAAAATATGACACGTCGTCCGTCTTCACAACTCGGTCACTCTTTGTAGGCCCGGTCCACACGCCTTCCTGCTTGCTCAGCATGTACGCCGAATACATGTCAGCAGTGCCATGATTGCATGACGGATTGAGTCTTGTACATGGACAGTCGCAGTGCCTGAGGAAAGTCACGACTACCGGCTTCTCATCCGCGGCGGGAATGGCAAGATCGGAACACGAAAGCCCTTTCGGCCAACACTACGCGGATCACTTGTCGGAAGACTAGAACATCCATCACATGACTTTATCGTAAATGATCAGTGGTATAATATGCCGGTCCTGCAACATAGCTGCATTCATTATCTTTGGTCGTGAACCTTTGCATTAAGAGCGTCGTAGGCGGGTGCCGGTCAAATCTTCACTTACTTGTCGCCACCATACAGCGTGCTTCGACCCGCACATCTACCGGCGCAGTACGCGTCGAAGAATAGTCGCGTCGAATCAAAAACAAGTGAGACAAGGCGCATCGGCCAACGTGGCGAGAACAGACGATTGGGCGCGTGGCGGACATCACAGTGGTGCAATAAAATAGGACATGAAGATAACCGATCGAATTTTCGTCAATCGTGCCAGTGAACCATTCACTGATTATGGTATACTACATTCGCAGCACCGAACGGTGCACCACCCATAAACCCTGATGATTGAAAACCGTGACCCGTGACCCAAACGCCGAAACCCAACCAAGCCTTGCTCAAATCATGTCGATGGAGCTAGCAGGGCCAGAACATGTTGTCGAAGAGAATGGTGTTTAACCACGCTCGCCACGAAGACGGCGCGCAAGCTGGATGTCCTTGGATTCTGCGGCGCGTTAGTGACTGCAGGTGAATAGTGAGATCAAGGGTGGAGACGTACGGATGGTGACACGCTTGGCGTGGATGGCACACAGGTTGGTGTCTTCGAAGAGAGAGACGAGGTAGGCTTCGACGGACTCCTGGAGAGCACCGATGGCCGAAGACTGGAAGCGGAGGTCCGACTTGAAGTCCTGGGCGATCTCGCGGACGAGGCGCTGGAAGGGGAGCTTGCGGATCAAGAGCTCGGTCGACTTCTGGTAGCGACGGATCTCACGGAGAGCGACAGTACCAGGCTTATAGCGGTGAGGCTTCTTGACACCGCCGGTAGAGGGGGCCGATTTGCGGGCGGCCTTGGAGGCGAGCTGCTTGCGGGGCGCCTTGCCACCGGTGGACTTGCCTGCGTGATGTTAGTGATGGTGTTGCAAGACGCGACGCGCTGGTGGGCGAGGCAAGTCGCGATGTGGCGGGAGCGCAATGTGGAGCGCAGCCAAAGCCGACGGCGCCAACAAAGGACGACGGCAGCGACAGCAGCGCGCCGCTGCAGGGCGCAGAGGGCGGGCGGGAATTACTTACGGGCGGTCTGCTTGGTGCGGGCCATTGCTGGAGATGCAGCTGATGAAATGTGTTGTGGGCGGTGGTTGTGGTGTTGAGTGATGCAGTAGCGGAGTGTGGGTGTGATGGGGAGAAAGCCAGTTGGGGCGGGCGGGCGCGGGCTTATATGGGCGGACGGCGGGCGGGCGCGGCTGCCTGGATCAACAAAAGCTTGCTGTGATCTAATTTGGCGCTAGCAGTTTCGCTTTGGCAGGCGCGACTGCTGACTGCTGGGGAGGAAGGGGCGCGTCAAACAGATCAGAAAATAAGCGAGCGGAGCTTGGCACGCTGGCCTTCTGTGATCCGGCAGGCCCTGCGCACGGGCCCGTGTGATCCGGCGCGCCCTCGCCCGTCTTTAATATCTCTCCCCGCGCCTGCTCTCTCTTAATCCGACCATCACGCACTCACACCCTCACCACTTGACGACTTCTACACCTCAACCCCACACTTCCCAACCCCCCAACCACACTCTTCAACATGACTGGACGTGAGTATCTCCCCATTTCCACCTCTGCTCCGTTGCCCGGCGCGTCGCCCGTCGCGGCGCGTCTTGCACAATCTCTCACAACAACATACTGACGCGTCGCAGGCGGTAAAGGTGGCAAGGGCCTCGGCAAGGGCGGAGCCAAGCGACACAGGAAGATCTTGCGCGACAACATCCAGGGCATCACCAAGCCTGCCATCCGCCGTCTCGCGCGTCGTGGTGGTGTCAAGCGTATCTCGGCCATGATCTACGAGGAGACCCGCGGTGTGCTCAAGACTTTCCTCGAGGGTGTCATCCGTGACGCCGTCACCTACACTGAGCACGCCAAGCGGAAGACGGTCACTTCTCTCGACGTTGTCTACGCACTCAAGCGACAAGGCCGTAAGCAGTCTTCTTCTGTCCATCCTGCAGCTCTCTCTGACACTTCCAGGCACCCTGTATGGTTTCGGTGGTTAAGCGCTTTCTCTTTCAACTTTTACGACACGGATTCCGATTTGCTTCGGTCATGGTCTGGTCGGCACTGGTGCTTCGTGGGATGGGTTGGGGTTCACGGTCATCGCCTGTATCATAGGCTACGGAGTTCACGGTTTTATCTGGTCAGATTCAGGACCATGGAATGATACCATAATTCTTCAAATTTGTCTTGTTTTTGTGACTGTCGTGTTTTTGCTCTCATTTTGCCGTCGCGTCGATCGCGCAGGTCACAGTTACGCGTGTCTGTTGTCTAACCGGTTGTGGGGAGCACGAGGTTGGGATGCTCTACGTGTACTAGCGTGCTGCGATCCACGGACCTATCCGTTCGTTAGGCACCGACTTAACGTGAGCTGCCTCTGAACTTAGGACAGGTACATGCGAGTTTACAGGTATCGCATCTGAAGATGGCATCATTAAACCAGCTCGATGCATGTGTGAACGGGTCCTGATGGCGCCGTCCGTCGTCGAGTCTGAGCGCGATAGCATCCCCCTCAAACATTTTCCTCTCCACGTATCTTGTGCTAAGATGGGTTTACTGTTTTCAATCTAAGCCACATTATACCTTTGTTTTGACCTGTACGCTCGATATGCCTGTGTTGTACCCCGTGGCAGAGCGTCTCTACATATTATCCAAAAAGTGGCCGCAAGCAGAAACTCTCCATCCGTACCTACTCCGCGCTAGCTATTACACACCCTCGTAGTCTGCGTTACCCTCTATCAGACGAAAAGACCAGTCTCCTGAACTAGTGAAGTAGCAATAATCCACAATAGATGTATGTGTATGATGAATGAATGATTAGGTGAATGGTCTCTCGTCTGTCGCGGCTTCGCCAAGGTTACTCAACACGCTCGCAATATGCGTATCTCGACAACACGCGGATATTTTTTCTTGATTTAACTTAAGACTGTATTTTTGAGTGCCTGGTACTTCGCTATGAAAGTTTTGCGTGGTTTCATCGTGGGTGCGTTGTGTGGTGATTTTTTAAAGGGTTTTGATATCGAGGTTTAATATAAGAAAACATGCTAAAGTCTTTGAAATAAGAGAGTATAAAATGAATAGAATATAGCCATCGCTAATACTATTTCAACCCTATCTTATAAAATCGCAATCGTACGACTAATCTAGAGCCGTATCGACGCATGATCGCAGCTATATATACGTCCAATACTCTTACATACCCAAGGTAGCATATCGCGCCAAGCTCCTTTGCTACGGAAGCTACCTACCTCATCATGTAAACCCACACCCGATCCCCGCCACAGCGAGCGAAAAGTTCAAACGTGTATATATCTATACCGAAAGCTAGGTAGTAATATGCTCAAATCGAAAATTGAATGGCAACGCCCCATCGGAGTTGAAATTTGCGCTTTTCAACCGCACCAAAGCACCGTAAGACCTATTGCATGGCTTTCCTTCTAAGATAAATACTAAAAGCTTTCTATCGGCGCCTTGCAAACGAAAGTGATCATATTTCTCAGTAGCGACATCGCGTCAAGGGCGTGCGCGAACTCTCTATTCACTCAGAGGGTCGGTTAACGTGCACCGAATTCGTAGAAGGAAATATAGCCAAAAAGGGTGTTAAGTGCCCCTCTACATGTTGTTGTGACTACCAAGAAGGATGGTCACTTTGTTTTGCAATCGGTGATCATGGTCTAAATCGACACATGCAAATACCCACGATCACAGCTTCGCCCTCGCCTCCGTAGCCTTATGTAAACCCTGCCCCTTCACCCTAAAATACTCCTTCACCTTCGCTCTCGCCACCTCAACTGCTGCCCTATCCTCAATCGTACTCGGCACAGCAACCTCTTTGTCCATCTCACCATGAGTTGCATTCTCGACTAACTCCCGGAGCACGCGCCGAAGCGTCTTTCCACTGCGTGTCTTCGGTATCATTCCTTTGCCCTGGATGATGCCACCAAGACTTGCAATCGCGCCGATCTGTTCGCGAACTAGCTTTTGCACCTCCATGAAGAGGGCATCGTCGGGTACGGTGGGGTGCGGATGATGGTGTGTCGACAGCGTGATGAAAGCGAAGGGTAGGTGGCCTTTGAGTTGGTCAGGTATGCCTACTACCGCTGCTTCGGCGATGTCGGGATGGGATGTGATGGCCTGCTCGATTGCGCCTTTTCATGTCAGCTTCACGCCTTATGACTGGCGAAACGCCATGCAATGCCTTGCAAAGGGTCTCCTCACCAGTACTGAACCGATGGGCAGCCACATTGATAACGTCGTCCGCCCGTGACATGATGGAGATGTACCCATCACTGTCAATCATGCCTGCGTCTCCCGTGTCGATCCACTTCCCGTTGAATCGCTTCAGATAGCCCCTGTAAAACCTCTCATCATCGTTCCAAAGTGTCGTAAAAGCCGAAGGCGCAAGCGGTATGCCCAGGACGATGTTCCCCATCTGCCCTCGCTTCACCTCAGCGCCCTCGTCGTCCACCACGCGTACGTCAAAGCCGGGCATGGCCTTACCCGCGGATCCCGGCTTGATGGGAAGTGGCTTGTCGCGCCGCTTCGACGCGAAGTCTTCCCCGACGGCAGCACTCAATGCGATGCCCGAGATGGGCGATCCGGATTCGGACGACCACCAATTATCCACCACCACGGCGCCATCCGCGCAATGCTTCTTGAGCAGTCTCTGATACATCTCGACGATGCTCGGCTCGCTTCGTTCGCCCGCCAGGAACAGAGCTCGAAGCGATACTAGTCCACCTTTTTCGCCGTACATTTTCTCAAAGAACTCGTTGTCGCCGTCATCTCGCCGGATCGCTCGTAGCGCTGTTGGTGCGGTAAACATGGTCGTCACCTTGTATTCTTCGACGATGCGCCAGAAGGTGCTCGCATCTGGAGTTCCGACGGGCTTGCCTTCGAACAAAACGGTGGCGGCACCTGCGAGAAGAGGAGCATATACGATGTATGAATGACCAACGACCCATCCGATGTCACTTGCGGTGAACATGACATCGCCTGGTCCGTGCACTCCGAAAAGATATTTGATCGAAAAGTTGAGGCCCACGGCATGTCCACCCGCGGTTCGGAGCACGCCTTTTGGTAGACCGGTAGTGCCTGAAGTGTAGATGATGTATAGCCCATGCTCGCTCTCCACGGGTACAGCATCCGCCCTCAAACCTCTATTCCTCGCACTCTTCACCAGACGCTGCCAGTTGCGCTGGCCATCCTCTTTCAAGACCGGATCCCATCGCAACTGTTCGCGCTGCCAGATGATGGTCTTTGTGGGCTTGAAGCTTGACTTCTGCATGGCTTCTTCGATGAGTCGTTTGTATCCCGTCGGGGCTCTGCTTCCCTCGATACCGCAGGAAGCTGTCATGATGGCTGTTGGTCGGGACGCCTCGATGCGTTGAGCGAGCGCCGCCGGTGAAAAGCCGCCGAAGACCACAGCGTGAATGGCGCCCAAGCGTACAATGGAAAACATGGCAAACACGGCCGCAGGGATCATGGGCATGTAGATCAAGACTACATCGCCCTTCTTGACACCCTCCTCCCGCAGGACGCCCGCCAAGGTCTCGACCTCTTGTAGGAGTTGTTTGTAGGTATACTGCTCCTTGAGTCCGGTCACCGGACTGTCCCAACAGATGGCAACGTTGTCCCCGTTGCCATTGTAAACGTGGCGGTCCACACAGTTGTATGTTGTTGATATCTCACCGCCAGGGAACCAGCTCCAGTGATCGTGGGTAATACCGCTCTCCACCAAGGTTTTCCTGCTCTTCTGATACGCACAAGATGGCTTTTTATGCCAATGCACATTCCTGGCTTGACGATTCCAAAACTTCTCTGGGTTTGCAATCGATTCTGCGTAGACGCGGTCCTGGATGTGTTGGACCATGATGTCTTTCTCGCGTGTGGACGGCGTTGTTCAGACGGTCATCTGGTCGGACCGATCATGGGTCCATGCGAAGTGATATTTGTACTGTCGGGAAGGCATCGGCCAGATGGAGGGGGGCAGGATGCTCACCGAGGGCGTGGTTCCCGGAGATAAGGAGAGCTAACCCCGCAATGTTAGCCGAGGAACGCCTCTCCAGAGGTTCGTGCATGGACACGATGCTGAATTGGTTCTATACTGTTGCTTTGGATGCTTGCACGCTGTGATAGTGTTGATATGTCTATATCCTAGAGCTCCGACGGCGAAGGTAGTGAGTATAGCTGCTTCCTGATCCGGCTTGCTAGTCGGGCTTTCCTTACGTCACGACCATCTCACAACTCTTTGTTCGCAGGCACACCCAGGAAGCTTCCTTACTACTCTCTTTTCTGTCTCCTTCCGACTGGCCTGTTCCTCGTTCGACCCTCCTCCATGGCCGCCCTCCAAAACGACCTCGGCGCACCAACACCATTACCCTCACGTTCTCTCCCGAAAGCTATATCCGGAGCGGCCATGGCTTTGCCAACGCCGCCAAGAGCGCTGCTCTTTGACGTATTCGGAACCTGCGTCGATTGGCGTACTACTGTCACACAAGCACTGGACGCTGCCTCACATGCGGCACTGAACTCGGCAGCAGCGTCTCTCGCATCGAGAGTGAGGCTCAGGGCTTCGGACATGTCCCCTGTGCACTGGGGCAAGTTTGCTCAAGAATGGCGAGATGGGTACAAAGCTTTTACACAGAGACTCGCGGCGGATCCAAACCTACCGTGGAAGACGATCGACGAGCATCACCTCGAATCGTTGAAAGAGCTATTGTCCAAATGGGAGCTGGAGGGGCTTTGGACGGACGACGAGGTTCGGGCTCTGAGCTTGGTCTGGCACCGGCTTGACCCATGGGCGGATTCCGCGCCGGGGATTGCATTGCTCGGCCAGATGTTTTGTATGTTTACTGTCCTCCGCACATGTTTAGAAGCACCGGTCCCATGGGCCGTGTTTCCAAAGTTTGAGAGGGACTGACGGGTACTAGGGACCGCCACCTTGTCCAATGGAAACATTTCCCTTCTCTCAGACCTCAAGACGCACGGTAATATGAACTTCACGCATGTACTCAGCGCCGAGTTATTCGGCTCATACAAACCATCGCCAAAAGTCTATCTCGGCGCTGTCGAAAAGCTTGGCCTCCGACCGCACGAGTGTGCCATGGTTGCTGCACATCTAGGCGACCTTCGAGCAGCGAAGGACGTGGGCCTGCAAGCAATTTACGTAGAAAGGCCAGGCGAAGAGGATTGGCCGGCGGACGAGGTGGAGAAGGCAAGCAACGAAGGGTGGGTGGACCTTTGGGTGAGTCAGGGGGTGGGCAGTAGAGGTTTTGTGACCTTGGCGGAGAAGCTGGGTGTCGACGTACCTGTAGCCACGCCGAAGCGGTTGAGTGCGTCTGCGTAACGCTCCAAGCCTGGCCCTCTGCTTCAGACAGCCCGCCCATGGGTACACGGCGCACCTCGCGGCTACCAGGATGGTATCCACCGGAGAGCGCGGGTTCGAGGAAAAAGATGGGACGGTGCATGGTATACTCGCGGCTGAACGAGGTCCACCAAGGTGCTGGGCATGTCGAATCTGGAAGCGAACAGGCGCAAGCGAGGACGGATTAGTTCAAGGGCGGCATAGAATAAATGGACATTCTCGTTTGTCATGCAGCACGGCGCCGGGAACAAGGCGGAGGTGACGCATGTCAGACTGACGTCCGCTCTGCTCATCTTGGCCGCGAGGTGGCTTGCATCTGAGGGTGCAGCGGGCGAAAAGAGCGGATGAATGGCCAAATACCCGCCCTGGCCGTCAGACTCGCGCCGGCCCGCTCCCCGTGGGAAAAGGACGGGGAGCCCACGACAGCCACCGTCACGGCGGTGCAGCACCAGCGTCATGACATGCTCCACATCTCACGTGTCTGGAGACGGCTGCGGGCGCTCCTGCGGGCAGGACTGGCGGCGGGGAGGGGGATGCAGGAGGCTTCTAAGGATGGAGACGGCGTCGACGCTCCGGCCCCTTCGGCAGCCCAGCGACTCGGTCGACGGGTGCCGCAAGAGTCGCGGCTATTTGGCCACGGCAGCAGCAGCAGCTCGGTATTGGGCCGTCGAGGCGGCCGCGGCAGCCTTTGCTGCCTCGAGGCTGGTGTGGGCGCGGGACATGATTCGCAGCGGCCTGCAGTGCGATATTGGCCGGGGCGGCTGCCGTTTGCGTCTGCCACGGCGGCATCCTCAGGTGTCGACGGCGGGGCACAGTCAGCCGGCCGGTGCTGGGGGGGGGGGGAGTTCGCGGTGTTGACGGCGGCGCTGCGGGCGAGAAAGGCACCGGTATCTATGCATACAGGTCGACGGCGAGGTGTACGGGTGTGCACGCCCGCGCGCCTTGGGGGCTGCTGGCCGGGGTCGGGAGGAGGTCCACGGGTAGTGCGAGGTGCGAGACGCGGAGGCGCGAGGCGAGGTGCACGACGCGAGGCTAGACACCAGGGGGGGCCTCGCCCACGCCCCAGCGAATCCCGAGCGGGCAGAGCAGCGACTAGAGCAGCGCCCCCAGCAGCTGGCAGGCCGCCCAACCAGCGCGCTCCTGGCACTCGCACCTCGCACGTCGCCCCGTCGAAAGTCACGCCGACCGGACGTCCTCGCAGCGCCCGTCGACTGATCCTGCGCTCCCCATACTCATCGTATCTCGCCGCCGTTGCTTTTGGCCTCGCCGTCCACCGCCGCACCCCACGCATCCCGCCTGCACATGTGGATGCGCAGATAGTCGCACGGGGCCTCACGTGGGAACACGAGCCAGCAACTGACTTTGATCTCTGCACTGCACCGCACCCGCTCCGCACGCACTGCATCCGCCGCACGGCGTCTGTGTCGACGACGTCGCTGTGTAACCACGAGAGCCACGAGAGCCACGAGAGCCACGACGAGAGCCACGACGCCCGCCTCCCCTCGCTCCCGCACGCGCTGTTACTGCTGCTGCTGCTGCTGCCCCCGCTGCTACTGCCGCTGCCGCTGCCGCTGTTGCTGTTACTGCCCCGACACGCTGCCGACCACGCCCGTACGGCCCCGAACCAGTTGACCAGCCCGTCTGCGCTCTGCTCCTGCTCTGCTCCTGCTCTGCTCCTGCTCTGCTCCTGCTCTGCTCCTGCTCTGCTCCTGCTCTGCTCCTGCTCCTGCTCCTGCTCTGGCTCCGGCTCCTGCTCTTGCTCCCGCTCTTGCTCCCGGCGCCGCCTTCCTCCCCCTCCCTCCCTCCTTCCTCCATCTCCCCTCCCCCGAGCTCTCCGCCAGCGTAAGCGGAAGGCGCGCTGGTCAGCTGCCTGTGTCTGTACCTGTGTGCCTGCCTCACGACGCTGCGCTACGTG
The DNA here is from genome assembly GCA_030770425.1 of Darksidea phi. Classification (NCBI taxonomy): domain Eukaryota; kingdom Fungi; phylum Ascomycota; class Dothideomycetes; order Pleosporales; family Lentitheciaceae; genus Darksidea; species Darksidea phi. The sequence continues at coordinate 96,115 of JASJFT010000103.1, forward strand.
GCCGGCTTGCACCACCACCGCCGCCGGCCTCGACCAGCCCCCTGCCCGTGCCCGTGACGCCTGCCGCGACGACAACTCCCAGCCGGGGTCGCTCCTTCCTCGACACCCACCATGGCGGGCAAAATGACTCTGTACAAGCTGGTCGTGCTGGGCGACGGCGGCGTGGGCAAGACGGCCCTGACCATCCAGGTACGCGGGGGGGGGGGGGGGGGGGGCGCCGCGCCCCGCGCGGCGCCCCCCCCCCGCCCCCGCCGGCCAGGCGCGCGGGGGGGGGGGCGGGGCCGGGGGGCGCGCG
>JASJFT010000103.1:96419-160494 GCA_030770425.1 Darksidea phi
CATGGGGGGGTAAATTTTCTTTTTTAACGTGGGGGTGGTGGGGGGCGGGGGGGGGGGGTATATGGCGCCTTCAAAACCTGTACGCCCCCCCCCCCCCCCCCCCCCCCCCCACGGTCCTCACCACACCAGAACCCTCCCTAATCTTCCTCTGCAGCTCTGTCTCAACCACTTCGTCGAGACGTACGACCCCACCATCGAAGACTCGTATCGCAAGCAGGTGCAGATCGACGGTCAGTCGTGCATGCTCGAGGTGCTCGACACGGCCGGCCAGGAGGAGTACATTGCCCTGCGCGACCAGTGGATACGTGACGGCGAGGGTTTCGTGCTCGTCTACAGCATCTCGTCGCGCTCGTCCTTTGCCCGCATCCAGCGCTTCCACAACCAGATCCAGCGCGTCAAGGAGACGTCGCTGTCCGGCTCGCCCACGTATCCCGGCTCGCCGCAGACGACATCGTCGCTGGGCTCCGCGCTGGGCCCCGCCCCCGTCATGCTCGTGGGCAACAAGTGCGACCGCGTTACCGAGCGCGAGGTGTCCACGCAGGAGGGCAGCGCACTGGCCAAGGAGCTGGGCTGCGACTTCGTCGAGGCCTCGGCCAAGAACTGCGTCAACGTGGAAAAGGCCTTCTTCGAGGTCGTGCGGCAGCTGCGCCGCCAGCGACATCAGGGCTCTGGGAGGGATCCGAAAATTCGAGACCGCCGTGGCGACGACCGACGCAACAAGCCCTACCCCAACGGCGACAGCTACCGCGCGCGCGGAGGTGGCAAGCCAGGCCGTCCCAATCGGAACAAGCCCAAGTGTGTCATTCTGTGAAACCCTCATCACTCGCCCCTTTTGCCCGCACAGCTCCCTGCGCACATCTTGCCGCCTTCTGGAGAGCATCTCTTCATATCACATATTTTACGTTAACGACTGACGACGCAAGCCTTCGTTCGATCCCCCTCGCGAGCACTTCCGCGTCCACCCATCACGAACCGATAGAAATCAACCCCTCCGTCTTGGGCATGGGAGCGGCGTTTTCAGCTTTGAGTGCAATGGAAGCATCTGGTCTTGCTGAGACCGCGGAGTTTTGGAGTGCATTTGGATTACGGGGCAAGGTCCAGGGTCTTGCGTGACGATGCATGCTGGAGACCATCTTTGCCATCTGCGCGTCATGGCTGGCAATATGAATGTTTGCGATGGAAAAAGTAGTGGTTCGTTACGCCTTCTCCCCAGATGCTGGCCTCTTCGGATTGTAGGCATGGCCTTATACCTCTCCAGTCAGCCTTTCTGCATTGTCTTTTTCAGCCCTTGCGGAACGAGTCGGTCTCCTTTGCCTCGAGCTTGGACCGAGGGCATGGATACCCGGCTTATTTATGTCTACATAGTGCGCATCATGAAAAAAGGCTAGATTTACGCATGCTCCTGATCACCTTTTGAAATCAAACTAGATGTAAACTACATAGCTTCCTTTTCTGGCCGACCCCTGAAAGCGCGCGTCAACTGGCGCGGGCAGCCTAGCCTGCGCTATAATGTGTGTTGCACTAAATTTTCAGCAAGCCCGTGGATGTCACCCATCACTGTGGATTCTTCATCCGAAAGGCCTCCAACCCGCCAAGGTTGGAGGGCGGGAGATCAGCATCGGCTCCATGTCTTTGTGCAACGCAAAGCGACGCCTAGCTTTTGCGCCGCAATGGAACATTGCACGTCTTCCTCCCTCAAGCACAGAGCCACGGTCATCTCCCCATTTCTCGCTTTCAGCCCAGATACGAACAATGAATTCTACTGGTGTAAAAACTCTGGCCTTGGAACCGCTTCTGGTCATCCGCACCCCCAGCCGGATCCGAAATCCATGCCATAATTACGCATTTACTTTTGCCCCACGAGCTGGAGCATCATGTCCGTGTCCAGCTTTAGTTAGGGTCTGCGCTGCTATTTGCCTGTCCGCGTTTGGGGCGCTCGGGAAAGGAATGTGATTGATGTGCGTGGATGTGAGCGCGTGGCGTAGGCAACTTTATTGCTCTTGCTCGGGTCAACTTGGTGCCGCTTCTCTGCTGTGATCCCCCCGAGTGGCAGGGACGGCGAGGGTAGAGGGAAATCGTGCTGAATGCCATGCACGGGTAACAAATTGATATATATATATATGCTAAGAGGGCATCATCGGCCGTTATGTAGCCTTTAAAAGTTGCCAGCAAGGTCTGCGTAGCTGACTCCTTTAGCTGACTGGGCGCAGCAGCGCTAAAAGTAAAATAGTTCCAGCTATAGGTCGGAGGAAGCGAAGGGGTTGCGATCGTCATATCACGAGTTAGAGCTAGTTCCTATGGCGAAAGCAACTTGCCTCTACTATTCCTTCCCAGGTCGCTACTCTTCGTCTTCAGTCGAGGAAGCCATCTTCTTCCTACTCGTACTTCCTATACTTAGCTCCTCGTCTATAAAGTCTTGTCCGTGACACCCCTTCGAAGAGTAGCTCTATGGCGGCGCTCCTTGGCCCGTTATATCCGCTACATCATGCTGTATATTAACATACATGACTATTACTCTACCTTTAATATACCTAGCTTGGAGCAGAGAATAGGTGCCAGGTCCTTCATCTTCCCAGATAGTCTCGTAAGATCGAACTCCAAGCTTGTAATCGTAGGACACGGTGCCCATACTAACGAGGTACATGCAACGAACTAATTACACCAGAGAATTGACGCCCGCTCACTCGTAGAGTACCATGTTGGACTTCCCCAGGAAAGTTGCGTTTGTGTACGTCTTACACTGCCTCGACGGGCAGGGCTAGGATGTTATTTGCAAAGCAGATGGCACACCACGGTATACATCGATCAATCTTCCCACGATAGGACTGGGTCAGGTCAGAACATGTAGAGAGTGGAATGCCCTGGTGGCCTGGGCTAGAGAGTACATGGCGTGCTTTCACGGCGAAGACGGTGTTCGGGAAAGTATGGTGGATCGTTTCATGTGTTGTCCAGGTGGCTCGTAGCGGTTGTTGGATAGGGAAATCCCTTAAGAACATCTAACTCTAATGCCGGGAATCAGTAGCTCGAGGAGTTATCGTCTTAAGGCTAAGCTCCACATCTCATATCATCTATGTATTTTGTATTGAATGACAAATGAAATTTGCTGGCTGTGAGCATTCTCAACGTTAAAACAGTAGATCTAAAGACTCTAAATAGGGGAAAGTTTATTTACAATACCTTTTTTGCATGTCAAATGCTTTTCTTGGCTGCCATAGTATACGTAGAAAGCTTGCATAGTCTCTATGACTAAGGCGAGCGAAATCTGGATCTGTACATGCATATAGTGAGGCATCGGAACGGCTCTACGCTTGTCATTTCTCGACAATGACTACGACGGAGGAGGGGGTGGCGTATCGATAATACTGCTCTGCGGCACGGCCGCAATTGCAATATCCGCTTGACCACATACCAGGCAAGACTATAGCAATACCGGAGAAAGCACATGCATTAGTGTTTGCCTTGCTGCACGGTTGCGGCACGGTCCGAACTAACGTGCATTACTCCGATTGAGTCCTGACGCAGGCTGCCACCGGATGAGAAAGGTGTAATTAGTCACGCGGCAAGACAGCATTTTATCACGATACTGCCCGATGGCTTCCCATCTTTCCTGGCGCGGAAAAAATGCAGGACGAACCCTTTGCTCACACGCCGTTTGCTGGCCGCAATGCGGAGGCAATTGGCCACTAGGCCGGTCGACCTGAAGACACTCACGCCGATCGAGAACGCAATGCGGCAAGCAAGCTTGCCTGGCTACAAGTTATAGGAAGTTTTGCTTGAATCTGAACACATGGTAGGTTTTCGGGAGGCAGTTGAGCGTAATGTGCATCTACTGACTCACTGTCCGTTCTGGGGCTCTTCATGACCAGTTTCTGCAAGACCTATTAGCAGATTTTCCTTGCCCAAGGCGCAGCAATGGGGATAGGATTTGGCTGCATCTATCTACCGGCCCCGGCACTTGTTGCGATGCATTTCCAGAAACATCAAGCCCTTGCTATGGAATGACCCTTGGTATTGTGGGATGCGGTGTTCTCGTTGCTGAACCCATAGCTGGGGTTATTCTTGGTGCGCAGGGCGGTGGATGGGTCGGACTTGTCGCCTGGTCTGCTTCGTTAATGATGGCCGCGTGTATCTTTATGACTGCGGCCAGAATCACGAAGGCTGGCAGCAAGATTCTTGTCAAGATATGAGTGCAAATGCTCCGTTCTTGGTTGGAATGATTAGCATTCATAGTGGGCCAACAATGGCATTCTTTTTCACAGGCACAAGATGCTGCTCGATACTTGGTTAGACACCCAGCTTTCTTTGATTCATTCGGCATCTACATCCAAACCGCTAGGAATCTCAGCTTCAATGATCCCGTCATGATCGAAATGCTCGTAGAGCTTGATGTTGCAGAATCCAGCGTCTTGCAAAAGCTTAGTCCACTGAGTCGCTGATCTTTCCATCCCTCCATTCAATGTCATCATGACAAGATCAAACCTCGCCTGGATCTCTGCAGCTCCAGTATTTGGCAGAATGAGTTCATGAATGAGAAGCTTTGAGTAACTCGGAACCATGGCTTTCCGAAGGCTTCGAAGAATTTGATGACAATACTTGTCCGACCAATCATGCAGGATGTGGTGGAGGAAATATCCCCGGGCCCCTAGGGAATTTGAATTAGACAATAACAATTTTGAAAGAAGGGAGGAAAGGTTTGGCTCACCCTTGACAGGTTGCTCGCTGAAAAAGTCGTGTGCCATCTTGGCGATTGCTGGTGCCAGCTCGGTGTCTGGGATCTGATCAAGTATGTGCGGTAGGTCTTGCAGCACCAATTCGCCCTGATAATGCTTCGGCGGCTTACCAAAGGCTTCCCGGAATGCATTCAAGTCGTGTCCCTTGCCACCACCAACATCAACAAGAAGCGCAGAACCGCGCGATGCATCGAACCCATCAAGTAGACGTCCTTCAACGTCATACCATTCATGCCAGTATTCGCGTGCACCCATGGTATTTCCCATGAAAAGATTGAAGTCGTGCGACAGTGAGGGAATGGATTGCAGGTACTCGAAGACGTTCAACTTCGTTTGATTCGCATACTGGAAAATGCCGTCGGTGGGCTCTACCGGCACTTTGTACTTGGTCTCGCGAAGAAAACTCGGCGCTTTGATCGCTGACGAGACGAGCGCATCGTATCTGTAGTGTAACGCATTAGTATCTCATTCCGATAGTAGCAGATATGTGTGCACATACACAAATCGATGACCGGCTGCGATCGGCGGACTCGTCATTGCTCGCGTTGTGTCATTTGCACCCCAGTCGTTTTCTCCTAGCTCTTCTACGAAGCCGGCGTCGGCGAGGAGCCGAAGAATTCGATCTGCGCTGAATGTGAGGCATGAAGCATCTAAAAGGATAAGGCATACGCACATATCAGGAGTTCATCGGCTCCAGTGAGAGTACCAAGTTCTTGTGAAGTTATGGACGTAGGTTTCGACGAGATGTGTTGGAAAAGCTTGAGATCGACCGCAACGCGTGCAGCAATGGATGTGAAGGGCTACAGCGCAAGTTAGCATCCATTGGAGGAATTGTTACTCTGGTCTCCCACGTCCGCCCAAACAGCTTGTACAGCAGTATCTTTTCTAAAGTGTCAAGATCCTTGATCACAGCAAGAAAACTTGAGCGAGGATTTGAACTCTTGAAGATACTCCTAGCTGTTTCGTCGGATGTGAGGGACTATCGCACACTTGTTAACTTACTTTGAAAACCAGGTCGGTTGCTCTATTGATAGGCCCTTCAAGTGCAGCCGTCAACTTCTTCGAAAGAACGAGTAGTTCCGCTTTAGATGCCGCGTCCTGCACTATGTTCTCCACATCGACGCTCTGTATTTTTGCGATGATAGGCGACAGCTCGCTCGCCAGGGTGGCCTTGGACTCATTCATGATGTAAGATCAAAGAGTGTAAACAGGAAGAATCGATAGTCAAAGGATTGGAAGAACGAACAATTGCAGCGGTACTTAAAGACCCAAAGGTATTGCGGCGTAGAGTTCATGGGGCGTGGTACGACGCCGCAAACGCAGTGAGCCCAAATTGGGTCGTAGGAAGCACCTTGCCGCGAACATGCATCAAGCGTGCCACATTGGCTTAGCAACCAATAGAAAATAGATTAAGAATCGGGCATGGCATGCCAATCCTTTTGATCCTTTACACTGTCAGCTACGTAGGCTACTGCGTATGACACTATTGTAACCCAAACCCCACCGACGATCAGCCCTACCTATGGTATGTCACATACGGAAGGAGTCGAAGCCCACTATGGGGACACGAATGGATGGTTTCTATCGAAGAATACAAACCCTCTCATTTTTCGTAACAGGAAGGATTGTTGTAACGCTGTTTTTGTCTGCCAAATCACGTTCGGGCATCGTATCGTTCCGTTTGTATGCACAGTTACATTACATCGTTGCTAAGACTTTGGATACGCAGGGCGCTGCTCTTGTACGCGCGCAATCTACGCAATTTGATTTGCCTACGTGATACTAAAAAGATTAAGAAACTATTCGCAGTTTGGGTTGCCTACGTGATACTAAAAGGATTAAGAAACTATTCGCAAATTTTTTATACTTTGCATTGGTCCAATCGCGTTCTCTTAAATGCTCCATATTTCTACTCCTTATGATATCCGGCCTCTTCCAGTGCTGTCTCCAGGCTGGTCCATTCATCCTGGCCGAACACATCCCTCAATGCCTTCAAGGCACTTTCTGTTGGGAGTGAACTCTCGTCCAAGGCCAAGTCCGGCAAGTCACTGATGAACTCCTTCTGAGGCCACAGTTTGCGGAAGATGGCGAGCACCGAGTTCCAGCTGTACGGCTCAGCAAAACCCCACAAGCGCTCGTTAGACGTCCCAGTGTCCACAAGTGCGGCGATATGCAGCTTCGCAGCGTCGCGTACGTCAATGAAGTACTGCGGTGGGATGCTCGAGAACCTCGTCAAATCGCCGTCGTAAAGAGCCTTTGCCCATCCACCCGTCGAAGGGTGTCCTTGCTTTTCGTACACCAGTGAAGGTCCGAAGTTGCAGCTTGGTAGGACCGTATTTAGTGTATAGTGAGGCTTCTCCTCTTGTACATACTTCCAAGCTGCCTTCTCCGCTTGCGCTTTTGCAGCAGCGTAAACGAACCACTGTTTGGCTGGATGCTCGAAAGATGGATCCCAAGCAAGTCTAATGTACTCTTCGTTGTACGCATCTTTTGGGACCTTGCCTGTTGTGCCCCACGGAACAGCAGCCATGGAAGAAGATGTCAGTACCACAGACTCTACGGAAGTTTCTGCTTGAGCGGCCTTGAGCGCCGTTAAGGTCTCCTCGATGGCCTGCGGGATGTACGGCTCCGGATTGGGGGAGAGCTGTGTGTTCAAAGCGATGTGAGCGATGCCAGCGACACCCTTAATAGCTGCCTCGAAGCCAATTTTGTCAGACACGTCGGCAAGTACGACCTGCGAATACTGTCCCCGACCGAACTCGGAGTCGAAATGCTCTTGCAGCCAGGCCGCCTTTTCGAGGGAGCGAACCGCGCCGCGTACTTTGTATCCGAGTGTGAGCGCTTCGTAAGCGACCCAGGAGCCAATATAGCCTGTTACGCCGGTCACAAGGATGGTGGCACCTTTTGGCAGGCGGGTGCTCGTAAGTGCAGCCATTGTTGGGGGAGGTGTCGTTTGGTTGGCCGTTTAAAATACTGATCGTCGACTCAGCCTAATAGTCTGTGCTGAATATATACAGAGGATATTAATGTTGGAAGCGAGACGGTGTGAAGTGAGGATTGATTATCTCGATGTAGGTGAAGTGGGTTTGGGTTTGGGTGCTGTTGTCGAGGTGGTTATGCTTGTACTGCAGGCTAAGGGCGCGATTTATACGCCTCCGTCCTACGCAATTGATTTATAGGCTTATGAATGTTAATTGGAAATTATATAATGGAAGGGAGAGGGTTAGAAATATCTATACACGCTGATTCAGTCGCTTCTGGCTAAATCTAATGTATGACGAAGAGTGAGATTTTCTATATCGGGATTGGTGAGCTCAGCTAGTTAATCTCGGCGAGGGCTGCGTGCTTGCGCATAAGCCAAAACTTTGTAATCAGCCCTGCAGTATTGCGCACGACATGTTTGCAGCTGCTAAGCGGCCGCGGCGGGTCCATGTCTCAGTCTCCCAACCAAAGCTACATATCTAACCAGGGCATTGCTTCTACATATGTGTGATACGTGTCCGTTAGACACGCCAACGTCGGTAATATATTCACGCAACTTTGCATCCTGTAAGTCAGAGACAATACACGTTGAATGTCGTCAATTTATGACCCAATGAGTGCGGTACTACTTGAGATCGTCTAGTGAGACTGCATAGAGGGCTGAAATGATGACTGATGATGATTTTCGGGTTGTTGCAAGGATAACACACATCATAATCAGGGTAAGATCAGGTTAAAGCAGATGGAATCTCCCGTGGTCCAGCCAGCCGGGAGCGGGGTAGCTTCATCATCTTCCCCGCGTTTGATGACTGATGAAAGATTAGACGTGAGGTAGGAGATAACGAAACTAAACTCAAAATTATACGTAGCAGACGAAATCCTTGCTGCTTCGACATCAATGCTTAGATCAGATCTCGATTCATCGAAAATGTCAGACTCATCGTGTCGTGGCGACAGCAGTAACTGCCAGCATCATTTTCACGCTGAAGATCCCAGAAATCTGACCGGGAAAGGCCGAAAACAACTCGAACACAATCCAGAAGAAGGGAAGAGCAGCACTTCGGAAGCCCCTGGGGCCAATAGAAGTTTACAGGAAGCGCAACATGCTCAACAACCAAGCGGCACACAGGATGTTGGCTTTCGACGGATTATCCGGAATTTCACACCCTCGTACGTACAAACTCCCCTACTACCATGCCCCAAGAGCCAAGATTGATGTAATTTCGCGCTCCTGCAGCTGGTTTATCATTACCATGAGCACCGGAGTGCTATCGATCCTGCTCCACCAAGTACCGTACCATGCCCACTGGCTCGACATTATTTCCGACATTTTTTTCGTTCTCAACATCGCGTTGTTCCTACTCTTCACCTTCATCTCGTCCCTAAGATACATCCTTTATCCTCAGGTGTTTCCAGCCGTGCTGCGACATCCCCACCAGAGCTTGTTTCTTGCGACATTTCCAATAGGGCTTGCAACCCTCATCAACATGATTGTATTGGTTTGCGTGCCGGCATGGGGTCAGCGCATGGCTATTCTTGCCTGGGTGCTATGGTGGATCGACAGTGTTTTGGCGCTGATCACCTGTTTCCATCTGACTTGGGTGATGTAGGTACTTGTTCAACGAGATGAACCCTGTCGAAAGCGCTTTTACATAGCCTGTATTTGACCTGTTTCGGCTGACAATGGCTACAGAATGTCAAACCGGCGAAGCGAGCTCGCAGAAATGACAGCGTTATACCTCATACCTATCGTAGCCGTTGTCATTGCCGCAACATCTGGAGGACTGGTTGCAAGAGTGTTGACGAATGATAGGCATCAATTATGGACACTCATAATCAGCTACGTCTTCTGGGGGGTTGGGACGCCGCTATCCTGGATCATCTTGACCCTGTACTTTTTGCGTATGACCGTACACCAGCCACTAGAGCGCGAGGTGATAGTATCGCTATTGCTCCCAATCGGTCCTCTTGGCCTGTCCGGTTTCTCGTACGTTGAGCAAGCCCCCGATTCTCAGCCTAGGTGGCTGCTAATTTCGCTCCAGATTGATTTTGCTTGGAAAGGTCGCGAGACACAGCTTTCCACTAACCGGTGCAGTCCCTAATGTAGCCCATGCTGGCGACATTTTCTATCTTGTTGGCTTAGTGACCGGTATCATATTGTGGGGATTTGCGTTGGTTTGGTTCATTGTCGCTATTATCATGATAGCCACAGCAGTCTCCTTCCCCTTCAACATGGGGTGGTGGGGCTTTGTGTTCCCTATCGGTGAGTCTAAATCAACCGTCCTAACTCATGGGGTTTAGTGTGCTCATAACAGTGGTAGGTGTTTTCACACTATTGACAATTTCGATTGGTGAAGAATTTGACCTCAAGTTCTTTAAAATTCTCGCATGTGTGAGTCGCATCCTGGTACGCAATGAGTGCACAAAGAATCTTCAGTTGACATGTTGCAGGTCTTGACAGGGGTGTGCGTCGTGATGTGGCTTCTCATTGCCGCGAGAACGGTGAAGCGTGCCGCTAGTGGCAAGATGTTTTTTGCACCATGCTTGGGCACGGATCTATTTTTGAAGAGGGCTGAAGCAAAGGGGAAAAAGGTGGAAAGAGTGTGATAGGTGGTTTGACAAGACTGGTTACGCGCATTTTCTACCTTCTCCTAGACGTCTTTCCTGGTCACGAATTCGCACACCTCTGGTAATAAAAACACAAGTTCTTTTAGAATCAGAAGGAGCAAGAAGATACGTGGACCTAGACTAAATCTGATAAGTGTACAGTGTAAGCGTCAATTGAAATTTCGCTCATACTTTTGAGTTAGTGCTCCTGTATGGACATTCGACTTCAGAAATAGGGGTGGCGCAGAAAGTGTTGAGGTCTATGAAGTCGTTGATAGAACCAATGGCTTGGATGGTGCTATTCAAGTTGGTAATTATACAACAGACACTATCTAGGATGGAAATATATTCGAAGCTGAGACTTGGGAAGATAATGCCTAACTCTCGAGGCCTCCCCCCCGCGCCCAAAAAGCCACTTTATTAGTGATGGGGACATTGAATGCTTTGGAAAATAGATATGAAACTGCCTTACGTTAGCATCTAGCGCGGCAGGTCCAGCCTTTTAAGGCTTAGTGTAACGACAGCCCGCACTACACCCAAGTGCTTGTGCTGCCCATTTTCGCAATAGCCTACATGCAGCAATATTTGAACGCTCTGCGCGCTCCTCACGTGTACGAAAGACACGATTCGGAAGACGGCCTATAGGGGCTATAATTCAGAAGCGGGCACACGCATTCGCGAACGATCAGCCATGGCCTCGCAATCGGATGTCCACTGCACGACCCCAAGCACAAGTGGTACCCATTTCTGCCTTCCTCGACGACGGAAAAATGATTCTAACTAGCCCGTACTAGAAGCGCCTGAAGCATCTTCCTCGTCACCACCCTCAACTCAATCTTCAGCAATATGCGCCCATTGCAGCGCATCCCCAGGAGCGCTCAAGCATTGCAACAAATGCCATAGCATATCCTACTGCACCAAGGACTGTCAAAAAGCGCATTTCAGAACGCACAAGAAAGAGTGCGCTGCACTTGCCCAGGCGTACATGAAGGCGCACGAGCCGAAGATGGCGAGTCGGGCACCGCCGAAGGTAGGAGATAGGAGTACGGGGTTCAAGAAGTGGCAGGTATGTGATTTGCTGGAACCGTGGTGCGGCTGCATGACGCTGATGACTTCTAGTTTGATACTTAGAGCCGCTCGGTAATGGATTTTGAGAGCGATTTCGTCTGTTCCCGTAAAGAGTCGCCTGCTTTGGTCGAGCGTATCAATTAATCTTGGTGGACGTTGCAAAGGTATTGAACACAAATGTGAGTAGGAATCTGTTGGTGAAGCGGAGGCATGTGCGAGGAAGAATGGTGGAGGAATCATGGATGCAATCTTGGGTATGCAGTGAGGTTAACCCTCGAGTCGATACGGTCTGCGCGAAAGGGCAACGGTATCCAAATCATACATGCATTCTATACGCCGCCTGATCGTACACGTACTCGCCGCGCTACAGAAATCGTGCTGGTGAGCTCTTCTTCAACACCAATGGGTGTCGATGCACGCTGGGCATCAGGCCGAGGCCGATTGCCCGCCGTATCGCCTTTGCAACCTTGCGTTGGTTCTTCGGGCGCAGGCCCGTATCCTTGGAGTGCTTGATGCGGCCCATCTCGGTCATGTACTCGGACATGAGAGTGAAGTTCTACATGGTCAGCACATGGCGTACCAACCGGCGCCGGGCGGTGACGCACCTTGTACTCGTTGACGGGGTTGATGCCCAGACGATCAAAGGCGTCGCTCTGCGGCGTCTTGCGGCCTGTCTTCCACTTCTTCTGCTCGGCGCCCGACAGATCGTGCGGCGCGTAGACGTCGCCGGCGGCCCACCTGCGATGTATCTGCTTCTGGAAGCTTGTGCGTCGGGCGCTCTCTTGGACGCCGCGGGCATTGGTCCTTGCGTCCGGGAGGGTGTGGCCGGCCATGCGCGAGGCGAGCGACTGCTGCCTCTGTGCCGGCTGCGCGGTGGGTGCGCCGAGGATGTCAAGGACGCTTCGATTGCAATTGCGCGTACTCGTCGAGAGACATCGCGTGCAGGTGCGGCCTGGGGCGATGGGTGGGCGGAGGGGCAGGCGCATCAACGACATGGCTGACGGCGGATAGCTGATGGTTGTGTGGCGGGACTGTTGTGCTGCTCGACGGTGTCGGTATGCCTATCTACGATGTATGGATGGGTGGATGGACGAAGCTCTGAAAGAGGTTGTGGTTTAGCGGCTTGGCACCATGATTTCACTCCAAAGCTCCCATGCTCGCGGGCGACGGCGGCGACTCCACCCTCCTCTCACTCCCTCTCTTCCCCCACTCTCCTATGCCCTTCGTCTGATCTGATTCTTGGACGCTGCTGCCAATCATGGGATAACCAATTGCAAGCTCAACCTCCAGCTCAAGCTCTCCCCTCGGCCATGCCATCGCACTTGACCCGCGTGGTCTTCCGCAGCATCGTTGCCAACAAGCCGCTCCTCTCTCGCGGCTGCCTGTCGCGCCCACCACTGCGCCCGCGTGTAGCTCTCCATCATGGGGTCCGAGCCAGCGCCTCGCCCCCGCGACGCACTTTCTTCGGCATCTTCAAGCCACAGCGCAAGATCAAGCCCGCCGACATGCCCCCTGGCCTGCAGGTGCTGGCTGGCCTGGGCTCCGCACAGCGCCAGGCCCTACGACTGCCTCCGCCGTCCGAGGTCGCCGCCGCCCTCGGCGCCTTCTTCGCGCAGAAGACGGCCCTCTTTGAAGACTTCCATGTCGAACACGCCTTGAACGCATTCCGCTATCTCGTCGAGCATCCGAAGGAGGACGGCACGCCGTGGTTTTCCGAGCGCGAGCTCGATGAGATGGTCTACAAGCTCATTCGAGCCCCTCGCACGGACGGAAAGCCGCACCTGGAGCTGGGGAGAATGCTCCACGCCCAAGTAAAAAGACAGTACGAACTGGAATGGCAAGAGGCAGGAGCTAAGCAGTCTACGAGTCTCCAAAAATACCAAACGTTGAAGCTGTGGAGGTTTGTGCAACTGTTGACAGCATTCGGGGCAAGTCTCGAGGCGCGGGATATTGCCGCCGCCGCCTTCAAATGGCCCAAATCGCCAACTCAAGACGAGCAAGGTGCAATACTCAGGAGCTGGAACTTTGTGTTACGTGGCTTGGCTCGCGAGGACAACCAGGCCGAGCTGCTCCAGACTGTTCAACTCATGCGGGAACTGTCTGTCCCGTGGATACCGGCCATGCAAAACACTATAGTCGCTTACTTCGTGGAGAAGAAGGACCTGTCACAGGCCAAACATTGGTACCTGCAGCCCACGGTGGATATCGAAATCAAGGACTTGAAGAGGCTTGCGAAGAAGGAGTCGGCGCTGCCGCATCTGCTGAAAGCATGTGCCCTCTCTAGGGACCATACCTTCGGCCACCAGGTCGTGGCCTCTTTGCTTACGGAGATGCCGGACAAGCCCACATGGGATGCCATCTTCCTATGGTCAGCCGCCATTGGCAAAGGGCCGGACGAGATTGATCGTATGATGAACGTCATGGTCCGACGGAACAGTGAGGAGCGCCAGAAGAACCCGTCCCTACCGCCGATGCAGCCAGATATTGACACTATTAACCTACTTGTCGAATTTTCAATGTCGAAGCAAGACTCGTATTCTGCCGAGCGATACGTTGCACTCGGGCAGAAGCGAGGCATATTTCCCAACGCAAAGACTTTCACCATGCAAATCCAATATCGATTGTCAATTCAGGACATCGACGGAGCGCGCGCTGCCTACTTTGACCTTCAAGGAGACAGATCAGGAGACGAACAGAGCTTGGCAGCGGTCAATCAGCTTATACAAGCTTTGTGTGTGTCACAGCAGCATTATGTCGATGATCTCTTTTCTATAGTGGACGACCTGCATGAACGTAAGGCGCGACTTACCCCAAAGACTGTGGCTGCTCTCTGCCTTTTACACCTCCGCCGCGGGGAGGCCTATGATGCCGTTGACCTGCTTCAAGTGCACGCCTTCCACTTTACACCTGATCAGCGTGCTATCATACGAAAGGACCTGGCGGCTTTTATTCTAGATGGTCAGACCAGCACAGCCGATGCCTGGGATGCTTATCAGATCCTGCGCCAGTCGTTCCCCGAAACCCCCCGTGAGGACCGCATTCCGATCATGAACAATTTCTTTGCGCGGAAGCGTTCGGATATGGCCTGTCATGTCTTCTTTCACATGCGCAATGAGACGCATCCAAAGCTCACGACCACAAAAGCCGTTTACGTGGCTGCCTTCACCGGTTTCGCCCGCAATGCAGATGCAGAGAGTCTGGAGCTGGCTCACAACCAGCTCAAGCTCGATCTCAACGTTGAGATGGACACGCAGCTCAGAAATGCATTGATGCTGGCCCATGCTGCCACAGGCAACAACAAAAAAGCACTGGAGATCTGGGCGGAGATCGGAAACTCCAAGGAGGGTCCTACATATAACAGCATTGCCATCGCATTCCGGTCGTGTGAAGGTATGCCATTTGGAGACGAGCACGCTAAGTCAATCTGGCGCAGACTAAAGGAGATGGACATTGAAATTGACAAGAATATTTACACAGCGTACTTAGGGGCGATTGCGCGGAACCATCTACACGACGAAGCTCTTGCTCTGGTGGAGTCTGCCGAGGAGGAATATGGTTTTACGCCAGATCTGTACATGTGGGTTCTAACATCTTGCATGCTTGGATACTGCTAATACTGCCCTAGATTGGGGAACTGGTTCAATACAACAGCTAATATTGAACGTCAACAGCAGGTCGAGGAATGGATCAAGAGACGGTATCCCGAGGTATGGGCAGAATTTGAAGCTCTCGGTCACTGGGTAACGATGGACGGCTTTGGCTACCGACAGTATCACTTCAACCGCGACCTGGACCCATAGTACAAATGTATAAGTAGACAAGTTGTCTGAGTACTAAGCTCTGTGTTTGGGTAGGAGAGTTTCCATTGCAAAGCTCAATGTCTCGAGCATATGTATGCGGCGTCTTTGTCTAGGCACTCCTTTACCTAGATTCATCACTAAACTTTGTATACGCACCGCACCTTCAACTCACTCGATAGTTTGTATGCGTTTCTCTCCCTGCTTCATCCGCCTCTTTCCAACCCGCCCAAGTAGCACCCTCAAGTATGCCACTTCTACCAAGCCTCTTACCCACAGCAATGGCCGGACGAAATCAAAACGCGCAGCATTCTTCTCCGCCTTTCCGCTGCTTGCGACCCTTATTAGGCTCCTTGTGTGTTACCCAGCGCTCCTTTTGATGCCGCCGTTGATCAACTGGACCCCCCGACGTCGCCGAGTCCCTCATAGTAGCCTACGTTTGCACCAACCTCGCCTTTACTGGTGTTTGCATACAAGTCTATACATGCCAAACTTGCACTCGATTCTAAAAAAACGAAATTCTCGGTGGGGGCTACCTCTCTCGTGCGATGGTAAGCATCGAATCCATCTCGATGCTCATGTGCAACTATTGTCTCAACGACAACTGCATCAACCGTAACGAGAGGATCACCGTCGATATTTGACCTGAGAATCACTAGTTTCTAGATCCAGCTTCGCACAGGAATGGATTCGTAGTGCTTCCTGCAGGTGCGAGGGGGCTGATCTGGAGGTGTGGTCTGGCACAGTACTGCTTTCAAGTGTGCTGCACCTTAGGTTAACCTCTTATAGATCCGTTGGTTTCAGCTAGACCGCGTGAGCGCCCGAAAACTATGTAAAAGAATTTGTTCTTTTTCCCAGGACCTCTCGGGCGAACATATGAAGATGGGCTGGGGCTAGCTCAATCTATGCCCAACGCACACGACGATGTTGAAAGAATTGATACACTTGCCACCTGCCTATCAAGACGACATCCCATTCTGCAGGAATAACAGCAACAAAAAAGAACTATGCAGGTAGTGATATTCATGATAGTGTGTGCGCTATATATACAGCCAGATGGGCAAATGTTGGCGATATACGACTTGCCGACCGCCTCCCACTATTACCGTCGACTATCATTGCTCGGGTTTGAATCGTAATGGAACCTAGAACACAAGTGGAATCGTACAGTCAAAGCCACATATTAAAACGAGACGTTCTTCTTCTCCCCATCATGTCGCCAGAACTCAGTCACGGTTTATAACTCTTAGGCTTCTTCGTGGATTGAGCAGCACGCCTCTCACACCCCAGAATGTCGGCTCCTGACCATCGAGTAGGTCATCCGTGGAGCTTGCGACACTACTCCTCCGTCCAGGTGCGTCGACTCCTCCACTTCCGGTTCCGCTCACTCCGGTCACGCCCGCAGCCCCCGTGTACGAACTCGCACCCCTCTCATCACTAACCCGTATCGCGCTTGCTCCTTCGCTTGACCGCGTGCCTATCATATCGCGCTGTGCGCGCTCACTTGAGTTCTTAGTACTGGATGCGATGGTAGCACCTTGTGCGGCGAACGGATCGTTCTTCTCGGTATTAGCGGCGCGTGCAGCAACCATGGCGGCGTGCTCTTTCCAGATCTTGACTTGTTTGCGGTAGATCCAGGCGCAAAAGGCGAAGTAGGCAGCTATGACGAAGAATACGCCTGCGATGACGCCGGCGACGATTGCGCCTACGTTTGGGCCTCTTCGGCCATCGCTGCCGCCGTTTGAATTGACGGTTTGTGTTATGATAGCGCCATTAGGGCCAGTCACGGTGTAGGTTTGTGCTGTGCCGGTTTTGAAGGGACCCTCGGTAGGGGTCTGAACGGGCGCGGTGAGGGTCGCACCGCCGGTTTCTTGACCGCCAATTACTTTCTGTACAGCTGCTGGAACTACGTAGCCGTAGCTTCCTTCCAAGCCAGCTTTGGAATCATAGCCGCGCTGGTTGGCTTGTTGTGCAAGGGGGTTGCCCGGATTGTCTTCCTTGCCATCCCATGGTTGGAGTGCCTTATCGCCAGTCAGGGCAGTGAACTGGTTGCTCCATTGAAGGCTCGACATGTTGAAGACATAGATGCCAGGCGAATCGCACGATAATTCATCGCCAACGAAGCCACCAATGACAATCATCTGACTGTCA
Organism: Darksidea phi; assembly: GCA_030770425.1. NCBI lineage: Eukaryota > Fungi > Ascomycota > Dothideomycetes > Pleosporales > Lentitheciaceae > Darksidea > Darksidea phi. The sequence goes on from JASJFT010000103.1 coordinate 113,755, forward strand.
TACACATGACACGAGTGGCCGGCGCGAGCATATGGTATGCTTTGGCTAGACTGATCAACTTCGATCCACGTGAAAGACGGCACCGAGAGGATCCACATATCATCGTATTGAATCTGCTCCTTCTGGGGTTGAAGGTTTTGGCCGCCGAACATGTAGACATTGTGGGACGAGCCGCTGTTGGATGTTAGTTTGGATCAGGATTCAAGGGTACAAACTTACTCGGCCGCCGATGCAACGACGGCACATGGGTTGACCCGATATTTGGGCACAGTTCCTGAAGTGCTTTGTTTGTACCATTTAGATTTGGCAATGTCGTACACATCTATAGTGTTCATTTGCGTCTGGCGTTATTCTTAGCAAGGTCAACTTCATTATCTATCACTGGAACTTACAAATGTATCGTTGTCCCCGCCCGTGAGACCGAGCAAAATTCCCTCGTCGCTGAACCCGGGTATATAGACCAGAACACTGTCAGCACGCTCAGGGAACGAGCCTGTCCCTTGAAGACCACCATCCGTGACATTGCGGAATACGCCACCCTCGCCGGCCGTCTTGCCGCCCTTCAGACTTTCCACTGCTTCATTTGAAAAGCCGGGGAACGTAAACTCAAGTAGGCTCTTCAAGTACAGCCTGTCGATTTGATTGCTCCAGCCTTCAGTCGTGAAGTCATCGAGATGTCCGCCAAAATACCAGCCGCGCCCAAGAGTCGCAACGCTGAACCCGGCCCCTTCAGCTGCCCGCTGGACTGACTGCCCGTCGCCTTCGGCACTATCACCAGCAGAGGTCTTGGGATCCTTATGTTCGATCCATGTACTAGTGCCTATGTTGTATTCCCAAATTGAGTTCGGACCAGGACTCTCCTTCGGAGAGTCCGAGTACTGGCCACCGTAAAGATAGATCGAGGAGAACGAGCTCCAAAGGTAGCCGAGCGATACGGCTGGCGGTCCAGAGGGCTTGGGAAGACCGGTAAGAGAAGGACTGGCGACCTGCCAGGATTTCTTAAGATCAAGGGAGAGGAAGTCGTTTGCTACGTGTGGTTCTTAGTATATGCCCTTCAAAAACAGAACAGCGAAGCTTACTCCACGTGTCATTGACTTGCTGTGGGCTAGTGGACGTGCGGAAGCCGTACATGTAGAGGGTACCGTTAACGATAGCCGCTGTAAACATTAGCGACTCAAACACACAACGAATAAATCGAGTTACTTGCATTGGCCCGCCCACCGCGTACAGACGTCGGTTTGTGTGTCTTCTCGCTTCTCATGCCGTGACCTTTCAACATATTCGATCGAGTCCCGTGGAATGACTCCTCCCTTGACGCCTCCAGGTACTACCATGGTGATCTGAAACATAGACAGCATCAACCCGAGAATGACTGTTAAAAACCCTAAGCGGTATACCTTGGGACGGACTAGTGTCGATCGCAACCGTGTTGACTCGTAAGGGTCCATGTCGCTGTCCGATTCGGACGCAGAGTCCCAGTCATCGTCGTCAGATCCGTCATCCCTCTCTTGGAAGATGTCGCTTTTGCTTCGAAAGCGTACCGCCCTTGCCCGTGATTTCTTAGCATTGCGTGTGGACATTAAAGCCGGAGCCGGACTGCGTTCCCTCCGCAACGTCTCTTCATCCACTAGGCCAACCTCCAGGAAGACAGATTTCCGACGGCCGGGCACCTTAAGTGCGGGTTGGGGGAAGACTTGCTCCATTTCCGAGTCGAAGAATGTGTCCAAGAGCAAGTCGCGTCTTGTACAGTTTAATGATAGGGAGAATCGTTGGGTAAATGACGTAGAGTGTAAAACTGGATTTAAAATTGATATACCGAAGCGGGGCTGTATTAATGTGTAATATGCGGAAGGATGAGACAGAATCCAGCAGGCGCTTCAGGAGAACGGCTAAACATTCGTGAATATGCTGTGTAAAGGCTAACCGGATGGCTCACAGGCGCAGTAAAGGCACAATGTTAATTAGATGCGAGTAGGGTGAGCTGCGACTTGAATAGAATAGGGTGTACCCTGTCGACAGCAAACGGTCTTGAGCCATGTTATCTGGCTCCCGTCTCACGGGTGGTGGCACGTCATGGGGCTGCCAGTATTGGCAGTGATCACTCCATTGATTTGCCTGAAGCGCACGACAGGGGTGGCATTGGCTAAAAACGCGACCCCGGACTTTCAATATGACGCCAGCCAAGAATCAAGGAACGCGAGCGTCAGAATGAAAATGCAAAAGTAAAACTTATCAAAACAAGCTTTCATAGCTCGCTTTTCGCCTTTAATATAACCAGGCGGTTATTCTCTGCGTCAACAACTTGTTGCGTCCTTTGTCGCTGTTTGTCTAGGGCCGCTGCAAAGAACGGCATGCTTTGTAGAGCAATAAAAGCTAAACATAGATTCGATAATCGCTTGTCGCACTCGGAAGGCCTAGTATCACACCTGATGGCGAGATGCGCTTACGGATTTTGTAAGGCATGCTTCGTGCGAGCTTTATTGGCTCTATGACCTGCACCATTTATTGGGGCACGCGTCTCAGTGTCGCCAATGTTCGCACCTTGTGGCGTCTTTGCGGCGTCTTTGCGGCGTCTCACGGCGCTGCCAGTCGATGCATCGGATACAAATGACCAAACGAATCCAATCGATATCGTGAACAACATGCCTGGGACTCGGGCGTGCAAGACCGGTTAGCAGCCGAGCACAATATGAGCGCCCTATGAATGTGCCTCGATGAAATATCTTCCGCCACTACCGCTCTTGCAGCATCGAGTGCCAGATGGGCAAGCCTCATTACGGGAGATTCCGATTGCCGGCCGATAAGAACATTCAGGCCGTCAGTTAGGTTACGGTGGTGGTATCTTTGGCCCATGGTGGCTCACCATTGTCGTCGAATTCGGCCCATTGAAAGAAGGAGCAGCCTTCTTGTTCTGGAACGTAGTTTGCATGGCACATCCACATGTATCGACCACGATTCTGTTTCTGCTTCGTGACGCAGCGAAGTACTGTTGGTATCCCGCATCGACACTTTGGGGTAAATTTGGGATGCAGGTTCTCTTTGTAGTGTCGGTAGGTGATGTTCAGACGCTTGTTTTTGGATATTGGATGAGGGTCGATTGCTTGCGCTGGGGCGATGGAGTGCTTCCATTCTTCCTGCATCTCAGCGTGCATGACAAGGAGTGAATTGTGAGGGAGATGGATTGATATTTGGCCTTGGGCGTCTGCGAGGGAGCCATCTTCTTTTCGGTGTTGGTCGTCTTCGGCGACGATTTTGCGAACGCGAAACTCGCGGGCTACGCCGAGACTTAGACTACCAATAATTGCACGCGGTCCTAGATACGTGAGCTGGTCAGTATGGAAGCCGACGCACTCTTTGGGGCCATCGTAGCAGTTGACGAAGGCGGTATTGGCTTTCCACAGCCCTGGGGACTGGTATCTGAGTTTCTTTCCGCCAGGGTAAAAGCCTTTGATCCTTCGCTGGATCTCACGGTTGACAACCTCTTCGACTTGAGGACAGGCTCTGAGCATTTCCGGTGTGCTCTGTCGCACATCATCCACCTTCCTCCCGTCGTAGATATACTCGGTCTTTTGTTCTTCAGCCTCGACTAGGCTGTTGACGTAGAAGCAGAAGGTATGCGGACTTTTGACGACTCGGTCGAAGAGCTTGAACTCCAGGTTTGTGTACGTGGGCGACTCATTGACCAGCTCCAGCAGCAAGGCGTCTGCTTGTTCCGACGGCAGGAAGTTGTGAATGATGGAGCACGGCGCGTGCGATTCGATGTCGGAGGGGTTGTAGAGAAAAAGGGTTTTGCCCTTCTTGACGAGCGGCTTCTTTGCCGGCCTACCTGAGGATGGCGTGATACGATAGGCCGAAAGGGATGACTGGTATCCAGTGCCAGCGGTGGCGGGTCGCTTCCTGGGCGACGGGTTTTTGCTGGGAGCTAGGGCCGCAGAAGCCTGTTCGACGACGCCCTCGGCGGCAAGGAGAGCCTCGAGTAGCGTAGTCTGGTCGACATTCGGATGCAGTGATGCCAGCACGGCCAGTTTGAAGTCCGTCGACTCGTCGTCGGCAGGACGCCTTCTCTTGCCCGACACAAACGCGTCCATGGGGGATGTTGGTGTTCCGGTCCGAACATCGAATGTCAGGACGCGTCTTCGCCAAAGCACGTGATGCTACAAGGCACGTGATGATGCGGGGCAATTGATTGACGCGGGCCGGAGCGTTACCATGTGCCGAACAACTCTGCTATCCTAGTCAACACTGCATCATGGGCGTCGAGCACATCGTCGACGCGCAGCAGAACAGGGCATCATGCTCGAATACCGCACGCAGGGCTACAACGGCTACAGCGTGAAGTACTCGCCCTTCTTCGACTCGCGCATCGCCGTCGCCGCGTCGGCCAACTTCGGGCTCGTCGGCAACGGCAGGATCTACGTACTGGGCTTGACGGCGAACGGCATCATCGCGGAGAAATGGTTCGACACGCAGGACTCGCTCTTCGACACAGCGTGGTCCGAGGCACACGAGAACCAGCTGCTCACGGCGGGCGGTGACGGCGCCGTCAAGCTCTTCGACATCACCCTCTCCGATTTCCCCGTACAGTCGTGGCAGGAACACGGGCGCGAGGTCTTCGCCGTTCACTGGAACCTTGTGGCCAAGGACTCTTTCTTGTCCAGCAGCTGGGACGGCACCGTCAAGGTCTGGAACCCGAATGCGAGTGCCAGTCTGACGACACTGCCCACGCACTCATGCACCTACTCGGCCGCCTTCAGCCCGCATAGCCCGAGCATCCTCAGCTGTGTCAGCTCCGACTCGCACCTGCGCGTCTTCGATCTGCGTACGCCGGCGTCGGCCTCGAATCACCTCACCCTCAGCGTGCCTATCCACAGCCCGCCGAAGCCGCGCATGGGTGCCGCCGCCCCCGTCGGCATCCCGCCCTCGGAAGCCCTCACCCACGACTGGAACAAGTACAGAGATACGGTCGTCGCAACAGCGGGCGTCGACCGCCTGATCCGCACTTTTGACATCCGCGCGCCGCGTGCAGGGCCTGTCGCCGTGCTGCCCGGCCACGAGTATGCTGTGCGCCGCATCTCGTGGTCGCCGCACCTGTCCGACATACTGCTTAGCGCGAGCTACGACATGACATGCCGCGTGTGGACCGATGGCAGCGCAATGGGGGTAGGCAACATGACGCACGAAAACATGCTGGACGACCCCATGGTGCATGGGGGCGGACGCGAAATGGGCAGGATGAGCCGGCACACCGAGTTCGTGACAGGCGTCGACTGGTGCATGTTCGGTGCCGAGGGCTGGTGCGCCAGTGCTGGATGGGATGAAAGAGTACTGGTTTGGGACTGCAAGGCAATCATGCAATGATCGTGTATGTCTGACTGAATAGCTGAGGGTAGCCTTGCATCAATTGTTTCACTAAGTAACCGAATATGTATATAATCTCGGGTAGTCTTGGTGGTACGTGGGCGCATGATATGATTTAGCGTAGTCGCCGTTTCAAACATTGGGTAATTATCTTCAAGCTGCCATCGGTGCAAGGAGATCGAGATCGGCGCTACGGCGTCATAACCACCGAGGCCATGCAGACCACCGCCTCGTATTTCGCTTTCCCCACCAGATACCATCATCCATAGGAATATTTATCGAACCCTCCCCCTCTTTTATTCTGGAAAACCTACTACGACAATGTTATCGACAGCTCCACAAGTGGTACAAGAGAAGGTAGTGCCTGGTAGATCAAGATGGCTCTTAACTACCTCAAAACCAAACTCTCTATCCTCCCCCACATTTTCCAGGCCTCCTACGACGCCATATTCTCCACCCTCCCATTCGCACAGCGCTGGCGCCTCCTTCTTCTCCAACCAGTCAACATCCTCACTACCCTTATTACCGCCTCCTCCTGGCTTTTCAACAACCACTCCACCGTTCTCTACGTTCCTTGTCGGAGTGGGAACAAACGCTGTCTAGTGTATCAGCCTCCACGGAGGCATCCAAAAGACAAAGACAATAGCAAAGAGCCACGTCCGCTACATATCGACATTCACGGTGGAGGCTTCATCGGAGGCTTTCCGGAGCTAGGCGCGAGATGGTGCACGTTGCTTTCTGCCCAGACGGGCGCAGTGGTCGTCAGCTGCTCGTACCGTTTTGCGCCACGGCATACATTTCCAGCGGCACACGATGATATAGACGATATTGTAACTTGGATTCTCTCGCATGCTTCGGACATCAACGCAGACCCCAGTCGTCTCACTGTCGGTGGAGCTTCTGTTGGTGGAAACCTCGCGCTCAGTGCAGCCCAATACCTGAATCGACGATCCCAGGTGAACTCTTCACAAACGTCGTATGCCGTCTTAGGTTTCATTGGGTTCTGTCCACCCGTCGATTTTCGCCTCAAACCGCAAGAAAAACCAGTCCCACCCAGCTTCCCAAAGAGGGACCCATTGTCTTTCCTCATGCCCCTATTCGATGCTTATGCAGGCCCGAATCGGGCAAGAGATTGGGACAATCCGCGGTTGAACACTTCCATTGCGGATCCGAAGACTTTGCCAAAAGATATGCTGTTCATTGTTGCCGGAATCGACATTCTGATGCATGAGCAGCTCGCCTTTGTGGAGAAAACAAAGAGGACGCTAGAGGCAGAGGGCGATACGGATAGGAGTGTTGAAGCTAGGGGTTGGGAAAAGGGATTCCATGGATGGCTAGAACGTAGGTATTACTCGTGTCGAGGTAGCAAATGCGTTGACTAACTCATCCACAGTGCCAAAAGCGATACTTGAAAAGGAGAGAATGGAGGCGTTCAGTCTCAGCCTAGAGTTTATCAAGCGGGTGCACCGGAAATCCGGGTTCGATGTAAGCAAAGAGGCCTGAAGAATTGCGTCGACGTGGTCAACGGGGATGTACTTTCCTGGGCTTCTTGTCGAGATACCTGCTATGTGGCTATACTGGCAACGCGCTCTACCACGATCGAACATTGAGGTGCAACAACTTTCCACGTTCCAATTCCCAATCTCATGCTTCCAGAACCTGTCAGCCCCACGCAAATATGGGATCGCTCCTAGTTCTAAGGGACGTCGCAGTTTTTGCAGAGTGAAAAACGAGGTTGATAGGGGAATCCAAAATCGGTGCCCGACACGCTCATTTTATACAGAATGGTATATAGTTTACAAGTATGCTACAATGATCTCATGATGGCTTGGCAAACTCTGCTTTTCCATCGCTGACGGTGGCATACAGCACTTTGGTTCCATCCGAGTTTGCTGATGCTGTTGGTGTTTTGGATGCTCCGTCTGCAATCTGCTTGATTTCGTCTTTTATCTTTCTAGTCACTGCGTCTTGAACCGCGCCGGGCGGGCTGTCGGCAATCTCATTGATGTCCCTTGATGTCAGAACGTCGCTGACACGTGATGCGCGAGACTGAAGAAGCATGGTTGTAGGGCCTTCGAAGCGGAGGAAAAGCTGCAGCCGTTAGATGCATAATCATGTGGGGAGGGAGAAACTACCCGATCGCCCCATATGGACCGCCGCAGCCACGTCTTGAGCGTGTGGAATATGCTCGCTACCGTCCTCCATGTCGCTGTCTCGCTCATGACCCTAAAGAACTTGACCCTCTGCAGCAGAGTCCCGAATCCGAGATCTGGAACCTGGAGTCCAAAGCGGGAGGACTTGAAGCGAAAGGGCAATGGCGGGGTGGCGGAGGCGGTATATGCCACAACGTTGCTGGGGTGCGCAGTGTAGCTCTCGCCGGCCTTGAGTTGCACCTGGTATAGCTGGCCGCTGCCGACGAGTGCGAGCAGGCCGCGGCCTGTCACATATGTGTTGCCCCAGTGCGCCAGCCCGACCTTGGTGTTGTATTGTGGCTTTAGGGACAGCGTCTGGCCCGTCCAGGCCAACAGCGCCTGGCGCTGGGCGACGAGCCAGTCCTGCCTCCCGTCCAGGTGCACTGTGACGATGGAGGAGATTGGGGATTTAGTAGATATGAGGGCTGTGACGGGACTTGTGGAGGAGACTCTCTGGTAGAGAAAGGGAATGCCGACGGGCGCTCGTCGTAAGGGTCCGAGGAAGGAAAGCGATGAGAGGGTATTTTCGGCATTCCCGCTGAGACCGACTAGTGTCCCGCGGCGCGTGTACAGGGTCTGCGAGGCGGCGAGCGAGACGGAGAGGAGGGAAAAGGGTGAGCCGACGACCTCGAAGCGCGCATCTGCATCTGCATTCGCCTGTGCATGGCGCTCGAGGCCGCGCTCGAGCTCGGGTGAGGGCTCGGGGGAGGCATTCGTCGCCATGATGTTGATGCAGCGCGCCCGTACGACGCCGGCGCGTGTGCGGGCGGCGCATGGCCATGGCGAGGCAGCCGGGCGGATCATGGCGCGCAGAGCAGTGGGCGATGGTACTGCGGGAGGGCGGAGGTGTTGGAGCTATGCGGAGCTATCGGAGCTAGACACCGCACAAACATTGTTACGCTCCGCATTCGAGCTCGCTCCAATTCTCACGTCCAGACAGCGCTCGTCAACTGACTGCACATGCGGTCAACTGCTTGATCAATTTCAATGTTCAAATGCTGATCGCGAGCGCGACGCGGAACATGTGACTTCGGCCATGCTACTGCCCCCGCTCGCCCGCGCCTGCCGGCCAGGCCTCTGCACCTCGACCCGCGTCTTCACCTCCCGCCCGCTCCACCTATACCTTGCGACACGCGTCTTCACCTCCAGCCCGCTCCTCCACCGGAATGACACCCACACGACGAGTCCCCCCCCGAAGCAAGATGCCCTCTTGGCGGAGCAGACGGTGTCCACCAAGGAGCAGCGCAGGGCCGACTGGGCCATCATCCGCGAGATGTCCCACTACCTATGGCCAAAGGACAGTCTGGGGACACGCTTCCGCGTCGGCTTGAGCGTGGCGCTGCTGGTGGGCGCCAAACTGCTCAACGTCCAGGTGCCCTTCTATTTCAAGAGCATCGTCGATTCCATGAATATCGACTTCATGGCGGTCGGCGGCACCGCCTGGACCGTGGCGGGCTCCATGATAGTCGCCTATGGCGTGACCCGCATCAGCGCGACCCTCTTCCAGGAACTCCGCAATGCCGTCTTTGCCAGCGTGGCCCAGAAAGCCATCCGCCGCGTCGCCTGCAGCGTCTACGAACACCTGCTCCGTCTCAGCCTGGGCTTCCACCTCTCGCGTCAGACCGGCGGCTTGACGCGCGCCATTGATCGCGGCACCAAGGGCATCAGCTTCCTGCTCACGTCCATGGTCTTTCACGTCTTGCCCACTGCCCTCGAGATCTCGCTCGTCTGTGGCATCCTGGTGCGCTTCCATCTTACCATGTCTCGCCTACCACGCTGATTGTGGCAGACGTACCAATATGGCGCCAAGTTCGCCCTCATCACAGGCACGACCATGGCTGCCTATACCGCCTTCACGATTCTGACTACATCGTGGCGGACCAAGTTCCGCAAGCAGGCTAATGCGGCCGACAACAGAGCCGCCACTGTTGCCGTCGACTCCCTCATCAACTACGAGGCTGTCAAGGTATCATCGAAGCTACTCCGGATCCGCTATTCGACTGACGGTGAAACAGTACTTCAACAATGAAAAGTACGAGGTCGGCCGCTACGACAAGGCGCTCCAGTCGTACGAAAAGGCGTCCATCAAGGTTGCGACCTCGCTTGCTTTCCTCAACTCGGGCCAAAACCTTATTTTCTCCAGCGCCCTGACGGCCATGATGTACTTGGCCGCAGACGGCGTCGCCACCGGGCAATTGACCGTTGGCGACCTCGTCATGGTCAACCAGCTCGTCTTCCAGCTATCAGTTCCCCTCAACTTTCTCGGGTCTGTGTATCGTGAGCTGAGGCAAAGCTTGCTCGACATGGAGACGCTGTTCAATTTGCAAAAGGTCAACGTTGCCGTCAAAGACAAACCAGACGCGAAACCACTACTGTTGAGTGCTGGAGAGCTCAAATTTGAGAACGTCACTTTCGGCTATCGCCCAGATCGCCCCATTCTCAAGAATCTCAACCTTACCATTCCAGCTGGAAAGAAGGTCGCTATTGTTGGACCAAGTGGTTGCGGAAAGTCTACCATCCTCCGGCTCCTCTTCCGCTTCTACGACGTCCAGGAAGGAAGAATCCTCATCGATGGGCAAGACATCCGCGATGTGAGTGTGGAAAGCCTGCGGAGGGCTATTGGCGTAGTACCCCAGGACACGCCACTCTTCAACAATACTATCGAGCACAACATCAAGTACGGTAACATGGAGGCATCCCAAGCCGAGGTCATCGAAGCCGCGAAACGAGCGCATATTCATGAAGCCATAAGCCAATTTCCGGATGGGTATGGAACAATGGTAGGAGAGCGCGGCATGATGATCTCCGGAGGAGAGAAGCAACGTCTTGCTGTGTCACGTCTTATTCTCAAAGACCCACCCTTGCTCTTCTTCGACGAAGCTGTAGGTGTCTTGACTCGACGCTTATTTTCCTAGGCTAACCGAAAATGAATAGACATCTGCGCTTGACACGCACACGGAGCAAGCCTTGCTCTCTCATATTAATTCAATTTTGAAGGAGAAGAAGCGGACTTCAGTCTTCGTGGCACACCGTCTGCGCACCATTTACGACTCCGACCTCATCATCGTGCTCAGAGCAGGGAGCGTAGCTGAGAGCGGTACACATGAACAGTTAGTGGACCGGGCCGGCCTCTATTCAGAGTTGTGGAGCACCCAGGAAACAATGTTTAATGGAGACGAGGAACAGAAGTAGTGCCTTGTGAAGACGATAGACTAAGATCGCATGCTTGCGTAACTTGGGCGATTCCGTGGCTTTTGCAGGCAAAAGGATCGCTCATGGATCGCTTGTTGTATAATATACCAGAAGTCCTTGGATCTAAATTAACGAAATTTGTAAATGGAACAAAATTTGCTAATCATCTTGTGCTATATGTAGGCAAGTTAAGTGCCGCGATTTGAGTGGATGGCGCCGAAAGGCTTACCTACCTTGGCATAGAGCCGCCGACGTCATCGACTCGAGAACTACCCAGGTTGTACAGCACCAAGCTACGAGCCGGCACCGTTATTTCATTGATAAATCCTCTCACTTCCCAGCGAAGATCGACATCAAGACGATCCTAAATCCCACTCAATCGAATCTCTCTCCGCCCAGCCAATCAAACGTCATCATAACACCCTACCATAACAATCCCCCGAGGACATCGCACACCATATTCAAAACAGAAAATGTGTCTCGTAACCACCAAACCAACACCCACCTACCGCGGCAGCGTCATCGACCCGCCACCCCACCGCTCCCGCTTCTCCGCGCACCCACCACCAGGCGTAGTCCGAATGCCGCGCGGCTCAACGCATTCTTATCGGCGCTCTTCTACGACTAGCTTCAGCGATGGGCCTAGGGTTGTTGAGTATCGCCGAAGTGAACCAAGGGCTATTGAGTACGTTGAAGAGCCGAGACGGAGGAGCAGGAGTGTGGTTAGGGACGTGGAAGTTAGGGGGAGCAGGGGGAGCTTTGTTGAGGGGAAGCACAGTGTTAGTCGGGTTAGGTATTGAGGGTCGTCATGCATATTCGGTTCGGAGAGGTGTGGTGGCAGGGAACGGGTCTCGACTATGTGGCTTGGTACAACATTTAGTGAGAGACTCTCGTTCAAATATATTCGGCTTCGAGGGTCCACATCGTACAAAACAGCGCTGTTTGGTGATAACGCCATGCAACACCATCGCGAGCTAGCAGCATTATCCAAGTTTCTTTCGATCTTACGATAGATAAAACTCATATCTAACTACCCCACTCTGCAACATACAAAAACTACCATCGCCTCGAAGTGGATAAGGTAGAGAAAGGCTAGTCATACCCCAACCTTACGACACCTTTGGGGAATGGACATTGGAACAGAACCAGAGAAATCGTTTGTACATTTCGCAAGTCATAATTGGTTGAGTGTATCTGATTATGAAAGGATGCGTTTGGAGGAAGCCGACTAGATCATCCGTTGAACGTAGAGTGCAACTTAGGAAGGGAAGACAAAAAACTATGAGCGATATCGGCATAGGATGCACTAACACAAGAAGTTCACATATTTCCGAATAGCAACAAGGCAATTTGACTGTTTTCGGCAGAAATCGAAGCGCGGAAATCAGTAGTATGTTTGTCGAGGGTTTGTCGAGGGTTTGTCGAGGGAAAAACCTCATCCATTCTACGGGCAGAATGTATTGTCGAATAGCTACCTGTACTATCCATCTTCTCAAACGCTCAAGTGGTACGCCGTGTCCAAACACCTCCTATGCTGCCCTATATAAATAACAACCCAAGAATGATCATTCTGTCATAAAATCAGGCCGATTGCCAGTATCGCCGCCGAAGCCCAAATCCCTGAACCCTCCAAGGGTTCTGTTCCCACGATCTGGAAACGCCGGCCGTAGCGTTCGTAAATGTCTCAATTGGTATCATACAGCGTCTCTTAAAAAAAAGTTCGAGGATTCACACATTGAAGTCCAGGAAGTCGTAGGGGCTTGCGTCCAGTGGAGAAAACTCACCCATCGCTTTCATCTCAAGGTCGAACTGGGAGCATGCGCTATCAGGGAGGGTGTTAAACAACTCTTCAAGTTCGTCCGGAGGACCCACAGGAGAAGTGGGCGGAGTTGTGAACGGGTTGGATTGAATGGATGACCGAGATGGTGTGGATGATCCCTTGAGGGGGCTTGACTGAACCGGCGCCTTCGTGTCGCTCACTGATCCGGCAGAGTGTGGCCGGTGATCAGCAGGCGACATAGGTGGCGTGTGTGTGTTCTGTGAGAGCTGCTGAAGAAGAGTCATGGACGCTACATCGCCCGCATATGCGCTGGAGGATGCGAAGCTGGAATTTGTGTCGTTGGTTTCGTCGGCAAAAGGGCTCGATGCGGATCCAAACCTACTATTCTGTTAACCACAGCACACTGAAGATCAGGATTATCATACCCGAAATGATCCACAGAAGTGCTGATCTGATTGTTGAAGCTGCTCGTCTCGGGAAGCATTCTCGGTAAATGCTGAGCTTGCAGAATGCCGTCAAGAGGTAGCGGTGAGCATGCATCAGATGGAGGGGAGCCGGCGGACACTGACGAGGCTGCAGAAACCAGCGCCCGCCGCGTTTTGTTTGCTTTATCAACCCGCTGCTCGAGATCTGGGCGGTTCTTCTTTGGTCGGCCACGCTTCGCCTGTCGTCGAACGGCATCAGCGAAGCCACCCACACACATACCGCGCTGCCGATGGCGAGTAAGTGCATCCTGCCTTGCGAAACCCGCGCTGCAAGGACATCTGTAAGGCTTGTTGCCAGTATGGATCTTCGCATGTCGTTTGAGGTCATGCTGACGAACAAAGCATTTTCCACACCCATTGCACTTAAATTGTCTGTCTCCAAGGTGCGTTTGGACATGCGAGCGTATGTTTTCTCTACGCCCAAAGACCTTTGCACATTCGGGGTAGAGACACGTCCACTTGTTTGTTGTAGGGTCTTGCTCGCTAATATACCGCTGGACTTCTTCCGGAGAGATACCCGTAAACTCTAGGGTCGCATCAACTTCGAGTTCAGGCAATAACACTGGCCCGGATAGTGAGTTTGTCGGTATAGGCAGGGTATCCATCGACATTGCTGCGCTCGACGTTGGGAAGAGCGTCGGAGGCTGTGAGAAAGCCATCTCATGTGACGGGTGCTCTTCGATGCCCTCTAGAAAGGTTTGCACCGACCTTTGTTGGGGCGAAGAAATAGGTGACGGAGAGAGCGCATCTGAGGTGTAGTAGGAGGATGATTCGTATCCCACATCCGCATCCGGATTCTCAAAGTCGAAGGCCATAGCGCTCGATGTTGGCTCGAGATTGATGTTTGCCATGTCTGTAAAGTTTGGTGGTAATGGAGTGGTATCGAGAGAGTCATGAGTGGGTAGTTGCACCGGCTTCTGCGGTGTTGCAGTCGGCGTTGGAAGGATATTGATGAAGACTTGCCCACAGGAGCCATACACTGACTGTATGTGCTCCCGTAGGTCCTTCAGCTGTTGTTCTGTTGGAGGTTTGGAGGGAGAAAGAGGAGGCTGCTGGGGAGACTGGGCGCGGAGCGTCCGGCGAGGAGTCCGCGGCGAGGGGAGAGAGGTCTGTACTGGGGATGGCAAAAAGGTGTCAAAGGGGCCCGGCTGGGGCTGGCTCTGCGTTTGCGCTACTTGCATAGTATGCTGTGATGGTTGTCCTAGATTGTTAGTAATACTTACCGTACTTTTCTCCTGCTCGAAGGATGTCGTATTCATGGCTCCTGGATACATGTGTTCGGGGATGGATCTTTGGCCGGACATGGCTGTCTCAAGATTTAAGCCTCGGAGATCCAGGCTCATGCCCGACCGTTGTTGTCGCTTTTGATGTACGCTAGCAGGGAGTTGTCGTACTCTGGGCGCCTCGAATGCTGCTGGTGTCGAGTTCTGTCGGCGGTGCTGTGTTCGTCGGCGTTGGATGCCCGAAGGCGTATGTGTGGACAGCATATTTTATGCTCGTCGAGTCCGGATGTCGTTGTCCAAGGAAGGGTTTCCTGTTAGGTCCGAGTCTGACGCGATGGAAAGATCAGCCATGCCATTCTCTCAACGACGAGCCTCGAAGTAGGACAAACGTACCTCACGCAATGCAAGCGGCGCTCCGCCGGGCGGGTGGTGTCCTTAAGGTCTCCTCAGTACAGATCAATCTCCCAGCAGCCTGCTCAAGTAAGCGTTGGCCGAAGCCTGTTCAAATGTTCGCGTTAGCACGTTCTAAGATTGAGGCTACTTCTGTGGCCTGAAGGTGCGATCAGTATGGGTATGATGAATTGGAAGACAGATTCGATGCCTGCGTGGAGAAGAGTGGAGATGACGAGATGCAAGGCCAGATGCGGTACAAAATCAACACAGACCGGCCGACGCGGTTACCTAGCAACGCAGCCGCGACCGCCACGTGCACGGCCTCAGATAAGCGCCCACCAGTGGCGCCTTTCACCAGCCACTGCTCGCCTGCGCTAGCCAAATGTGCAGCATTTGCCGCCAAGCACTGACTAAGCCCACATTGCCATTCCTCCGCCTCTTAAATTCTTCAACCCGCCCCAGCCCGCACCAAACCTTTTGCACGCCGACTGAGGAAGACATCAATTGTCTAGGTACGCTGCAGCCCGTCCCGCACTTGTTGGGTATCGCTAACGCCATCAAGGCCGCCATGCAGATCTTCGTCAAGACCCTCACGGGTAAGACAATCACCCTTGAGGTCGAGTCTTCGGACACCATCGACAATGTGAAGTCCAAGATTCAGGGTATGTGACACTGGTTTCCCGACGCGCTTCACGCCTAACACGCCTCAGATAAGGAGGGCATTCCCCCGGACCAGCAACGCCTCATCTTCGCCGGCAAGCAGCTCGAGGACGGCCGTACCCTCTCCGATTACAACATCCAGAAGGAGTCGACCCTCCACCTCGTCCTCCGCCTGCGTGGTGGCGCCAAGAAGAGGAAGAAGAAGGTGTACACTACTCCTAAGAAGATCAAGCACAAGAGGAAGAAGACCAAGCTCGCTGTCCTCAAGTACTACAAGGTTGACGGCGATGGCAAGATCGAGCGCCTCCGACGTGAGTGCCCGCAGCCCGAGTGTGGTGCCGGTGTTTTCATGGCCGCTATGCACAACCGCCAGTACTGTGGCCGTTGCCACCTCACCTACGTCTTCGATGAGTCAAAATAATTGGATACACGGAGCCGAGGATGCGATATGATGCACAGTCATGGCATTTATGAGCAATGTGGGATGGGCCGAATAGGTTCATCGTCATCTCGGGCATCTAGAGCATCAATCCATCTTTTAAGAACTGGGGCAAACTCCGCATAATTGCTTTACCATGCGATGCGAGTGATACTAATTTGTTCGACGTCTTGTCTGAAAAAAATCGGCATTCTCTAGAATCCGTGGGCCATGTCACGCTTAGCATGACCTAAACCTCCAGTAATATGCCATGGCAAAATCATCAAAAATCCATAGCATTCCCTTGCTGCTCTTCCCTCTCCCTCTTGATACTCACCTGCTCCCTCTCCTCTTTTAAAAGACTTGATACAAATGTCTTGTAGTAATCAATAAAAGGTTTCAGACTTGTCTTCTCCCAGTCATGTACCTTCTGTTCGCCCTCCTCGCCCTCCCACTCATCAATTTCCACCAGGAGCTGTGTGACGGTCGGCACAGCGAGCGGATCGAACTCCTCTACTTTGGTCGGATCAATTGGCACACAGACGCGGCCTGTAGCCGGGTGTACAACGAATGGCGATTTCAGCAAATGGTTCAGTTTCTTGGACACATCGGCATCTAGACGCGGGTAGGTGTATTCCAGCACGATATCTTGTTTTGCTTCAAGTAGGTCTTTCGAGCTTTTTGACATCGCGCCGGATTTGGCAACACTGTCGATGTCGGCCCATTTCGAGGCGCTTGGTCGCGAGGGTGAAGAATCCCATTTCTTTTGTAGGGCTGCGCGGAGGGTAGGGTCTGGGATGAGATTGAGTAGATGCTCCGACTTCTCTTCTGCCCAAGGATCTTGTTCGACAAGAATGGTAGTCTGGAAGTGCTCTTTGAGGATGTTAAGGCTGCGCTCGAGGTGTGGGTGTAGTGGCCTGCGGATATTTACTCTTTTGCCACCTTGGTCGCCCCCCTTGAGCAGCTCGAAGTAGCCTGCTAACGAGCGTCGCCTGTTGTCGTCCATTTCGCGTGCTTTTTTGTCGCTGACCCATGCGTGGGCTCCTCGTCGTCCCGAGTAGACCCACAGGATGTGTTTGAAGCCAAAGTCGTCTCGCAGCGCTATGTCGACAACTTTGATCGCCATTGTAATGAATGCCCAGCATTTGTGGCAAACTTTCGCACCCGTACAACACGTTCGGATCTCATCGTAATCGTTCATATCAATATCGAAAATGAGCTCTCTCGAAATCGGGCGGAACGCGCTGGCTTTCCGCAGGGTCTTGCGATCGCGCGGATTGGTGGAGTACACAGGCCCGATATCAAAACGTGGCGGCACTTCTTTAATGCAGTGTTTACGAAATACGTCGGCGGTGGGAAAAGACTGGTATCGTACGAGCGCATCGTTTTGGAGTGTGAAGGCGAACTCACGGTGTGCGAAATCAGGACTGGGGATGACGGAGTGGTTAAGCCAGTGGAAGAAGTGTCGGAAGGGGAAAAGGCGTTGGTAAAAGGCTCGCATGACGTCTGGGTCCGAGAAGGATGATCTATCGGATATCTTGCTAAGAATGGTCAGTATCTGGAGATTCAGCAGATGGATGTAGCATACAATGCCTTTGGCTGCGAGACGTCCTCCTCAGACTTGATCGGGGCACTGGAGGGGAACTCCTGGTCTGAATCTCCATCGTCAAAGAGATCCTCCAAGTCCGTCTTCGCCTTGTCGACTTCTGCAGGACTGGGTGCATCTTCCATGGCGATATCTTGGGAATCGGGTTCAGGCTTGGTTGTCGCCTGCGACATGGTTTGCGAAGAATCATCCACAGACGGCGACTCTGGCATTGTTGAGTGTGGCATCTTGGAATGCTATGCTGTTTCTCCGCGGTCGATTGTTGTGGGTAGGTAACAACTTGTAGTGCGAAGGCCGTCTCAGGGACGTGTCTTTGTTAGCGCGTCGCGCCTCGCGTAAAGAGGCGGAGGTCCCTGTCAGCCATCACGGCTTAGTCTGGACATGATAGGCCGCGCCAAGCAAGTGACGATGCGCAAACCTCCACCTTATCCTAAGCCTAGGCGATGAATTACGTCGTCTCACAAAGTGAAGATGGGGGAGGAGGACATGGTTGCGGGGGACGGATGGATTTCCGATGAATCAAGCTTCTATGGTACGTGCCTACTCTGAATGGTTGCCTTCACTCCCCCTTCCTCCCCTCGCAGTATCCGTCTTTCGGTTTCCGTCTATCCTCTCTTGTGCCTTGGATGCTGACCCTAGTTCCAGGCGACAAAGATGTGCAAATGCGACTTGATTCACTGTGCGAACAATACAAACCCAGTGAATACTGGGCGAGGCACAAGGAGGAGTTGAATGACATCATCGTAGAAACAAGAGCACGCACATTGCCGTCGTCGCCCCCAACTGAGCTTATCAATCATGGACAAGGTCGATCTGACTGTTGGCAACTGGGAGAAAGTACACAGGACTTTATCAGACGGCTGCCACCCCTTACAACCCCTCGTACGACCTGCGAATGGATCTGGGTCCACAATCCGCACCTTCAAGGTCGTGCGTCGAGCCGCCCCGCCGAGTTCATGTCTCGCGGACAAGCACTGCTCCAGCAGAGCCTCGAAACCCGTAACAATATCCAAGCCAATGGCGCCTACAATTCAAAGACAACCACATCACAAATGCTAAATCAGGAGAGCAAACTCCTTCAGCGACGCATCTCTGACCTAGCGGCGGAGACCAATGTTTTATCCGGAAAGGTCGGTGTACACGTACTTTTGACGCAAACTACGCTAACGTCGCCGGCAGTGGATGCTGTTCCCAGAATTGACAGATCTATCGCGTATGTGGCGCCTCGTGGTTGATGGTGTAATCAATAATCGTCTCGGCCCTACGGCAAAAGTTGCGCCCAACGACGGACGCCCCGGCGCTCGTCTGATCTGTGTCTATACCAAAGACTTCAGAGACAAAGAGGACATTTTACGGGTCCTCCAAGAGCTCGTCTCCATGGGCATAGCCGGCATCGAAAGACCAATTTACTACAAATCGGACCCGTACACGCTACTTGAAATCTACAGGGAGACAGCAGCTGAATACGGTCTCCAGGCGAGCCTGTACTCCAGCCAGAAGCTGTTGACCGAGACCGACCTTGTAAAGTTGGCGCCTACGCCTCCAGAAGAAACAATCGACCCCGACCGGTTTCGTAAATACCATGACCTAATGGATCTAGACTAACATGCCATTGCCCGGATGGGCAACATATTGTACTCCGTCCTGATCTACAATACGACGTCCTATCCGGCTGTAGAGCTGCGCGGGGGATGCGCCTTTTTAGCTGCTTTACGTGGATTATCGTTCAACTGAGCAGTTTCTATTTACTTGCTCAAAATACAATGACTACTTTCTCTCACACTTCGGACCACTCAGGTACTCTCCGTGTTTCTTCGTACTTCAATCTCCTAGGACTTTCTTGATTCGGTCGATTTCCACTGAGCACTCGTGCGCAGAAATAGATCTAGATTCCAGAGACTGCCCAGTGCATGGGATGCAACGTAAGAGAAACCCCTTTCTAGCCATCACACGGGACCTGGTGCGCAGCTGCAAAGCATTCAGTGCATCAGCCAGCTTAAATTAGTTCTCAATGCAGACTAAATGGAAAAGCGCATGCGTCTCGACTACCATTCGGCCTCTACCGCATTATTTTACGCGCTACTGAAAGATTTTCGACACCGGGAGCTAAAAAGGATTCCATTACTCGATCATAACAGAGCCGCCATCAGCAATTGGTCGCTACTTAGCCTTGGTGAACATCAGCGAAAATGCAGCTCGTCGTTGGCCGATGAGACCAAGATGGGTTTTGAAATACGGCGGGACGTAACTCTACTCATCGCTTGGTCTACGATGTAAACTGTGTATCCGTCCGTCATAAACAGGCTGTGGCAGAAGATCGTGCACCCGTCCGTCCCGACGCCCCGGTAGCTTCTAAAGCACGAGAGCAAGCTAGATGTCCGACTCAACTGCTCTCCCCGAACTCTTGCCGAAGCTGTTTAACCAGACTGACTTAGTGGCGTTAAGAGAAGCTACTGGACATCATCCGGCTACCTCCGATAGAGTTCCACAACGCAGTTGTTGCGCTGTAAGCCGGGGTGAGGCGCGTTGAGTTTCCGTGACTCGATCAGAAAGGTTTCTATCGAGTAATGTAGCTGTCAGGACTATCGCTGACAATTTCCTAAGGCACCACAACCGCCAGGTCCGGCGCTAGCCCCGAGCAGCATGGCGCCTGCGGCTCGGATTGCGTAAGGCTGCACTGTAAAAAGAAGAATACGACAATGCGCTTGAGTATCAGGAAGAAAGGTGGTGTTGGAAGTGATCGAGAACGCCGCTGTATCTGGAGTTGATGGACGTCAGGGCCGTCGACGTGCGCTAGTTCTGGCGCTGATCTTCCGGTCTCGGCCTCGAGGCTGAGACAATATGGGTCCCTGCGTATCATTCCTTATCGTACGCCGCCTCCCATGCCGGCACGCCCACTACGGCTCACCGACACAATCCACCATGAGTTGTGTTGACGGTGTAACCGAAAAATTTACATGTATCTCGGAAACTTAGTTTAGGCTGTGCTGCATACCGCTAAACTCGCCAGGGCGAGTGTTGGGCAACCCCTAGGGAGGAGAAGCACAACACTTCGGGGTCCCACGGGAGCCTATACAGTACGCGATGCATGGCCAAGACGTCTTGATAACCTCGCCCTAGGGTATCGGCTCGCCTACCAATTTCCATCGAGTAACGGCGCTACTCAGCCGACCATGTATCCCCTGGCGCTATTCTCGCATATTCCGGGGACGGCGAGATCTCACGTCGGCAATATTATGGTTGCATGGTTGGTATCCACCGATTGATAAGGGCGTCTGCACCCCGGATTCTTTGACAAGTTGGGTTTCTCATTATTCGTTTCTTTGTCTGTTCCGAGTCGTTACCCAGAGCGAACAGACTTCTATCTTGCTTATCTCTTCTGCACTGTCCACGGACTTTACGCGCAGCTAGCGAGCCCATCGTCTGCTAACAGTTCTTCACTTCCTGCGATCGGACCCTCTATTGCTCTACTTGCATACTCCTGTCGTTAGTCACTATACGAAGTTCTTGAACATGGCACCTCACGCAATAACCCCTCCACCTATGCCTCACAGCATTCCTGTCCATCCCATCATTGTGATGGCTTCATCGCGAGCTGTGGTGTCCGGTAGCCTGACCGAGGCAACTATTGTTATTTCCAGCGTTACGGGCAAAATCACATCCGTCTTTCACTCTGTCCTCCCACCCACAGATTTCCCCGAGGGTACCAGTTACACCGACTACTCGCCTCACATCCTGCTCCCTGGTCTAGTAGATGCTCATGTACATCTCAATGAGCCCGGCCGAACAGAGTGGGAAGGTTTCTGGACTGGCACCCGAGCTGCCGCATTTGGGGGCGTCACCACTGTTGTCGATATGCCTCTTAATGCTATACCTCCAACCACGACGGTGGAAAACTTGAAAATCAAGGTAGAGGCTGCAGAGGGCAAGTGTTGGGTCGACGTTGGCTTTTACGGAGGCATAGTCCCAGGTAACTCTGGTGACCTGAAGGCACTCGTCAAGAAAGGTGTGAGGGGCTTTAAGGGCTTCTTGATCAACAGTGGTGTATGACTGCCCTCTCTCACGAACGGAGCCATATCTAATATTAACTTCGTAACAGGTCGAAGAGTTCCCGGCTGTCACCTCGACCGACATCGAGCTTGCCCTCACCGAGCTAAAGGACTCGGCCACAACCCTCATGTTCCACGCCGAAATGATCCCGCCTATCACCGACTCCGTAGGAGATGATGTCCAACGTTCTCACCCACCTCTCGCACCTTCCGGTCCCCTGACAGAGTATTCCACCTTCCTAGACTCCCGCCCACCATCCTTCGAGACCTACGCTATCGCCGAGATTCTGTCCCTCGCCCATCTTGCCCCAGATCTTCAACTACACATCGTACATCTTTCTGCCATCGAAGCCATCCCCCTACTCCGGGAAGCCCGGTCAAAGGGCGTGAAAATCACCGCTGAGACATGCTTCCACTACCTCACCCTCGCATCTGAGAACATCAAGGCAGGTGACACACGCCACAAGTGCTGCCCACCCATCCGGTCCCAAACGAACCAAGATGGCCTTTGGGACGAACTCAGTCAGGATAAGGATGAGGGTGTCATCAAAACTGTAGTCTCAGACCACTCGCCGTGCACACCTGACATCAAACTACTTCCTGCTGCCTTTGCCTCTATGGAGGAAAGCGAAAGGAAAGAGAGCAACGGAAAGGACTGCGACAGCTCAGAATGCGAAGAAGAGGGGCCGGAGAAGAAAGGCGACTTCTTCGGTGCTTGGGGTGGTATCTCCAGCGTCGGTCTTGGACTTCCTATCCTGTGGACAGAAGGCACACGCCGAAACAAGGAATTTTCCGTCGAGGAAATCGTGCGTTGGTGCTCTAAGAATACTGCCAAGCAAGTGGGTCTGGAGCGCAGCAAGGGCGATTTAGGCGTTGGGTTTGATGCTGACATTGTCGTCTTTGACGACGTGGCGGAGTTCATAGCAAGTTACCTTATTACGGGCCATAAGTTGATGTGAATGCTAACAGACTGCAGGTCGAGCCTAGTACCATGCTCTTTAGAAACAAAGTCTCGCCCTACCAAAATAAGACGCTCAGGGGCGTTGTCCGCGAGACCTGGCTGCGTGGTCAGCGCATCTACACGCGGTCGGACGGTTTCGCAGAGAAGACGGGCCCACAGGGCAAACTGTTGCTAGAACCGAGAAAGATGAACAAGTAGGAGGTGAAATCATTTACTGGTGAGATTGTCGGTGGTCTAGACGGGTCAATGCAAATAGATCGTTGCATACGGTGTTATACATAGCGTGCATTGGAGGATTCTGACTCTGACTGGGGCTTTTGTGGGGAGAATTGCTTTTTTGGGTTTCCATAGTATCATAGACTTTAGGCGTTTGTAGTTCAACCCACTCAACAGATAAGGATCACGCCGTAGAGTAGCTCTCTGTAAGGGCGGGCGCCCTAGGTAGCATATACAAGACGTGGAAGAAAACAGTCATCGAATTGTGTTTGGATTGGGGAGATTCGCTAACGGGAGTAGTCTTCTCGAAGTTGCAGATGGTCAGAAGTGTTTCATAGATAACACAAGAGTGGAAAGCTATGCTACATACCCCACGCTTGCCCTAGCATTTACGGTCCCTAAGTATACACACAATTATCGTTATACAACGCCTGTCTGGAATGTCGACATCCCAGCGTCCCGCCGCGTACACCATCTATTTGGCCCTCTTCTCCTTGTCCGAAGCTGTTTGGCTGATATTGAGACCCAAACCCGTCGCATCCAAATACACCTTGTTTTGCGATTGCTGGAGAATCTGGGCAATACTCTTCGCGTTCTCAAACTCCCTGAGGTCGACATACGACCTCGACTTCTTGATGGCGTCACCAATAAGCTCGGCGGAGCGTGCCTCACCCTGGGCGCGGACGACGGTGGCCTGTTTCTCCTGGCGGGCTTTGTCAACAACGAAGGCGGCTCGCTGGGCCTCTTGCTGGGCAACTTGCTTGGCCTCAACGGCGGCGGTGAATTCGGGGGAGAAGGCGAGGTGCTAGCATGGTTAGTTATTGCGACAGGTGGTGTAAGATGCGATGTACGTACCGTTAACGACACATCATCCAGCATAATGTTGAACCTAGCTGCTCTCCGCACCAGATTGTCCCTCACCAGCCGACTCACGTTCTCACGCTGCGTGATCAACTGGCTCGCATTGAACTGTGCAACAACACTCTTGAGCACCTCGTTTACAATCGACGGTAGCACCCTCTCATCGTAGTCAGTACCGAGGGTACGGTAGATTTGCGGCAGGGCGTCGACGCGCGGTCGGGAGAGCACACGGCAAGTTATGTTGACCATCTGCAGGTCCTTGGTGCCGGTGAGGGAGGCGACATTTCGGGGCTTCGCGCGCACATCATATGTGATGGGTGTTTCGAACCAGGGTACACGGAAGTGGGTGCCTTCGCTGTAGATTTCCTTCTGCACACCACCTATCCGGGTGTACTTGATGGCTCGGTGACCTCCGTCGACTGGCCAGTATTAGCATCATCTAGCATCCTTCCGAGACGGACACGCGGGGCCCCATGGAGCAACTCACCGTTGAACAGGGCATTGTTGGCCAGATAGAATCCACCACCGAGCAGGAGCAGGCCCACGGCACCTCCGATGGAGCCTTTGGGGGGCCCTCCGCCGCCGCCACCGAATCGAGCGCCGCGTCGCGTAATCTCCGTCTGCAGGCGCTGCCAGGCTTCCTTTGGGTCGGTCATGTTTGCGAGGCGTTGGAGGGTTGGAGCGACGATGGGGGCGGTGAAGATGGCGAGGGAGCTCAAGAGCTGGAGAGCTGGTGGTGGTGAAAAGAATCTCGGCGGAACCAGAGCTCCGCGATGCAAGGATCATGTCGCCAAGACCGACCCCGGATGCGCGTCATTGCTCCAGATGTCCAGAGGTACCCTTCCGGCACACTTGTGATACGCAACCCCTCCACATCCAACGCTGAAGTGCTTCTCACGGTCGTGAAGCTCGCCCGCTGGTCCCAGTACGCGTCTTCTCGCCGTCTTGGCCGTGGTGTCTCAAGCGGGTTCAATTCTGGGGTGCACGGTCCGCCCAATCAATGCCGCAGAGTGAGCGTCTTAAGCACAGCTGTCCAAAAGCTCTCCAGATATTCCAGACATCTGACTCGGCACGACGTATATATTGTCGACACAGCTTATATTTTGCGAGCCGGTGTCCATCTGCTTCTCTGCTCCCGCTATCCGTCTGAGACGCCCGCCTTTGAAGTGCCACGACGCACATATATCCGCCAGTGTCGCGTGGTTGCTGGTGTGACGGAGCTACTTGTATTGAGTGCTCAAGTACGCTTTTCTTCCACCACCACCATCGAGACATGTCCTGACAACGCCGTGCAGCCTGAGCGATTGCGCCTCGACGCTGCTCCTCGATAGCCTCCGCCCTCTCCAGCCACGATCCGTGGCCAGCGCATTCGCGCCCCGCATCGCCATGTACATCGCGTCGTCGACTCTCCGCACCGTGGCGTGGGCAGCCCTCGCCCTGTCCACAGCACGAGCACAGTACATAATAGACAACCTGAGTTTTGGTCAGAAGGAAGGCGAGCCAATCTCCCCGAATCTGCGCGCAGTCCCCCACTTCAACATCAAAGGCGATGGCTGGGATCCGGAAATCCTCTCCGACCGTGTTATGCTCACGCCGCCATGGCCGGGCAACAGGCGCGGCGCCATGTGGAGCGAAGACCCGCTGCATCACAAAGGCGACTGGACGGCCGAGCTGCACTTCCGCGCATCGGGTATGGAGCGCGGAGGCGGGAACCTGCAGCTCTGGTACACAAAAGAGTCACAGAAGAACCAAGTCCCCGCGAGCTTGTACACAGCCCCCAAGTTCGACGGTCTCGTATTAGTGGTGGACCAGTATGAGGGGCGTGGAGGATCGGTGCGTGGCTTCTTGAATGCCGGAAACGTCGACATCAAAGCCCATCCAGACCCAGACACGCTGGCATTTGGCCAATGCAGCTATGCTTACCGGAACCTAGGCAGGCTGAGCATCATCAGCCTCAAGCAGGCCAATGGTGTCTTCGAAGTCAAGATAGATGGCAACCCATGCTTCTCCACCGACAAGGCAAGCCTTCTCCATCACCTGTCGCACTCCCATCGAGCTGACGCGCTGCACAGGTCAAACTCCCCGAAGACTACTACTTCGGCATAACTGCCTCCAGCGCCGAGAATCCCGACTCCTTCGAGGTCTACAAATTTATCGTCTCCACCACAAACGCCTACACCCGCGAAGAGCCCATCCGCAACTCCCAACCGCCCTCCAACCCCCACGAGCAGCAAAAGACGCACCAGCAACAAAGACAACAAGCGCAATCCTCCTCCGACTCCAATATTCCTCAAATGCTTGAAGATGTCTTCGCCGCTACCGTTCAATCCCAACAAGACCAGTTCGCTGACTTGCACAACCGCATCCAAATCATCAACCACCGCGTAAACGCTATGTACGACTTGCTCGAGAAGCACGTTAGAGACCAGGATGAGCGGTACAATCATATAATGGCCAGGATGGTGCCAATGCACGACCAAGTGTCAGCGGTGCAGCGGAACGTGGAGAAGGTGGAGCGCACGACGATGGAGACGCTGAGGGATCTAGAAAGTAAGGACTTTAAAGACATGCTCAAACAGGTGCATGAGTCTATTGAGAGGAGTCACAATGCGCTTGGGACAAGTATGCCTCTGGCTATGGCTACGAGTGAGTCCCATCTTCCTTCGTGAATGAGAGGCCGCTACTGACGTTCAAACAGTCGCTGGAAAAGAAAGGCCCAGCATGACGACTTTTCTGTTCATCGCGGTCGCGGTGCAGATCATGATCTTTGGAGCCTGGCAAGTTTATAAGAAAAGGAGGAATAGCGGACCGAAGAAGTTCCTATGAGGCACCCGGTTGCGCGTACGATTTGTAAGCTTTTGCTCGCTGTATCATAGATGGTTTCTCAGTACAGCTTTTTGCCTACGGCACTTGTGGCGTTTTGAGAGTTGGGTGTGGTTAAGTGTAGTGAGATGGGTTGGGTATGTAGAATTACTTTGATGGAAACATATGAAGCTTACGGTATCATGGTACAATGCAAGAGTATATACAATGGAAGATGGAACATGAACTTTTCTACAGCATCGGTTTCACCTCGGTCGCTACCTTGAAGTCGGCACCGGTCTTTGACCGAACCTCATCTACCGTCACACCGTCCGCCACCTCAATTAGCGTCAGACCTTCTGTAAAATCGACGTCAAACACGCACTACATTTCGGTCAGCAACGTTTCGGTCCCCACGTCCATAGAGTATTGACTCACCAAGTCTGTAATAATTCGACTCACACATGCCTTTCCCGTCAATGGAAATTCGCACTGCTTGAGGATCTTCGGCCTCCCTTTCTTGTCCGTATGCTCCATTGTGACCACTACTTTAGTCGCACTCGGGTTACTGACTAGATCCATTGCACCACCAAAGCCCTTCACTTTACCTGGCAGCATCCAGTTGGCCAAGTCTCCTCTTGCTGAAACCTGCATCGCGCCCAAGATTGTGAGATCGATTTTACCTGCGCGGATCATACCAAAAGATTCTTCGGAGCCAAATGTTGATGCTCCCGAGAGAAGCGTGACGGTTTCTTTCCCGGCATTGATAAGGTCTGGGTCCTCGAGGCCTTTCTGCGGGTACGGCCCGAGGCCCAGGATTCCATTCTCTGATTGAAGTTGCAATTCAATGGATGGGTCTACAAAAGAGGGTGCAAGCATAGGCATTCCAATACCGAGGTTGGCGTACATCCCGTTCTTGAACTCCTTCGCCGCGCGACGCACAATCCGCTCGCGCTTGTTTGCTGTATCGCCTTTGCCAAGCTCACCGACGGCTTCCTCGGGATCCTTCGCATTGACAATCTTCTCAATGTTCTTTTGTGCGGTGGACTGGATGATGCGATCCACGTAGATTCCGGGCACGTGTACAGCATTGGCCTCCAGATCACCTACTTCAACGATGTGCTCTGCTTCAACAATGGTAACTTTGGCATTGCGGGCCATGGCGCCATTGAAGTTTTGTGCGGCGAATCGAAATTGGAGATTGCCTAAACGGTCGGCTTTGTAGGCCTTGATGAAGGCGTAGTCACCCTTGATGGCCTCCTCCATGACGTAAGATTTGCCGGCGAAGACCTTGACATCGCGGGGTGTGCTGTACTGCGCTACAGAGCCATCTTTGTTGTGCTTGAGTGCGAGTTCACCAGTCTGAACAACAGTGCCGAAAGCTGCAGGCGTGAAGAAGGCGGGTATGCCAGCACCTCCAGCCCTACATCGCTCTGCGAGGGTGCCTTGCGGTGTGAGCTCGAGCTCTAGTTCACCATGGAGGTACATCTGCTCGAGAACCTTGTTCTCACCGACATAGGATGCGATCATCTTCTTGACTTGTTTGCTCTCGAGGAGGAGACCGAGACCGCTGCCTACAACGCCGGCGTTGTTTGAGACTGCGGTCAGGCCGGTGATGGAAGGCGTCAATTTTACTTGATTGATGAGCGTGTCGGGGACGCCGGAGAGGCCGAAGCCACCGCAAAGGAGAGTGCTGTTTGATTGCATATCTCCAATCGCGGCGGCGGGTGAGGGGTAGATCTTGTTGATTTCATTACGGCGACGTGTGGTGGAGAAAGCGCGGGCGAGGCTGAGGTATGTCTGTGTTGTGTTAGTTGAACGGGAAAGAAGTTGGGTTGCCATACCTTTGTGGTGCTCTGCGAGAAGCATGAAGCTACTCGGACGGTGCGGGCTATTGACGGCATAGTGTATGGAGCTCCTCGAGCTTTGTTGCCGCTATATCCTGGGTATATTGATGCTACAAAGAAATATGCCAGACGGAAAGAAAATAATGCGAAGAACCATAAAAGATTGACACTAAATGACTGTCGGCGCAGCTTCTGTTTGTCTTAAGCTAGAGCTCTGAAGGCTTCCGTCGGCATCCAGACGCGGGCGGAAACGTTCCGTGCCCCGGCTTTTCCCCCACATTCCGTCAGGTCGCGGAATTGCCTCGGATAAGGATGAGAGAGCAACTATCTACACCATAAATGTCGACGTAAAAATAGCCCAACCAGGACTTCTATCTGAGTCGTGACGATTGGGTGGCCCACAGGTGCGCCCCGAGTACCAACTCAAACTACTTGAAGGAGAGACTATAACCCGGCTCATCCAAAGCTTGGGACTTTGCAAGATCGCAAGGGTGGTTCCGGGAAGACAATTGCTGGCTTGATCCGAGCATTGAGCGGACTACCTCGCTCTTCTGCGAAGCATCCGCTACTCTCAAGTTTGTACATATGCACCGTTGATTGTTCGCTCGTTAAGTCCCTTGAACAACGTTACAACGACACCGCCACTCCTCAGTCTTTACGGGTTGGCCCCGTCGAGAGCTTAGGACTCTGACATTTCGTTCCCTTTGCCTGTTAGAATGCCGGATATGTGAAAGATATCGACAAAAGTAATCACTAATGCCGATTCTTGGGTATTAGATATATATACTAACAATACGTCTAAATTTCTTCACGTCTGGCGTCACTCTAGATACGATGCACACCATTATATGTCCATTCCGTCACTGCGCGCGACGAGCAAAGGCAACAAAGTCAATTATGCACCCGAGAAAATTCGGTTTGTATTCGAAATGACCCATGGTGAACGCTAATTAGCAATGTGTTTGTGGAATCATAGGTTCTTAAGATACTAGAGCTCAATAGCAATATACATGAAATGAGACCAATGCGCCATAACCAATGTCCTGCATCTCTACCATACGTATATACAATACACTGTAAGTTCCACCCGTCATCCACTCTCTCCCAATCCGTCTACGAGTGCTGCACGTCAATGCTGAAAAACTCCACCTCACTTGGGCTATCACCCTGGTTGTAGTTACCCACCTTAAAGTAACTAGGCGGGCTTTGAAGTTGCCCTGTACTCATCGTTCGCATCTCGCCGCCATTGATTCCAACGCTCAACGTGCCCTTCTCGTACCTCAACTCATACTCGAACTGCTCCCCAATAGTAACACTGCTAATCTCCGTCATCTTCAAGCTGCTTTTGTTGGGGATCTGGGAGACGCCGATGGTGAGTGTACCGCTTTTATTGATGAAGAGTTCTGCAACTGGCTTCTTCGAGACACTATCGTCAACTTTGACTTGGCCGATAACGGTGCCATACTTGCTATCGTCGGCGGTCTTCACGGTGAGGCTAGCTTTGAGGCGATTGATGGAGCCGCGAGATTCCCACGATGACGGATTTGATTCCCGGAGTTCGGTGCGGCAGTGTTTGCTATTCGGCGTTGTAACGCATCCAGAACTATCCGACGAGCCAGGCACTTTCATGATGAGCGAGCCGGAGTCAGAAGTGTAGAAATAGTCCTTGTTTTGATAGCCCTGGCAGCCTTTCAACTTGGACGCGGAGACTTGGTCGACTTTGCCTTGGCTTCCAGTAGGTAGTTGCAGGCTGAATATTCCGAGGTCGAAATTCCCACCTGGTGCGCACGATGGATCTAGAGCTCGTGGGAAAAGGTTGGGGGTCGTTGGGGCTGGCATGGCGGCGACAATGCCGAGGAGCAGTAATAAAATTGATGGAATCGAGCGAGCCATGGCGCTTGCTTGGGTTGGTAAATGTAGATAAACTTGAGAGTGAAAGGAAGCTTTGTGATGTTTGATGTGAAGGTGATGATTGGGATCGTACAGTGAGGACGGAGTATATAGATAGATATATGCCAGCACATCGTGATGTCGATGCGCTGTAGACGTAACCATGGAAAAAGAACTATTTCGAACATAGTTCCGGCACATGCATAGCCTAATTGACATTACTGAGCGAGTTGAAACGCCAGCATCTACAAAGCCAATTACCGTAGCTAAATCCTCCGGCGATGCGGATTGGTGCATAAACTCGCCAAAGCCACTATAGGCAGTCAATTGAGCCTAGAGATGTCCTGAGGTCGAATACCGTGGTTGAGTAAGCATCTCGAAAGTCCGCTCCGAGGATATTTCAACCACAACCGTCGAGACGCCGTCTTAGGCACCCAAGTCCGTTCCTATCGGTGCACAAATAGAGTTACAATGTTTCGAGAGGAGACAGGGTTGTCTTTAGGGGAATCGACAGCGTTGCGGCATTAAGCTATTCGATGTGTTTCCTGGATCGCCATCATGAGGCATCTGTGAGAGAACAACGGAATGGGTCTATACTGTTGTGTAAGTCTAGAAATGCAATCAATGTGATGAAAGTGATTATCACCTGTTTAGATGGAATTGGGGTACCCACCCTAAATGTTGTTACATAGAAGATGGCAGTAGAGGAAACGCTAGTCCCACAGGGGTACCAAAGCTATCGGAACCCGGGAAGTTTATACGCCGGACGGATACGTAAAACACCAGCGCAGTAAGGCGTCGGCTCGACTGGCGGTTCTGAAGGATAGCAACCACATAGAATAACTATTTCCGAGATTCCGAGGGATCGTTCTCCCACCCAGTCAAGTCGAGCATGTCCGCGAGAGAGTTGCAAAGCCTGGTCGCACTTTTCCGATCCCGACAAAAGGCGTGCGTGGTTAACTGCAACCGAAGAGCTGAAAAGCTTTGTGTTGCCCTTCAGGATAGTCTGGTTTCAATAACGAATAGCGTCTTGTGCGTCTCTCATCCGGCTGTGGGTAGGTGGCTGGATGGGATAGACAATACACGAAAGAGGAAGAAGATCGCGGAGAGACCACCGATTGGCACGTATGTGTCTGTCATCAGAACGAAGAAACGTGAAATGCGCGTCGTAGGGCGGGCTGCATGAGCGTGCCGGAGGCGTACACTCGGGAACCATCATCCTCATGGCTAGCGGTAGAGCTTTCCCGTCCTTGCTCGGCCATGTAAGGGACGTATCGAATAGTTTCCAAAGCTAAGCAGAGATACAATAACCCCAGCGATTGTCCCTCCACACCTCCGTATACTAAACATTCCTAGATCAAATTATTCATCACGAGTTCTATGCCGCAAAAGACGATGAAGGCGCACCAATGACAACCTACTGACACTACATCAGATACGACAATCGCGACAATAAGCTCCATCTTAATGAAATCCCTATCCCAGAACCTGCGAACACGAAATCCTTGTCAGAATCGTATGCGCCTCACTCTGCCGCTCCGATGTAATGTTGTTCGAGCCAAATGATCAAGATTTGACACTAGGACAGATTCCCATTACTATTGCCCATGAAACATCTGGCACCGTTGTTTCCACGGGCTCTGGAGAGGGGCCAGCAAGTCCAAGGAGGGTGACAATCTCGGGTTCTTGTGTGCAGGAGATTGCTGCTTTGACTGCACTCAGTGTCGGACTGTCCACAACTCTTGGTGTGCGACGGGCAGCACGAAGATGCAGGCTTTACCTTGGACGGTTACTTCCAGGAATATGCCGTTGTTGATGCGAGAGCTGCCATGGTCCTGCCCAAGGACGCAGAACAGGCGTTCGAGCAGGCAAGGAACTGCGGTGCGGATCACACATTCAATTCTAAAGACGAAGGTCTCTGAGATCACCGGAGGTGGGGTTAACACTACCGTAACTTCACAGCGTCTAAGAGGCTATACGACGATTGCCCGACTATCATCAAGCCAGGGTTGGGTCTGCTGATGGTAGTGGGAATCCTACGCGAGTCGCTGCCGCTCAGACATTGCGGTTAACCTTTGCTGGAGGATGGGTAGCTTGCTACAACATGCGCCCTGTCATCGAGTTTAGCGCAAAGAACAACATTAAGCCGCATATGTCGACGCATCAGCTAGAGGACGTGCCGAAAATGATTGAACTGATGAACTCGCATAAGGTGCAGGGGCGGATGGGCGTATTCGAATGAGGGTTTGATGACCTGTATCAGAAGGTGCATCTTCACCTTCAATGTTCGCGTAAATATCTATCAACTTATCGACTTGGTGATCTGTATCGTGTCCGCTACACTAGGAAGATGCACAATGATAAATTTAAATATGCACTTGATGTTGGATTCTTCGTCACATGACTGTGCGTGTTGCCGTGGCGACGACATTCGTCTTGCATGTAGCGCGACGTGAGCCCGGCGGCCTCAACATCACCACCGCGCCCAGATAGCCTTTAGGGTTATCCACACTTCCGCCATGGGCTCCGACGACCTGATCGACTTCGAGATCATCGAAACACAAAAGGAAAACATACAATCGCTCCCCAGCGGCCGCTCGGCGAAAGCCCTCGCCCAGCTCTACACCCCGCCTCTATCGACAGCCGCCGGCAAGACACCCTCACCTTCACAGACACAGGATGCGCACAACGAGACGCGCCAGCAGTTCGAGAGGGAGCTGAAGGCCATTGACGACTGCGACGACCCTCTCGATGTCTATGACCGCTACGTAAAGTGGACGCTTGACGCGTATCCTTCCGCGCAAAACACGCCACAGTCGCAGCTCTGCCCGCTGCTTGAGCGCGCGACCAAGGCTTTCCAGGGAACGTCGCACTACAAGAACGACCCCCGCTACCTCAAGCTATGGCTACACTACATCCGCCTCTTCTCCGATGCGCCACGAGAGACTTTCGCATACCTTGCGCGACACAACATCGGCGATGGCCTGGCACTGTTCTACGAGGAGTTTGCTGCCTGGCTCGAGACGGCAGGGCGGTGGAGGCAGGCAGAGGAGGTGTACAACCTCGGCATCGACAAGGAAGCTCGTCCGGCAGAGCGTCTTATTCGCAAATACGGCGAGTTCCAACATCGGCTCGAAAGCCGATCGCATGAGCCGGCAGAGCCTACAAGCCCCGCTTTGCCCGCAGTCCGCCCTGCACTTGCCGCCAAGATCGACCCCTTCGCGCATGCCTTGGATTCGCCGGCGGATCCACAGGCCCAGAGTCGCGCTCGTGTTGGTGGAGGAATACAGAAGTCAAGCAAGCCGAAGCTTGCCATCTTCTCAGATACGGATGAACCACCAAAGCCCGGCTCCAGCGGCAGCATCAAGGGCTGGGACAGCATCGGCTCTCTCGGAGAACGGAAAAAGGAGAATACCACGGAGGCAAGGCCTTGGGTGGGCGAGACACTAAAGGTCGGCAAGAAGAACACTGGAGTCCAGAAGATGATGATTTTCAAAGACGAGGTGAGTTCATAACTCGGCATGAGCCCCATCAAGTATTTACGATCACAGGACTAATGGGTTGGCGTTTGCCTCTATGTAATTCAGACCGAAACAAATTCCAATTACGAATGTTCAAAACCTCATCCACTACGTGAGATCCAGCAATCGCTCAATCCGAAGACCGGCAGACTCGAAGTAGTCTTTGTAGACTTACAGAAGGTGTATCCAAACTGTGACGACCCGATGGCTGTCGAGTTCTCTTTCGAAGAGTTGCGCGCAAAACACCGTGGATGGATGGCCATGGACTGGGCAGTCATAAGACAGGGGGAGAAGAAAAGGGCCAACGAAGCAGCTGAAGCCTCTATGGCCAAACAGTCGAAACCGAAAGCAATAACTCTGGCTCCAAAGCTTCAGAAAGAGTCGCCAACACCCCAGACTGCGCCGCTCAAGGGAAGCATAGAAGATCAGCTAACATCGAATGATGAGAATACGCCTCCGGAGCCCAAAGAGCCGGCACCAAGAATTCAGACAATTCCGTTGAAAGGAAGCATGGAGGAGAAGCTAGTTTTGAACGACGAGAATTCGCCTCCTTCACAAGCAGAGGTAGAGAAGGCAAAGTCTGCGAAGAAAGCAAGGAGGGAAGAACGTGCCAACCGCACTAGGAAAATCAAGGTGATGGAAGTCAAAGAGATACGTGGTGAGACGCAAACGAGTGAGCGCTACACCTACAACGCCCTCGCTTGGATCATAAGGCTGATATTAGTACAGTACAAACAAATCTAGACTCTCCAACTGGTCGCAAAATACGACGAAAGAAGAGCAGCAAAGAGGCGACAATGACCTTGCACACCAAGGAAGCCATGGATGAGATATACGGGATTTTCAATCAGCCATTGAAAGAGACTGCTACCGAAACAGCCACAGAGGTCGAAAGCGAGGATGAGATCAGTGATGATGACGACGATTATACTAGTGCTGGAGAGAGCACTGGTACTGGCCGTCTATCATGTGCTACTAGTGAATTTGGGGACGAGACTACGGTAGCCGACTTCACTTTAGGAACTACTGTAGGAGACAACGACGACGAAAGTGACGCTGAGTGTACCGACGCTAAGAGTGTTTCGGCGTGGTCTGAGTTTACCGAGAGCAAACATGTCCCGGAGGAGCATAGGCGCCATGATTCAGATGAAGCCGATGATTCCGATGCTGAGGCTTTTGAGGAAATACCTCACTCCGCGTCCAATGTTCAGGGACATCATGAGGACCTCGTGACACCAACCTCACCAGAGGGCCCACAGTCGCTACCAACGCGCTTTGTCCCCGTGCCACCGGAAGGCTACGATGTCCCGACTCGACCGTACCGCGATCCAGCTGTAGCCGCCAATAATCGCCTTCCATTCATGACACCTATTGTAGAGAAAACTGAGTCCTCTCTCGGCATTCCAACTGCTCACGCTCAAAAAGACTACTTCTCAGCAAAGACTCCGTCGCGTTCAAAGGGCGCTCCTGCCATTCTGGAGGACGACGGGGAGCCTTGGAGCAGTCCTTTCCAGGATGTTCTCAAGAAAACTGCTGATGGGTCAGGTAAAGTAGCGAAGTTGGCCCTAAGAGAGGTCAAACCACTCAAAGAGACGGCCGCTGAGCTGAAGCCTGCAGTGTCAACAAAACCCGCTATCCTGAAAGATGCGAAACCGAAAGGACCCATTATTCAAGACGCCCAATGCAATCCTGTCGATGAAGCAATCCGGGAAGTTATCCTTCGTGAGATCCAGCCGCCGTTATCTTCGTATGATGGGTACTTTGCCGACAATGAGAGCAATTTTAGCAAGAGCACTGAAATCCGCAAGTATACAAAGGCTGTAACGAAGACGAGCAGTCGCACTTCCAGTGACAAGGCAACCACGAACCTTTCTGTGCCACCCGTTCTCAAATTTAAAGGCTCAGACAGAATATATACCATCAAGCGAGAGCTGGGGAAGGGTGCGTTCGCTCCGGTGTACTTAATTGAAAGTGTCACCGCCAACGAGGAGGAACAGAACCAACCGCCGCAAATGGGCAAGGGTGACTTTGGCCTCAGGCGGCAGTTGCTGGAGGCACTCAAAATGGAGGACCCTCCATCACCATGGGAGTTCTACATCATGCGGCAAGCTAAGCGCCGCCTAGGCGTATCTCGCGCCGTAGACTCGATCGTCCATGCGTACGAGATGCACATGTTTAGGGACGAGTGCTACCTTATTGAAGAGTTCCGCGACCAAGGCACACTACTCGACCTAGTGAATATTGCTCGCGCAGAGAACGGCGTGATGGACGAGCAGCTGGCCATGTTTTTCACCATTGAGCTTTTTCGCACCGTCGAAGCGCTCCATAGCAAAGGCCTCATTCACGGCGATCTGAAGTCGGACAACATCCTTGTTCGCTTCAATACTCTTTCGAAAGAGGACCACTGGGACTCTCAGTACAAGCGCGACGGACGAGACGGTTGGGCAGCAAAAGGGATCGCGCTTATCGACTTTGGTCGTGGTATAGATATGAAAGTTTTCACACCTTCCGTTCAATTTATCGCCGACTGGCCTACGACCGAAGCAGACTGCGCTGAGATGCGCGAGCTACGCCCTTGGACCTACCAAATCGACTATCACGGCCTCGCAGGCATTGTACACAATCTACTCTTCGGCAAGTACATCTCAACCACAGCAGAACGAGCAGCAACGCTTGGTGCTGGCGCGACCAAGACGTACCGCATCAAGGAAAGTCTGAAGAGGTACTGGCAAGTGGATATCTGGCAGGAGTGTTTTGATCTATTGTTGAATCCGTTGATGCACCTAGCCGGAGAGGAGGGAGAGAAAATGCCAGTATTAAGGGGGATGAAGGACGTGAGGGAGAAAATGGAAGTGTGGCTGGAGGGGAGCTGTGAGAAAGGGGTAGGGTTGAAGTCTCTGGTGAGGCGGATGGAAGAGGCGGTTAAGAAGAAGTGACGAGTATCCCTCATCTGAGCATTAATACGGCGTGACGGTTGGATGCATTGCAAGGTGTTAGTGGCGGTTACTATAAGCTTTTGGGTATTCGTAATGTCCATGTTTGCTCTCTCTCCTACCAAGGGTCCTCCATGGCGCTTGTGATCGTCGAGCTGTACAAGCATCCATGTAAGGTTAGTGGGGTTGTGCGACCTTATGTGGAATGTAAAGCTCGCACCGCCACCACGCCACGGTGAATTTGGCGGGGCATCGGGTGGTCTGTGCCACAATACAACGGCAGCCTTGAGCTCCAGAGCTTCACCTCCGCACGCCTTGAGAGCAATTCTTTCCACGAACAAACTCCTCTGGCCCGATCTTTGGGGCTCTCGTCTAACCGCAAGCCCTGCGCCGCTCTATAAAGTTATAAACATTACCCCTCGCCGCCCTTCTCCGTCATAACACGGCTCGCACCGCCTATCTACGACAAACAATGGCCGCCGAACTCCTCAATATCCTCTTAAGCTTCCAGCCCGATGCCCCAGAGCTACAACAGCGCCGCGAATATGACAGAGCGGCCCGCGAATTCGTTTCGAATGTCAACAACATTACCCCTTCATACTACCTAAAGGGAGCCGATACCGCGCAGGATGTATTGAACGTAAGTAGCGATGGAATTCATAGGTGAATTTAGTTACTAACAGTCTGATCAGGTACTGGATCCCACCTCGAATAGCATTGCATACGCGGTCACACTCAGGATACGGATCATGGCGGCGATTGAACGGAAGAATACCGAGCAACTTCGGCCAGGAAACCCGATGTGGAATAAGTTAGTATTCTTTTTGGAGAGCTTCGACCCGGTGCAGATGCGGTATGCGGGCCCAGAGTGGAGGAAATTGATCGACTACGTTGAGCAGATTGCGCGGGCAATGGGCACAGTATGTTATGCAACGCTGAACACTGGAAATGCGGTCCTAGCCATGGAAATCTGCGACGCCGTGGCTAGGATCCCGTTTCACGTAGTTTGTCCCTAAGAACCCACCGACTGATATATAGCAGCCTGCACTAGCAATAACGCCAATACGCTCAGCAATGATCCGCCTCGACCCATCAACAGGCACATTCACGTCGGTTCACCTTAATTTCATCCAGCTATGCATGGAGACCAGGTCCTATGCCGCCGCTGTACCTATTCTCGACAACTACATCCACAGTCTGCCTTCTGCTATCCCAGCGACTGCTCGAGACGGCCTAGAATACTCTGTACCCTGCGCAGACACTGCTACGAGTGGAGAATTCATCCACAGCAAGTCGGGTCATTCGGAGAAGGTTAGCGTGGTCGATGTTATGGAGTATTATGTGTTAGGAGCTATGGCATATCTTGGTGTGCGGCAGTTCAAGCATGCTCACGAGTTGCTCGAGCATGTGCTGGTCACTCCGACGGCCAAAGTGGCGAATGGCTTGATGCTCGAAGCTTACAAGAAGTGGGTGCTTCTGAGTTGCTTAGTGAACAGATCGGTGAGTGGCACTCCTCCTTGTCTGGCTGTACACTCTATTCTCTAGGTGCTTCCAGCTGGCGATATTCTATCAAGTGTTTCCCTAGGCGCGATGCTACATCTGAGTAAGCACTGGGAGAAGTTAAATCTGACAGGATACAGTACAAGGCAGTACCGCGCGCTGCCAACGGAAACGCGGTCAAGCAGATCCGTGCGGCTGCCAAAGCTTATGAGGCTCTTGCGGACGCTTTCTCACAGCTAAACAACCTTCCGAAACTTAAAGCCCAGGTTGCCGCTGGCACAGACATCTGGACAGAGGTGAGTCATTCTCTGATGCACCTCGTGATACGCACTTCAGCCCGGCCGTTTCGGGTCCAGCCAGCAGCAATCGCAGAATTACCATGCTGCGGATAGACTAGTCGGAGCTGGAAGAGCCAACCCAATACCGCACATGGCAGGCATCTCGCATTTCAAACACTGTATGGCGCTTACACAAGGGCAGGATGGCAATGCTGGATTAGTGGACGAGCTGGTGGAACACCAGTACAGGTCCTACGTTTCTCGGCTGTCACGGACCTTTTCGGCCATCCCAGTTTCTAACATCGCCAGTAATGTGGGTGGTAATGCGGAAGAGCTGACTACATTTCTGGAAACGTTAATTCGGGACGGCTTTCTAAACGCCCGGATCGAACGGCACGACAGGCCAGAGGTAGGCGCCGTCTTGCGTTTCTACCTGGATCCTACCCAAGGACCATTGGCCAAGACGGAGAAGCAACAGCAGCAAGCGCTGTTGAGGCAAACGGAACGTACGAACATACTGGCGGGGCAGGTCAAGGATGCGGATTACCGTTTGAGCATCACCAAGGAGTATGTAGAGTACGTCAAGCGCCAGAACAAGAAGGCGGCGGGTGCTGGCGGTAACGGTGCAGATCCGATGGATGTTTCATGGGACGACGGCGATGTCGATGAGGATATCATGGGCGACTTGCGCTGAGCACGGGAAGGCGAGGCGTCTGCGTCGGAGCAAACGCACGAGGATTTCCAACGTGTGCGGACCTCGAGAGGCTCAGTGCTATCTCAAGTGATGGGCACCGTCAGACGGGACATGACGCAATAACGGAAGTGCATGAAACGCGACGGGATGGGGTGGAGAGGCGCTCAGGGACAGGCCCGGGCAGGGCTGACGAAGAGTATATGGTAGACTATGGAATAGTGCTGACATGGAGCGTTGCGTGCCGTATATGTTTGCTTTGCTCTAGTTCGCCATGGCGAGGCCTGTGTAAAGACACGGCGGTGCTAGTGGTCCAAGGGGGAAGGGTGCTGCTCGTTTCGGACGGACCACGATTCATCTGCTTTGCTAGGGCAGAGTCAGGAGTCGCCCAGGGCGTAGAGGCAGTCCTTCCCCATTCCTCGCGCAGTGGTACTCGCCATACCAGGGGCCGCACTCAGCACGCAGGCCGACGCCGACTACACGCCACCACGTACTTTACGAAGTACACACTACCACCTACCTTCTTCTACCACCGTACACGCAGCCGCGCACTTGGCGGAACGCGCTCAGGGCTGTTTCGTGTCGGGCGTCAGGCTAGCGTCGCGACTCCTAGCCACCTCCCCCCCGTCCGGGAGTCCTAAACCAACTACCAACTAATTACCACGCTGCCCCTGGCCCCGTCTTTGCACACGCTCCTTGCCGGCGGGTGCGCGCATTCTCCACAGCGAACTCCCAAGGGCCTGCACGCCTGCACGCCAGCGGTACACAACAGCGTCGGTTTGGCAGCACAGCAGCACCCCCAAGGCGTCTGCACTGCTCCATCGCCGCCGTCCAGCGCGTTCCCGCACGGCCGCCATGCGGGAGCAGATGCATAAACGTGCATGACTACGGGAACGGCAGTCTCAGACACACCTCAGGGCCTCAGGCGTCGGACCACCGACATGAACACCATCTACACGCCGCAGCCCACCGAGCTGCCCGCGCCCGCACACCACCGCCCCTCACGGAGCACCTCGCGGAGCAACTCGCTGTCCTCATCATCGGTCGTCACCGTCAAGCGCTCCGCCTCGCTCAAGGACACGATCCCGGATCCGTCCAAACCCCACCGGCGAGCCACACCGCCTCTATCGCGACGCCGTTCTAGCGCTGCCGCCGCCGCAGTCGAGGCCATTGGCACTTTTCGGGACGGCGTCGACAATCTCGCCCGCTGGTCGCAGAGCACCGCGCCCAGCATCAAGTCGTCCGCAAAGGAGAAGAGGGGCCACCACCAACACCCCAGCTTCTCGCGACACATTGCCCTGAACACCACTGCATCGCCCAATGGCGCCGCGGTGCATCCCGAGTCGCCCTCACGCCCCATTCCCTCGCCGACCCGCAACATCACCGCATATTCTGCCAGCTCGCCGGCATCGAGTCCCCAACGGCGTGCTAGACCGCGCTCGCCGGTATACAACCCTCCATCGTCAGCGACGGCCCCTCCCCAACTGCCCTCTCTGCCCTTTCTTCCTGCCACCGTTTACGACCCCAGCAACTCGAATACCCCCTCCCCAAGCGAACCCCCCTCCGCCCCCGCCCTGTCTGCCCCCAGCACTCATACCACCACCAACATTCCCGACTACTTCAACTCGAAGCCCCAGCTTCCACCGTCGGGCCAGCGTCCACCCTCGCGTACCAGGGCCGACAGAGTGCTAGGGCGGTCGCCACTGGGCTCGCCGCCAATTGGCCTTCTGGAGTCGGAAGCACGGTACAAGTCGAGCTCGGGCGCTCCTCGCTCTGCGAGACGTCCATCGACGGCAGCCTCGTGGGATCTGACACAAAGGCCGCCACAGACCGCAGGGCACGAGCGATCGTTCTCGAAAGAGCAGGACACTAGAGACAGGAGCGAAAGCAACGCTAGCAGCAGGCTGGACGACGGCTACCAGGGCACTCCTCCGCGCACGCGGGAACGGAGA
The DNA here is from genome assembly GCA_030770425.1 of Darksidea phi. Classification (NCBI taxonomy): domain Eukaryota; kingdom Fungi; phylum Ascomycota; class Dothideomycetes; order Pleosporales; family Lentitheciaceae; genus Darksidea; species Darksidea phi. Next base: position 154,563 of record JASJFT010000103.1, read on the forward strand.
GAGAAAGACAAGAAGACAATGCTTTCGCGCGCGCTGCAGAAGGCGAACACTGCAGTCTTGCTAGACAATGCGCAGAATTTCGAGGGCGCCATCGAGGCGTATGGGGACGCCTGCAAATTGTTGCAGCAGGTCATGATACGGAGTTCAGGTGAAGAAGACCGGCGCAAGCTAGATTCGATTGTAAGTAATGACGGGTACACTTCAAGGCCCTGGATGTAACGGGTGCTGACGTTTAGTAGCGCGTAACCTACACCAATCGCATCGAGGAGCTCAAAAGACTAGATTCGGGATATCACTCTACCACTGGCAAGTCACTGCCTGCGCGGCCCATGAGTAACGAGTCTCTTGATGAAGGTCGTTCCATGCTGTTGGATGCAGCAGACGAAGAAGCCACTATCCAGACGGCCACCATGACGAGAATTGTCAACGATCGTTCTATTGAGGAGCAGCCTATGAAAGCTGACCCTGAATCACCGTCCTCGCAACCATTACCCCTACGAATGGCTCCGTCAGAGGGCCCACGCGAATCTGTCATCACAACCGCTATTCGTGATGTGCAGAAGAACCTGTCGGACCCGTCCCAATTCCATCTCCAACCCCCGCCAGGTCGACTCGCCAATGAGGTACCCTCACTTGCCACCCCTGGACTGGAGTCACCAATGGACCGAAGCTACATGCCACCACCGCTCTCTCCCCGCCGCCCAATATCACCCCTTCCCTCGTCAACGTACGGGCCTGAAACTGGTGATCAGACCAAATTAGAACAACCCACACGGTTAGGACACCAGAGAGGCAATAGCAGCGAGTCGACGTCTTGGCTTGACACTATAGACGAGTCCGGAGGCTCTTCTTGTTCGTCATCTGTACACTCACTTTCTCTAGGTGGTGTGCGCCGGAAGCATCTCCGAAATGCAAGTGGCGCAACGGAGGCGGAGTTCGACGCAGCGCTCGATGCAGCTGTGGAAGCTGCGTATGACGAGGGCTACGAACCGTATGAGGATGAGGAAGCCATGCCCAATTCTACGGACAAGATTGCGTCCCGATTAAAGAATGTTGAGTTGGCAAAAGAACGGGTTCGGCAAGTAGAGCGGGAAGAGGTGATTACAGCAGCAAAATACCGCTATGAGACTCAACTGCGGAACGAAAGCTTGCCTCATGTTAGAAAGAGTGCCGAATTCAACTTGCACGATGAGGCGGAAGAGGAGGAGCGCTTACTAGACGAGATTACAAGAGAGTACATGCTCGATGGCTTCGACTTCGATTTGCAGACGAAGTCCTCACTCCCCCGGCAATCGGATTCAAGTGGCTTCTCCGGAAGCACGTACAACAGCTCAGTGTCATCGCATAGAACGACGGGTGGAACGTCGTTATCAACAGTGGCAGAAGTGATACAACAAACGAAACAGGCAGCCCCGACACATTCTCCTCCCCCGGTTCCTGCCCCTTCTAGTGCGCTGCCTTCGGTATCAGAATCTCAAACATCACAGGCAAATGACACCTCACAAACAACGCCAAAAGCGCACCTTGTCACAAAAGAGGCTACCTCGGTACGAAACCGGAGACTGTCTGGGCAAAATCTCAAGAACCTCAAGATCGAAACGTCGCTACCGCCAGTACCTCCGGCTCCGCATACTGACAAGGCCACAATCCCTAGAAGGGAGCCACAATCTGATATTCCGCCCCTGCCCAAGTCCGCGGCCGCTGCAACATTTGGTAGCACACAAACATCTCTTGATCCTGCCTTCAAAGTACCTGCGTTACCCCAGGCTATTATTCAATCTGGCCTGAGTGCGCCTTCACTGCCTCTGATTCCGAGTCCTGCCGATACCACCTTCACCGTTTCGCCAGCAACGCCCGCCCTCGGCCATGCTATATCAAACGACACCACGCTTGCCCCAGGCTCACCAAAGACCGGAAAAGGCTCTGCGATGGGCATCAGGAAAAACAAATCATCGCTCAGCCTGAAACAGCGAAATCTGTCTGTATCGAGCCCTGATGGCTCAGACGGCTCAGTTGGAACGCCTCTCAGCGCTTCGTTCTCGTTTGCAGGCCGGAAGACAAACAACGCGGTACTCCCAACACCTACTCCAAGTGTTCCCACCTTTAATGTTGACGGACTGCCGAGTGGAGGCATGCACCTCTTTGAAAGTGATATTCATTCTCCTTACTCGCCTGGTTCACCGAGCGGTGCAGTGACAAACGCTCCAATACCATTAGAGCCTTGCCCAGATTCATATCTTCTACGGCCGTTCTGGTTGATGCGATGTTTCTATCAGACGATTGCACATCCTCGCGGCGGTTACCTGTCGACCAAGCTGTTCATACCCCGCGATGTTTGGCGAGTGAAGGGCGTAAAGCTGAAGAGTATTGACGACAAAATATCCAATTGCGATATGCTCACCGCTGCGCTGCAAAAGCTTTCGTCTGTCGATACGCTCGATGCCGACGCTGTTTTGGAGGAAATGCAAGCATTTGAGGTCGTCTTAGACCAAGTACAAACGCAACTAGCAAAGAAGCTCGGCACCGAGGTCGGTGTCCACAGTGTTACATCTCTTTTCAAGGACGCCTACACGGTAGGCACTGGCTCCACCACAGACGGAAACTCGGAAAAAGGCTCTCACGGATCACAAGATCATGTGCCAAAAGGCGCCGTGGCGCAGAGCAAATCGTATCTCTCCTCGTGGCGCAAACTGCGGTCGAAGAATTCGGCAGTCGGTCTCAGCAATATGGCTGGGGTGAAGAGCTCTGTTGGCGAAGTATCTAAGGATTCTCTCACCATGACAACGCTTCCGATGACCAACCTGACCACGATCAGGTTTGCGAAGCGGGATATTTCCGGGGTAGTCTTTGAGGGGCCGAATGCGGCATACATGGGCAGTTTGGCGAAGTTGTTCGATTCGGTCCAGATTTTGGGTAAGCGCTTGCCAGTTACTGTTCTCAGATGCCACTCTCCAAAGTGATATTTGCTAACCCGACTATGCAGACCAGATCACTCGCCAAGTTGAGGACCCAGGCCTCAAGCACTCCTCGCCAACACACGTCGGTCTCGAACTCTCCGCTCGTCATGCTGCCGAGTTCTTTGGCTTCTACATTTGCCGCTTCGTGCTTGCGGACGTTACACTTATGCTAGATAAGTTCATAAAAAGGGGAAGCGAGTGGGTGTTGGTTTAACGAACGTACCAATCTCACGTGTGGAATGATGGTGGTATTGGGGTCAATCAGGACCTGCACTCCACTTTCGCTGACATCCCTCGATGAATTTCGCTTCTATTGCGTTCTACTTTTGCCCGCAGAGACTTTGGTGGAGTGCATGGGGGAGTTTCACGAGTCATGTTCTACCTTTTCTGAATCCACGAGCTGTGTTTCTGCAGCAGCTTTCCAATCGTCTTTTTCTCGTCTTTTTCGCTAAGATATCCCCCCACCAAACTATTGCTTGGATTGCGTATCTTCATCCTTACATCGAACCGGTTGTTGTACAATTCGTTTCTTAGAATCATCGCATTTTTGGCCTGTCTGTCGCTACAGTATCGAGAAGACAGGTTTTACTCTTCATTGAGAGGGTTGGGGACGCAGCTGTATGTATGCATGGGATGGGTGTACGCTTGTATGTATGTATGTAATCATGCTACGCTAGGCGAGGGGCGCAGGCTATCCAGTGAGCGAGCTTGTCGAATGGAGTGGATGTTTGAACGTGTTACTGTTGTCTTTCGCATCGTCCCCTACTTGAACTAAATGTTGTTGACGCTGAGTAGATTCTTTATGTCCCACGTGGAAGCGTGAATATGAGCTGGATCTACCATCGAGACGGGCGAAGACATCAAGCTTAGAGTACGTTGCATCCTAATCTACAATCAATAGTCCGAACCAAGCACCCCGAAGAGAATCGATTTGGGCTATGATGCACACAATGTCCGACTATCACGCAAACAGGCCGCGAATATCCCTCCAGTTCGTTCTTCGTTCCATCGCGCAACACCATCACGGGAACGCGGCATTCATTTTCTGCCTCGCACCCGCCTCTGCCGCCGCAGCCCTCCCCCAAAGATCCTTATGCGTATAAAACGCTCCCGCTGGCAACGGTCTCCTGACCGCCTCCATGTCCACTTCTCCAGGCACCTGCTGCACCTTGCCCGTCTCAACCTCGACCTCCACCCATCGCCTCTCTGCCTTCGCAGCGCCCGGTAGATTCAACAACCGTGCCCAAGCCTGCTGTGCATCCTCCAAACTACTGCTTGCGCGAATAGTTCTCAACACAGACTGGCTGTGTATAAGGTCGGCCGATAGCATCTCGGAGGAGAAGGTGGATAATGTTTGTTGGAGGGCACCAATGGCCTCCCAGACGGGCTTGTTCATTTCTTTGTGCCAGGCGCGGCCGAGTGTCGTGAGGGCGCCCGACAACGTCAAGACGCTACTTATGTAGTCGATATAAGGGGCGTCAAGGGAGGTGTTGGAGGGCGTGCTTGTGGAGGCAAATGGCGGCGCAGGGGTTGGTGTACTGGGGTAGGTGCTATTCGTGTTATTAGGGATGGTAATCCACGTTGTCTGCGATCTGTGTTAGTAACGAGACAAGGTGAGGATGGGGTATGTGCAGCATCCGGGGTGTACCTTGTCGGTATTCAATAGGTAGGTCGCCCTCAAGACCGTCGTCGTAATATTCGAGACGAGATCTGCGGTGCCTAGCGAACCTGCCGGCGACGCCGGGCTAAAGAAACCCCAGCTGGATTGGCTGGGGGCTGCATTGATGGTTGTTGCGGCCGAGTCTATAGTTGCCTTCAGGTCCTGGAGGTCCTGCACGGCGTGCGGAACGGCCGTTGGTGCGAGAAGGATGCCGGTCAAGATCATAGTATTGACGAGGGCCTGCAGGGTCCGTGAAGACATGCTCTAGGGTCGTTGTAGTAGGTTTTGTGGGTCTGGTAATAGGATAAGCTGTTTGCCAGAGGTGTTGTTGGATGGTGAGTGAAGGGTGAGTGAGAAGTAAGAGATGTGTTGAGTTTGGTGGAAGATGATAGGACAGAATATTCAACGCGGTAGTCGCATTGGTAGTAGGGCAAGGGAACCTGTGGACAAGTGAAGCGTTACTCCCAGGATACGGTATCGAGCGGCTAGGGTAGTCACGCACAGCCCATATGCCGACATGACGGCAGCTACGCTTCAGCGTTGCTTACCTCCAAAGGCCTCTATTCGTTCAATCAAAATGAGACTTCAAACTCTGCAATGCTGCAGTAAACCACTGCAATTTATCGGGACCAAGATACCTATATGCACCGTGGGACGTACATATCCGCCTATAAGCCCAAGCTACCAACCTATTGCGAATACAGTAATTATTCAACTCCTTGGTCTTGCCATAGGCATCATATTCTTCCCCTTCTGTAATGTCTGAATCCGCTCACCATGGCGGCTTGTAGAGCACTAGTGAAACGAGAAAGATCCATGGCGAGGCGACTCCAGAGGTTGGCCCGATTCTTTATATGACTGCAGATCTCTGGCAGGAGCTAGAATCCGGATCGCCTCCTGACCTGCGAACCTCGAATACAAAGCGGTATGTTTTAGATCGGCGAAAATGGACGCTTTCTCATCATTTCTTCCAACCAGCTCGTGTATGACCTACCTGCCCTGGCATATAAAATGCCGGGCCGTCCGAGTCTGACGAAAATGCGGTCATATTCTATATTCAGTAATGCCAATATCTGTTTTTTTTACTGAAGAACGATGTTAGTATTTAATTAGACTACCATTCGATATCGAGTATGAAGTGTAGTCAGCGCCACTGAGCCACTGAACACGTTAAAATTGAGTAAGCTACCGGGGGGGGGGGGGGGGGGGGGGTAGGGGGGGGGGGGGTGGGGAAAAAAAAAGTTGTGGAAACGCCGCCCGGGTGAGCCGGGGGGGGGGAAACTGAGGGGTCAGCCGCAATTTTGTGAGCACAGTT
>JASJFT010000104.1:0-64506 GCA_030770425.1 Darksidea phi
ACCAAATAAATTTCCCCGCTTGGGCAGCCCCCCCGCCCCCAAACACCAAACCCGTTGAAAAACCGGGGGCCCCCCCCCCCCCCCCAAAAAAAAAAAAAAAAAAAAAAAAAAAAAAAAAAAACTTACTAAAAGTATTAAGTTAATAATATATATAATAATACTTTTATATAACTAGGTTATTAAGCTTTAAATAGCTAATAAAGCCGCTATATAATATAAATTATATAAAAAAAATTTAAAAAAAAGGTATTTTAATATTTAAAAAAGAAACTTAATTAATTATTTTAAAAAAATTTAATATTTAAAATAATAAGAAAAAAGATAAGAAGAGAATATATATTAATAAAAATAAATCTACTTAAAAATATTATAAAAGGTATAATAATACTAAGTATAATATATAAATATATAAAAATAATATAAAATTATTATAATTTTCTTTAATTTACTATATTTTAAAGTATTTTACTATAAAATTACTATAATTTTACTAAGGTCTTAGTAAAAGTATATAATATACTTAACTATATAATATATTTAAAAAATATATTAAAATAATATTACTTTATTAAGAATATAAAGTTTATTTTTTTTTTATTTTTTATTTTTTTTTCTTCTCTTTATAGTTCGAATAGTATATAATATAATATTTTAAAGATTTTTTAAAACTATTTTTATTATAAAGCGAGTTTATAAGTAAAGCTTTATAATTAGATTTACTAAAATTAAATATTCCTATTACTATCTAAGATAGGTTAATAGTATTACTAAAATAGATTAGTAATATTACTAAGATAGATTAGTAATATTACTAAGATAAATTAGCGATATTACTACTTCTAGATAGAAAAATTTTAAATTTATAATAATTAATTATTCTATACTACTATAGACTATACCTAATTATAAATATTATATATTTCTTAGCTACTTTTTTAGCTATACTTTATTAAAATTTACTAGTCGAAGTAGTATAGGTATAACTAATACTTATACTAATACTTTTTTATAGTAGATACTATTCTTTCTTTTAAGAATACTATTATATAGTTTTTATATCTTTCTAATCTAATATATTCTTATATACTTAATATAATAAAGCTCTACTATCTTTCTATAATTATTTTAAGAATAATAAATAGAAGTACTAGTATATATTATACTTACTAGCTATATATAAGAGGGCTTAGGCTAGCTATAATAATAAATCTTTTATAAAAAGTATTACTTTTTTATCTCTCTTAAAGTAGCTTAACCTTAGTCTATTTTCTTAACTTCTATTATTATTACTAGTACCTAGCTTAAGTATTCCTAGCGTACTTTTTACGCTATAGACGGGCTCTACTACTTAGTTATTACTATTATCTTAATTAATTTTTTAAATAAGTAATAATCCGCCTATCTTTTAGCTACTATATATTACTTAGTTTTATCTCTAACGTATTATACTACTTTTAAACGATTTATCTTTCTCTTAACTATTATAGTTTATCTAGTCTAAACTTTAATATATTATATTATTTTAGGGTAATCTATCTTTCTTTTAGTTATTATAATCTATCTAGCCTAAACTCTAGTACGTTATACTACTTTTAAATAATTTATCTTTCTCTTAGCTATTATACTTTACTTAGCTTAAACTCTAATAGATTATACTCCCTTTAGGTAATAGCGTAGATATTAGCTATAGTATTAGTCTTAAAAATTCTATCTTTACTATTAATAACTTTAAAAAAGCTAAGTCTTATATATACGACCTTTCTCCTATACTATCTTAAATTAATTTTAATAAGAATAACTATCTAGATAATTAAGTAATATTAAACTTAGATAAAATCTTTATTATAAAGTTATTACGTCTACTTCTACTAGAGGACTTTTAAATTATTATTAGTCTAGCTACGATTATATATTAAACTTTATATAGTTTTATATTTTACTATTATATCTTCTTAAGAATTTATCTTATCTCTATTTAAATATAATTCTTTTATTATCTTAATATTTCTATATCTATCTACCTATATATACCTTATAATTCGAATTCTTTTTACTCCTTTTTAAGAACTAGTAGTACGATATCGATACTAAAAGCTAATACTTTAAAAGTTCTTATTAATTATACTATATAATATCTATTAAAAGCTATTAGTATACCTCCTTATACTATCTACTTAAAGAAGAGTACTTACTTTACTACCTATTTACCTAATAAACGAAATAATCCTAATATATAGCTAGTTAACGAAATATACTAGTAGTACTCTAAGTTTAGTAAATAATAAGTTTAAGAACTAGAATTAGATAATAAGAATAACTACTAACTAGAGGACCTATTTAATTTTAAAAATATTTAAAAGGGTTAATATATCTCTAAAACTCTTATAACCTATATATAGTATAATAATAAAAATATATTAAAGATATCTAATAAACTACTATCTTTTAGTAAAGTTTTAATAATAGTTATAACTAATAGAGACTACTAATCTACGCGAAGAAATAATAGGACTTCTAGCTATAAGAATATTTTTTATAAAAGTAGATTTATATAATCTTAACCTCTAGCTCCTATTACTATACTACTAATCTTAAAAGCTAATAATATTCTAATAAATAATAGTTATCTAGATATATTTTATATTATACCTATTTATACTCTAGCCTTAGGTAAAGTACTTTTAGTAAAAATAATAAAAGTATTAATTAACCTTTAACGTTAAGATATATTAATTAACTAAATTATAACTATAAAAGTAGACCTAGAAATAGTCTACGTAGTCTTTAAACTAGTTATAGGTACTCTTTAAACTATAGTTAATCTACCCCTAGTAGATAATACTTATTAAGGGCTATTTAATCTAATTAAGATTAGGGACCCTTCTATACTAGGTTTAGTAAAAAGAACTCTAATAATCTAAGCTATAGACTATTAGATTAGAGATATTAATAGTCTCTTTTAAATTAACTTTACTACTACCGATACTCTTAAGTATATTATATAGATTATAATATTTATTAAGAATAATATATATTATAACCTATTAGATTAAGCTATTAATAATAGTAAAGTTATTATATAGTTTTAGCTATAAATAAAGCTAAAAAGTCTTATAAAGGACTCTATTTTAATAAAGTTTAATAACTACTTTAAGTTTTAAAATATTAAATAGTATTAGAATAATAGCTTTAACTTCTTCTTTAACTATTTTATAACTTATAAAGTTATCTTAAAGGTAAAGTCTTTTAATAATAATATAAGTTTTAATATATTAAAGATATCTATAGTATAAAATAAGTATCTAGAATCTTTATATTATAAGATATAAAGAAGTAATTAACTAAAGAATATATAAACTTAAATATAGTTTAAATATACTTTATAGAATATAAAGATAGTAATATACTCTATCTTTATACTAATTACTCTTCTAAAGGTTTTTAGTCCTAATTTAATTATAAGTAGAAAGCGTATTATATCTTTAGTAACTTTAAGTAATTCTAGCTAAAAGAAATAGAATCGAAAGCCCTCTTAGTAGGATAATACTAGATAGTCTTTATTAAGAATCTTATTATACTTTAAAAATATAGTATTAATATCCTAATTAAAAATTAATTAAAAGAAGAACTATTAGAAGTATTACTTTAAAGGTAATAATAGGTTAGATAAAACTTAAGAAGAGAAAGTTAACTTATTCTTAAAAAAAGATAAGTTCTAGTTACTAATATTACTATAATACTACTAAAGCTAAATACTAATAGTAAATTCTTATAAATTATTAATACTATAAGGATATATCTCTTTATAGATATTTTAATATAGGCTTAAGACCTTTTTAATATAGAATTAAACTTAAATATTATTAAAAAGAATCTTATACTATAGTAGAACCTCTTTAAGATATTATTATATATAAAATTATAAATATATTAAGTCTCTAGTATATTACTATATCTAGAAGAGTTATATATTATTATAATAATAATATAGGATTCTTAGGGTATAATAAGAATAATAGATTCTTAGATATTTTAGACTATTTCTATAAATAGTTATAATCTTATTTTTAACTAACTATAGCTATATAAGGTAGACCTTTAAATAGATTACTAAAAGAAATCTTTTAAGTAGTAAAATAGAAGTATAGTAACTAAGTATATTAAAGTTAAGATAATATTTAATAACTTAATATAATAGTTATAACTTAGAAAAAAAGTATATATACTATACCTAAGAAGTTTTTATACTCGATTACTTATAAATAAAAAAGAGTATTAACTTTAATTCCCTAATATAATAGAGACTATAAAATATTTATAAATATTTATTAATAAAATATAAATCTTAGAAGATAATAAGTCTTAGAATACTTAATATTAGAATAAACGGAGCTTACTCTAGTTAAAAAACTAGGTCCTATAACTTTATAATTATCTTATCTATTATATAAAGTAATATTCTAAACTAGTATAGCTATCTAAGATTATAATCTCCTAGGTTATAATATTAATAATAAATACCCCTTTATAGAGGGTCGTAGCTCTTTATTAAATAGGGTAATAGAAGTTTAAAAACTATTTAGATACTTCCTATAATAATTTTAATAAAGAAATTAATTCTAAGAAAGTTATAAAGATATTAGAATATCTTTATAATTAGCTTTAATACTTTAATTCTAAGCTTATTAATAAAATTACTCCTAACTTAAAGTATAACTATATTATTAATTTTAAGAAGAGAAAAATATTATTAAATTTATTTATTTATAATCTCTCTAGAAGAGAACTTAAGATTTTAAGAAAATACCTTAATAACTCTTTAAAAAAGAGGTAGATTTAATTTAGTAAATCTTTAGTAAAGATCTTAATACTTTTTATACCTAAAGTTAATAATATACTTTAATTATATATTAATTATAGAAGTTTAAATAAGATAATAATTAAAAATTATTACTTTATACCTCTTATAAGTAAAATACTAAACTAGCTATTTAGGATAAAAGTCTTTATAAAACTTAATTTCTATAAGATATATTATTAATTATATATTAAGAAGGATAATAAGTAAAAGATAATATTTAAAATATACTATAGCTATTTTAAATATCTAGTAATACTATTTAGTCTTATAAATATATCTACTATATTTTAGTTATATATTTATAAAGTCTTAAATAGTCTATTAGATAAAATATATATTATTTATTTAAATAATATTCTTATATACTTTAAAAAGAAGAAGGACTATAAATAATATATTTATAAAGTCCTTAAGAGATTATATAATTAGGAACTCTATTATAAAGTCTTAAAGTATATCTTTTTTATAAAGTTAGTAGAGTTTTTTAACTTTATAGTAACCCTCTATAAGATAGTTATAGACCTAATATAGATTTAAATAATTAAAGAGTAGTTAAAGCTTAAGGACTATTAGAATATCTAAATATTTCTTAAATTTATAAACTTTTACTAATAATTTATATATAACTACTTAAATATTATTTATTTACTTCTAGAATATATAACCTCTACGTAGAATTTAATATTAGTTTAATAAGATTCTAATAAGAATATATTAGTAGAAAAGTTAAAGAAAATTAAGAATTCTATAAAGTAGTATATCTTTTAGTTTTAGCTAGAGGATATATATAATATATTTCTTATACTTTATAAGCTCTTTATAAGAGTTTCTATTCTCTAGTACTTTAATTTAGTAAAACTTATAATAATTATTACTAATACCTTTAAGTTTACTATAATAGCTATTTTATTATAGCTATAAATAATAATACTCTTAATAAAAAAATATTAGAAATTAATTATATTCTTTAGTTATAAGTTTACTAGGTTATAGATTTAATAGAATACTTATAATAAAGAATTATTTATTATTATAAAAATCTTTAAATAGTAGTAATACTATTTTAAGTATACTTTAAATACTATTTATATACTATATAATTATAATAATCTAAGATATTTTATAATTATAAAGGTACTCTTACCTAAGTAAGTATACTAAACTAAAAAATTAGTTTATTTTAATTTTAAGATTAAATATAAGCCTAGTATAAAGAATCTAGCTAATATACTATTATAATAATTTAATTATACTAAAGACTTTTAGCTTAAAAAGAAAAGAGTACTAAGAAATATTATACTTTTTATACTTTAAAATAAACTTTAAATATAGATACTCTAGAAGCCTATAACTTTATATACTAAAGATTAAATAATATATAAATCTAATTTTACTAATAAGAATCTATAAGTAATCTATTAGGAATTTAAAAATAACGTAAATTATTCTACTATAGAATTTCTTAGTATAGTATTAGTTTTTAACGATATATTATTTATTAACTTTAATCTATCTATAAATAGGGATAATAAACCTAAAAAGTAATTAAAAGACTTAGATTTAGTTTTAATATTCCTTTAGTATTATAAAGTATTTTCTACCTCTATATTATATAAGTCTTTATTAGAAGTTATAAATAATAACTTATTCTTTAACTAGAAAATCTCTAAGCTACTATTAGACTATATTTAAAAAGTATAAAAATATAATATAGTCTATTATAAGAATATATAGTATATATAAAAGTTTAAAAGTAGAAAAGAATAAAAGAATATATTTTTATAAATTATAGATTTAAAGAATATCCTTTAAAAAGTAGAAAAAGTATAGATTTCTAATAATAAAGCTCTTTATTAAGCTATTCTTATAAGAAATTATAATAACCCTCTAGAGGGCTATTATAAAATAGATAAAACTATTAAACTTTTATAAAGAAAGTATTATTAGTTAAAACTTTAAGTAAAGGTTAATATATATATATAAGACTATATAGTATACTAGATAAATAAAGTATAAAGGTATAAGTTATAAGAGTTACTAGAATTAATTCTTTTATTATAGAAGTTATAGTATAATTACTTCTTAAACTTTATTACTAACCTACTAGAATTTAAGAATTCTAAGAGTAATATCTATAATATAGTACTAGTACTTATTAACTACTTTTTAAAGCTAATCTAGTATTTATCTATAATAAAAAATATTATTATAAGTATATTAGTTAACCTATTATTTATAAAAGTATTTACTAAGATTAAACCCCTATTATTACTAATCTTAAATTAAAGCTCTATCTTTATTAGTAAATTCTAGTTAGATATATACTTTTATTTTAATATTAAATAATAAATAAGTATAGCCTTTTATCTATAGATAGATAGCTAAACTAAATACTAGAATTAAAAGCTTAAAGTATATCTATAAATATACCTAAACTATTAGTAAAATAATTAGTATTAGTTACTTCTAATAGTAAAATATATATATAATTCTAAGATTTATTTAAATTATAGTATATACCTTATTAAGATTATAATAGGTATTAAATCTAAGGATTTTAATAATATAAAAAATAAGTATTAGTTCTATTAATTACCTAGTAACTAGAGTATAGATAGAAAGATTCTAAGTATATATTAGAAAGTTATTAACTTTCTAATTAGTTAAATATAATAGTTTTTTAATACTTAAAATATATTAATCTATACTTAGAAGAACTAGTAATATTAGTATAATTTAAAAAGAATAAGTAAGTATTTTACTATTAGTAAAAAGGTAATATTAAAGATTATTAATATTAAGACTAAGTACTCTTTAAAGAAGTTAAATACGAAGTACTTAAAACCCTTTACTATTTAAACTAAATATAGGAAGCTAAGCTATTAGCTTAAGCTACCTCTATTAATATTCTAGTTATATTTTATCTTCTATATATCTCTTCTAGAGAAATAAATAAAGTTAAGAAAAGATTTAAATTTTAGACCTAGGTCTATATAGTATTTAGAGCTTAATAATAGTAACTAATATAAAGTTAAAGCTATTCTTACCTATAAGATAGTATATAATAAGAAGCTCTTTTTTATAAAATAGCTAGATTAGCTATATAAAAATAGTATATAGAAGCTTAAGATCTTTCTTAATAATTATAATAAGATTCTTACGGAATATTAAATAAATCTAAATAATTAAATATTAGATTATCTAAAGTAAAAAGTTACTAAAGAAGTATTATAACCTTTATAAAGGAATAATAATATATATAAGAAATTCTAAAGAGGTAGACTATATAAGTAATATTAATATAAAAAAAAAATTAAGAAATTTAATTAAAAGGTATTCTTAGAACCTTACTTAGGGGATACTATATAAGTAGAATAATTAGTTAAGAAAAGAAATACTATCTACTTTAATAATAAGCTACGACTTACAGGATTTAATAAAGCTAGCCTTTATATATTATAATAATAAATAGACTAACTAGTAGTAATAGTATTAGAATTAATAAGCTAGATTATTAATATAGATATTTATTCTATTTATATATTCTAGTAACTAAGAATCTTAACTAAGTATTATATAGTTTATAGATAATCTAAGTAAGCTACGTATACTAGATAAGAAGTTCCTAAAAAAGCTTTATAATATTCTCTTCTAAAGGATAATAGATATTATACCTCTATTATAAGCGGATAGGGTATAGAATAAATATATTAAGTTATCTAACTATCTAACTAGGGCGTAAGTAGAGGGCCTTATATATAAGTTATACTAGATTAAATAACTAGAGTAATTACTATAAGTTACTATATAGTTATTATAAGCTAGAGTATAGTTATAACTAGTATATAATTATAATAAATTAGTATAAATTATTATATAAATAGAATAATTATATAATATATAGCGCTTAGCTACTTATATACCCCTCTTAGGTTCGAACCTAGATTCGAAGCTAAAGTTTATTTATAGATTTTAAAGTTTTATTTATTAATTTTTAAGTTTATTTATTAGTTTTATTTTTAAAGCTTATTATTAGCTAATAGATCCCTCTCTCCCTATAAACGTAAGGAGCTATATTATAAGTTAAGAACTAGTCTCTATATTAGTATAGTACTAGGTAGATAGCCGTCGTTATTATAATATATATAGGTTCCTTATATAATTAAACGTCTCTAGAGGTATAAGACCCTTAATTTTACTTTATATAGTATACTAATATAGTATTAGTATACTAGTTTATTAGTTAAATAGTCTATATAGTTAGCTAAGAAGTTTATATAGTTAGCTAAGAAGCTTATATAGTTAGAAAATCTTTAAAGTTTAGAAGTAATACCTAATTCTCGTATTTTTACCTAGATAGTAATTTAGTAAGGCCGTTAACTAGCTAACTATTTAATAAGATATATAAGATATTAATATTACCTAATAGTACCTCCTAATAAAACTAGTAGTAATAGATATCGACGTACTATACTATAGTCTTAAGCCGTAGGATAGATAAGATAAATAGCCGAATTATTTACTAGTTATTATAGTATATTAATTATTTATAATCTAGATCGAATCTAATATATTTAAATACTCTCTACTACTAGATTAGCTTAGTACTAGCTAATAAGACTACTATTAATTCTACCTTAGTTATTAATTTTATAATATATTATTATAGTATAGCTTTCTAATTAATAGATCTATTAAATAGGAAGAATATATATTCTTATAAGCTCTTCTAGAAAGCCTTATAATTAATAAAGAAGACGTCTAATACTCTATAGAAGTTAGATATTAATTTAGATATAAGTTTATTAGTAATATAGATAGATTTAATAAATATTAATATATTATAATATATTACTCGATTCTTTATATCTAGTAGATAGGTAATTATTTAATAGATAGCGTCTAGGTACTATTATAAAGGATTCGTAAGGAACTTAGCTAACTTTAAGTAAGCTTTTAAGATATCTAGATAAGTAGCTCCTACTATATAGCTAATAGATCTAACTAGCTATATATATTATTACTTAATTAAATTTATTATTTCGTTCTTTAATAGTATTAGTTCCTCGAGTAGTAGTAATATAGTAGATAGTTTTAAGTAGGGCTTTAGTAAAGGATACTTTTAAGTAAACTTCTTAATATATAAGCTCTATAATAGCTAGATTAAGCTACTATTATAATCTCTAATAGTTTAAATACTATAGAATATCTATAGTTCTTCTAGAGATCTAATCTTATATTATTATAATAGCTTATACTTGAATTTATATAGGATAGCTATATATACTAATATACTAAGAACGATAATATTATTAATAAAGAAGAAGACTAGTAGCTTCTTATTTTTTTATAAGTAGAGAGCGTTCTTAATAGATATAAGGTCTAGCTTTATAAGTATTTTAGTAAGCTCTTTATACTAGAGTAATAGTAACGTCTTTAGGCTATAAAGCACTCGGCGTAGTTTCTATAGATAATTAGAATTAAAGAATCCTTCTAGTTAATAATAGTAGACTAGTATTAATAGCTTAGTATTAGTAAACGTATTAATAGTATTATATTAATAAATTTTTATATTAAAGTAGGTAGTAATAGCTACTAGAGCTCGAAATATTCGAATAGCTAGTATAGTAGTATAGATATCTTCTACTATTATTTATAGATTATTATATATATAGATTTAAGTCTTATATTTTAATAAATAGTCTTAATTATTAAGTTTATATTTATATACCTATATTAGTAAAAGAATCTTATTATCTTAAGTATACTAAGTATTATATTTATCCTAGGTTATCTATTTATAGATTTCTTTATATTTAATTATTACTAGTTCTTATTATATAACTTATAGGAAGCCTTTCTTATAAAAAGACGGTAATTTTATTATATTCTTATAGTATTTTAGTTTTACTAGTAGCTCTATATATTTAAATCGTATTTTTAGTATTATTACTAAGGTAACTATATAAACTAACTAGTAAGCGTTAATAAAGAAGTTAGAGTTCTTCTATATAGGCTTCTTCTTTATTACTCTAGTTAATCCTTTAAGTAGAATATAATATTAATAGAAATTAGTATCTATTAGTTCTTAATACTCTATATAATTCGAATCGGGTTTAGTTCTACGCTTATACTTTAAGAGTCGATTTAATAGCTATAATAATAGCTTAGATAAAGCTATTTCTAAAATTAATAGATTTGGTATTAGGAGTTAATTCGATATAGGTTCCTAAATAATAGCTTAAGTAGTAGCGTAAGTAGTAGTCTAAGTAGAAGCTTAGGTAGTAGATTCTATAACTTCTATAGAAGATATATATTCGTCTTTTAATAAGACTTCTAAGAAAGTATCCTTACTATTTAGTATAGATAAGTAATATTCGTAAGTAAATTACTCTAACTTAGAGTCTTAAAGAAGAAAATCTAAATTATCTTAAGATTAATAGAATAGATCCTTTTAAAATATAATATCTCTTATATAAGTTATCTTACTACTATAGATTTTACTTTTTATCTTTAGTATCTAGATTTTATAGATATTTAATAAATTATAACTAATTAGATATCCTACTAAAGCTTATAGACTAAGCTTATCGTCTTTAAATATTTATTTATATAGTATATAGGCTCTATAGCTATAAATATATAAATAAACTAGTAATAACTTTTTCTAATATACGATTTTAAATAGTATCTTCTAGTTTAGTAATCGTATAGGTATTTAGTTAAGTAAATAGACTACCGTTCTATAAATCTTAAGACTAAGAGCTAGTAGAAGATTTATTATAATTCTTATTAAGTAGCTTCTCTTAATTAGACTTCTACCTAAGTATTCGACTAAGCTATTTTATTTAATAGTATATAATACTTATATCTATAATTTAATTCCTTCTTATAGATAGTAGGCTCGAGCTAAATTATCTAATAGGCTATAGCCTTACTCGTTATCTACTATTAGAAAGGTAATAGTTATATTAAATTCTCGTTTTATAGCTCTATCTAGCTATTTAAGTATTACCTAAAGAGTTAACTTATTATACTTAGCTATTATATAGACTATATATAGTTTTAAGAATAGATTAAATATATAAAATATATATTAATAGCTATTATAGACTAGTATATCGAGCTCGATTAGATTAATAGCTATAGTTTTAAATAGTCGGCTAGTACCTAGTTTATAGCTAAATCGATAAGAGATAATCTAATAGACTTTATTCTATAGGTACTTCTTATAGTAAATTATTTTAGAAGCTATTATACTATTATCTATATAGAGGTTTAAAATATTACTAGCTAACTAATTAATCGTATTACTATTTAAATAACTTATAAGTAGATAAAGTTATAGCTTACTTAGTAATCTAGATTAAAGTAGTAAAGCTAAGATCTATAGCCGGTACTAATTAGTAGCGAATACCGCGTACTAAGTAGATTATAGAGGTTTAGTATAATAGACTATAAGTTAATATTTACTAACCCTAGTAAGCTTTATAATATCTTAAGATTAAGTTCCTAATTAATATAGAATATTTCTTCCTAAGTCGAAATAGATATTTAATAAGAATAGTTATAATAGTAATACTAAATTAGTAAAGAAGCTAGGGATTAAGATTACTTATTTAAATATTATCTTTTTTAGGCTTTAGAGCGCTAATAGAGTTATCTATATATTTTTCTAAGTCTAAATAGCTATCTTTAAGCCTCCGGCTAGAATAACGTTATTAGATAAAGCTAGGGCTTTTTATTAGAACTTAATAGGATTATTATAGATATAAATATCTATACCTAGATCTAACGTCTAGGAATAAAGAAGCGGATAGATATTATTAGCTATCGAGGTATTATATACTATTAAAAATATAATATAGACTTTATATTTATATTATAATAAATTATTACTAGTATCGATTTCTATTATATTAGCTATATTATTATTCTAGCTAGTCTATTTTTACTATTTATAATATTAATTCCTCTCGTATATTTTAGTTAAAATCTTCTTTTTATTCTTAACTTTAAAATTAGCTATTTTTTTAACCTTTTTAAGATTCTTTATAAATTCTTCCTTACGTAATAAGGTATTAATATACTAGTACTATCCCTAATAGTATAGATCTCTATATAGGTATAGCTTTAATAACTTTAATAGCTTATTATTTTATTATCTCTTCTTATTATATAGAGACTATTCTTAATTTAGTATAGCTATAAATATACTATTACTAATATTTAACTTTATTATTTACGTTATTTAGTAATAGTATAAATAGCTAGCTAGTAAATTAGATAGTATAGGATTAATTAAGCTATTTAAACTAGCTTCTATATTAAATACTATAATAGCTATAATAACTATATAGCCTAAATCGATTTATTTAATTACTCGTATTAGATTCTTATATAGCTAATATTCTAATATCTCTAATAGATTAAGCTATATAGCTTGATTATAAACTATTAGAAAGGTTATACTTTATTCTTCGAGATTCTCTCTACGTATATATAGTACTTTAGCTAAATTATATACCTTCTAAATCTTATATTCTTAATTAGCTAATAATAGGGTAAATAGCTACTTTAAAGTCTTAAGCTAATTATATAGTAATTCTTAATCCTTAATCTAGAAGATAAGGTCTTTAGCTAGCGTATTAACTATATAGACTTCGATTTAGCCGAGCTTATTCTTAGTTCTATAGTATTCTTTTAGTTCTATATAGTAGATACTCAGATTCTTATTACGCTAAGTAAGAGCTATTAAGCTAGGTTTAGTTACTAGTAATCTATCCTCGTTAATAGGTAGTATAGAATTAATAGAACGTTTAGACTTATTTAGCTCTATAGAAGCTTTAGCTTTAGAATTAATATAGTCCTATATATTAGCTATCTTAGCTAGCCTCTATATAGTATAGATCTATAGGTTCTAATTATATAGGCCTTAAAGAATAGTAGCTAAACTAGCTTTAGATATAGTAGGTAATAAGGTTATTATTTCGTTATATAGAGAAGAATAAAATAGATTATATAATATAGATAGATTAGACTAGGCTTATAACTATAAGCGGGTAGAATATAGAATAAATATATTAAGTTATCTAACTATCTAGCTAGAACGTAAGTAAAGGGTCTTATATATAAGTTATACTAGATTAGATAACTAGAGTAATTACTATAAGTTACTATATAGTTATTATAAGCTAGAATATAGTTATAGCTAGTATATAGTTATAGTAAATTAGTATAAATTATTATATAAATAGAATAATTATATAATATATAGCGCTCGGCTACTTATATCTACTAATAATATTCCTATTAGAAATATTAGAACTATAATAATACTAATAATATTTATAATTAGTAGTCCTAAGAAGTATACTAATTAAGAAGTTATACTTAATAAAATAAATCTTATAGATAGTAAAGGCTACGAAGTTAGTAGGTATTAAATAGCTAATATTATCTAGCCTATACTAGAGGAATTAGTATAGGAAGCTATTAAAAAGATAGTAGAATATACTTAATAATACTAGAAGTTAAGCTTATATATTATAGCTATAGCCTAGTATAATTCTACCTTACTACTAATATCCTTAATTAAATACTTTTACTTAGTCTTATATTAGTTCTAACTAGTATTAATATTAAAAGTATAAAACTATATATTCTACTAAATCTTCTTAAGTATATTAGAATTTATATCCTTATTATTATAAGTAGCTTAGGCGTTATAATACTAAATATACTTAATAGTAAAAATAAAAAGATTAAAGTAGTAGTAAAAAGTAGACTTAATCTATATAAATTATTAATAGAACTATATTAATAGAAAGAAGAGAAGACTAGTATATACTATTAAGTAGATCTAATAATAAACTTTATACCTACTATAAATAGTATAAATATTAGTCTTTTAGTACTAGTTACTTAAAGTAATCTAATAGAGCTTAACTATATTAAACTCTTATATAAACTAAAAAAGATAGTTTATATATTAATAATATATAAGGGAGAACTAAGACTTTAAATAGATAGAGAGAGTATAGATATACTTAAAAAGAGTAATATTACTATACTAGCTAGTAGAGGTAATTATAATAAGAGATAGGATCTTAAGAGTATTAAGAAATAAAGTAAAGAAATCTAAAAGTAGATATATCTTCTTATACTTATACTAAAAGAGATTATTCTATACTTAAGTTAATAATACTTTAGATACTTACTAATAAAAGTTTAAAATATAGAAATAAAAACGCCTAAAGAGATATAATATATAATAATTTATTATCTTTTAAATAAATATCTATAAAGATATAAATAAAATTTCTCTTATTAGAAGAGTTATAGATAAATAAGTAATTTAATATAATTATAAGTTATAATAGATAATAGCTAGTAATTACTAAGTACTACTAGGTTATACTATTATAATAGATATTAAGATTAAATTAAATAGAGTCTAAATTAGTCCTAAAGCCTTTATAAAGATATTATAAGTAAATAAAATAACTATAAAAATTATACTTAGTAAATAGCTTTTATATAAAAATAATAAGTATTTACTAAATAAAAGTTACTAAAAATCGTCTATAAGGAGAGTAACGACGTTATTACTACTAATATAAGAATCTATAAGAATATATATAGACTATAAGCTATAATAATAATAGATAAAAGTTATAAATATATATTAATAATAAACTAATACTTAAGTTATATATACTTTTTAATTAAACTAATTATATATTATAAAATTAGGATTAAGGATTATAAGACTAGAAAGACTACGAAAACCCCCTATTAAGATAGTAAGATATAATATAAATATTAAATATCTAAAAGATTTTCTTTATAAAATTATTTTTTTCTTAAAAATAAGATTTTTTAAAAGTATAGATACTTAGGTAAACTTTTCTAAAGAAAGTAAGAAGACTAATAGAATATATTATAGTAAATAACTTTTTATAAGAACTAGAATAGCTCTTAAAAAAGAGGGAGGCTATATTATATCTACTTTTACTAAAGGACTTCTAGATTATTATTAGTCTAGTTATAATTATATACTAGACCTTATATAGTCCTATATTCTACTATTATATCTTCTTAAGGATTTATCTTATCTTTATTCGAATATAACTCTTTTACTATCTTAGTATTTCTATATCTACCTATCTATATATATCTTATAAAAGTTTTATAAGAAGTTAGATAAAAAGTAGATATAAATATATACTATCTATAATTATTATTAGTTTTAGATTAATATATATAATTATAAATATTAGGCGTATTAGAATAATAGAGTTAAGTACTCTAATAACCCTAATTAGATTCTACTTTATAAAGTTACTAATAGTATAAGTTCTAGACTATTACTAGCTACTCTTCTATATCTAATAAATATAGAGAAGATACTAATAGCTTAAATATACGTTTTTATAAAAGTTTAGTAGTACTATAGTCTATAATAGAAATATAGAGGCTATATTTATTATTTTACTATAAATATAGATCGGATATTTAATAAGCTCCCTCTTTTATTCTTAGATTTAAATATTATTATTTTTAAGCTACTCTACTTAAACGATAATAATAGGGATATAATTAACTATTAGTTTAAGAAAAACTTTAAGATATACTAGTTAGCTATTTTTTAATAGCTATTCTTCTTAAAGTATAATTATCCTAGTTATTATAATATTAAGATTAATCTAGATACTATTTAATAGCTTTTTATAAACGAGTTTATATATAACTAGTTTATAAAGATTAAGTATAATAATAAACTATATTTAATACTAAATACTAGGTCTAATATATAGATAGACGCTTCTAGTCTATTTTATACTTTTATTAGTATATTACTTATATAAACTACGTCTATTCTACCTAGTAAAGTAGCTAATATCCTATCTAATACTAGTACTATTTTTATAGCATTTTTCTTTACTTTAACTTATTCTAAGGTTCCTTTTATAAGTTAGTCTATATTAATAGTTACTATTAATAATATAAAGTCTAACTATAGTAATCTAGATTTTACTAACTTTAATAATAAGAAAGATCTATCTATTAATATATTAGTAATTATTATTAATACTATAGAGTTTAACTATAGTAGTCTAGATCTTATTAACTCTAATAATAAGAAAGATCTACCTATTAATATATTAGCTATACCTAATTTTCTTCTAGATATAAAAGAGTTTAATATTCTCTACTAGTAAATATAAGATTAAGATAAATAAGTATATTTTACTATAAATTCTATTTATTATACTTTTATTATAGAGTTTAATACTCGAGAGTCTCTTTTAAGCCTTATTTTTTCTACCCTCTATTTAACTAGTACTATTAATTTTATAAATCCTTAACTATATATTATAAACTATTTTATATACGTTTAGTATCTTATATACTATAAAGATAGGCGATTTATATATTATTCTTAGTTTTAATTTATTATATTTAATATTCTTTTATAGAGATAGACGACGGCTAAAGCTAGATTCTTTATTAATTATACTATAGATATAAAGCCTATTATTATAAAGAATATTTAAGTCGTATTTAATAGTCTTAATAATAGTTAATAACTAATTAACTCTATTATTTACTTTTTTATTTTAATTTATAGTTCTCGTATATATTAGGTATAAGAGGGTAAGAATCTTAAAATTATAATATATATTATCTTAACTATCTTTAGACTAGAGGCTAATACTAGGACTAATATTAATCTTATTATAGATTTAATAACTA
The DNA here is from genome assembly GCA_030770425.1 of Darksidea phi. Classification (NCBI taxonomy): domain Eukaryota; kingdom Fungi; phylum Ascomycota; class Dothideomycetes; order Pleosporales; family Lentitheciaceae; genus Darksidea; species Darksidea phi. Next base: position 17,621 of record JASJFT010000104.1, read on the forward strand.
TTCTCTTTATACCTATTTATTATATACTCTACTACGGATTATTATTAATATAATTTAATATAGTTTATATCTTATTTTAAAGAGTAAAAGATTATTATATCTATACGACGTACGCGACTTATCTAGGATTTTATTTAAGACTATTCTTATATTATATTCTATTAGTTCTATTAATAATTTAAGCTATTTAAAAAATATATTATTAAGCCGAAGTTTAATATTATTAATTTATAGGATTAATATAAGTAATAAGGGTATAGTAGTACCTATAATTATAATTTTTATTATTATTATTATATTCTAAGCCTAGATTATAAGTTAGATAACTAGAGTACTAAGTTTATAATAAACTAACTAGCTTAGTATTAGGGATATTATATTAGTACTATTTACTCTAAGCCTAATACTTAAGATATCTCGAAAGACGAATTACTACTATTATTACTATTTAAGTAGATAATATTTAGCTTTAAAGAGCTAGCTTTTATTCTTAATTATTATTATCTTTACTATTATAGAAATTTATACTATAGATATCTAACTCTAGTCTATAATTTAAAAAGGTCCTAAGAAAAACCTATCTTTATTTATAAACTTATTAGAATTATTCCTAGCTTAATATATATAACTAGGTTATAGCCCTTAGCTAGCGTATAAATATAAATATCCAACCCTATACTAGTACTAGTACTATAGTTTAATATATAGGTATTTATACTATAAAAAGAAAAATATAAACTTTATTATATAAAGAGATAATAGTTTAGGTTCTTCTTTATTTAAATAATAATAGCGTCCTCTTCTCTTTTACGTTTAAGCTTATAAATAAGTCTACTAGATAGTAGAATTATAATATCTAGAAAGTTTATTATACCCTATTTAGTCTACTCTTAGTTTACTATTCTTAGATAATAATTAATATTAATTATCGCTCTAAGATAGAGTATCTAACTATATTTATCTTTTAGAATTAATAGTAGAAGGAATCTAATAATCTTAGAAGAAATAGTAATAAGTTTATATTTTTTTAATAACGCCGATTACTTCTTACTAAGTATAAAGAGTAACCGGCTACTTTTAAAAAAGTTATATATATTAACTTTCTTTTTTATTATACTTATAGCCCGTCTATTAAGTATTAAGTTTAAGTAAAGCTATAGATATTAAAGTACTATCTTCTTTATTTATCTATATTATAGGTTAAAGACTTTACTTATATTATACTTATACTCTATTACCCTTTTTATATAATTAAGAATATTAGACTTATTAATAGTAAGATCTTTACTATTTATATAAAGGTCTACTATAAGTATAAAGCTTTATATATATATATTCCTAGTACTAGTTATAAGACTCTAGAGTTAAAGATTAAGAAAAATAATTCTAAGTAGAAAAATATTAATTTATAAAATAATTCTTTTTTTAATAAGCTAATAGTAAGACGTCCGGGTTTATAGGAGTAAATTATAAATAATAATAATATTAAAAACTATTTTATAAATTAAATAAAGGACTAAAATAACCCTATTTATAAAAATATATATAAACTTAACTTATTTTATTATTAGAAGAATTAGAAGCGTCTTTATTTTATTAATTAGGTTATTCGAGCTAATACCTCGTCTAATACCCTCTAGTCTAAGTAGTAGTTATTATATAATATAGTAGTAAACTATAACTCTATCTTTTAATAGAGTAGCTTTTCTTTTTAACTTCTTATTAACTTAAATAGGGCGGGTAGTATTAGTAAGACTTATATAATAAAGGTAATATTAGCTACCCTAATAAAGATCGTAAAGACTCTTAATAAAAAACTATCTATTACTTATTATATACTAACTAGGGTAGTAGTATTTCTTATATTAGAAAGAATAATTAATTCTATATTTTAGATTCTAATTAGACTATAGGGTAGTACTCTCTTTTTATTAATTTCTATTACTCTCTAGTAAATCTAAGTATTATTCTAGGATATATAATATATTATTATTAATAAGAAGTTTATAGTAGGGCTAAGTATTCTCTCTTAGATTTATATTTAATATTATAAGATTTAACTAGAACGATAGTATCTCCCTTTTATTAAGATTAATATTATATTAACTAAAAACTTTTATTAACTACCCCTAGTCGTATATAGGGTATTATTTAATAATTCCCGTACTTCTAATCTTACTAATACTAAGGGTTAAGCTTTCTATCTTAAATTTTACTATATAATTATTTTAAACGTTATTATATAATAATAAGATAATATATAGATAGCTTTTTAAGATACTTTTATATATATTTAAATTAAAGAACCGATATAGACCGACTAGTTATTACTTATAACTTAATATTATATAGCTTTTTTTCTTAATAATTAAGATTCTTTTATTAGTACTATTCGTATCTATACTAGAAGATATAAGGTTAATTAGATTAATTATAGCTATATATAGGATTTAGATTAATTAGTAGTTATAGTAAGGATAATTTATAAAAACTTATAAATAGCTATAGTACCTTTAAAAGATAGCGGGAACCTTTTTAGTAAGCTTTCCCTCTATATTAGTAAATAGATAATATTTTTTAAAAATATCTAAATAAAGAGAAACCTAGTAAATAGTTTTACTAAAACTATTATTAATATTATTTAGTATATAGATATATATAATTATAAGAATACTATACCTTTTATAATTTTAGTAGTATTTAATAGGTATAACGGCTCTAGGCTTTATTTAATAGATAATACCTATATTATAATATTTATTTTTACTATTAGTAGAAAGTTTATATTAAATTAGTATAAGATATATATAAATAGGTAGATATAGAAATACTAAGATAGTAAAAGGGTTATATTTAGATAAAGATAAGATAAATTCTTAAGAAGATATAATAATAGAACGTAGAACTATATAGGGTTTAGTATATAATTATAACTAGGCTAATAATAATCTAGAAGTTCTCTAGTAGAAGTAGATATAATATAGCCTTCTTCTTTTTTAAAGGTCGTCCTAGTTCTTATAAAGAATTATTTACTATAATATATTCTATTAGTTTTCTTACTTTTTTTAGAAAAGTTTACCTAAGTATCTATACTTCTAAAAAATCCTATTTTTAAGAAAAAAATAATTTTATAAAGAAGATCTTTTAAGTATTTAATATTTATATTATACCCTACTATCTTAATAAGGGGTTTTTATAGTCTTTTCGACCTTATAGCCCTTAATTCTAATCTTATAATATATAGTTAGTTTAATTAAAAAGTATATATAATTTAAGTATTAGTCTATTATTAGTATATATTTATAACTTTTATCTATTACTATTATAGCTTATAGTCTATATATATTCTTATAAGTTCTTATATTAATAATAATAGTATTAATACTCCTCTTATAGGTAATTTTTAATAGCTTTTATTTAGTAGATATTTACTATCTTTATATAAAAGCTATTTATTAAGTATAATCTTTATAATTACTTTATTTACTTATAATATCTTTATAAAGGCTTTAAAACTAGTCTAAACTTTATTTAATTTAATTTTAATATCTATTATAATAATATAACCTAGTAGTACTTAGTAATTACTAGCTATTATCTATTATAACTTATAATTATATTAAATTACTCGTTTATCTATAACTCTTCTAGTAAGAGATATTCTATTTATATTTTTATAGATATTTATTTAAAAGATAATAAATTATTATATATTATATCTCTTTAGACGTCTTTATTTCTATATTTTAGACTTTTACTAGTAAGTATCTAGGATATTATTAGCTTAAGTATAAAATAATCTCTTTTAGTATAAATATAAAAAGGTATATCTACTTTTAAATTTTTCTACTTTATTCTTTAATACTCTTAAGATTCTATTCCTTATTATAATTACCTCTACTAGTTAGTATAATAATACTACTCTCTTTAAGTATATCTATACTCTTCTTATTTATTTAGAGTCTTAACTTCTCCTTATATACTATTAGTATATAAACTATCTTCTTTAGTTTAATATATTTTATAAGTAAGCCGCTACTATAAGTAAGCTACTATTCCTATTAACTTTCTATATATAAAAAGCTACGTAGTTTAATAATATATTAGAATTCTATTAAAATAGTACTAGTAATAGATTAAGTAGTATCTATAATAGGCTTCTTATATATTTATAAGTTATACCTAGGTTCTTTATAACGCGTATAGCGTACTAAAGCCTATTAGCTTATATTTAATTATATAGTAACTTAATATCTTTCGTTCTCTTACTACTACTTAGTAGCCTTTTAAATAATAATAGCCTCCCCTTCTACCTTAGTTAGAATACCTTACTTTTAGATCCTCTTCTTTTTACGCGCTCTACGTATTATAGCGACCTTAATTATCTTCTTTAGACTTACGATTTATTTATATATAAGTATAACTTTATAAGCTATTACTCTAGTACCTTTTCTTAGCTAATTAATAGCTATAATAATAGAAGTAGGTAATAAGCTCTTATACCTACGTACGCGCTTATAAATTAACGTTAATTAAGCCTCTACTTCGTACGTATTACTTAGTATTCTAGCCTTCTATATAGTCTCTAGTAGGGCTATTAGTAATAACGTTCTTAGCTTAATATTAAGCTTCGAGATTACTACCTCTAAATCGTATAGAAATAGACTAGTACCTCGAAAGCTTATATAGATATTCTTCTCTATAATAGTCTTATTATAGGCTACGTAGAAGGTAGGTAGAAATTTAAACTTTATAATATAGTTAATATAATCGTAAATTAGATTATTAATCTAATCCCTATACGCGCGTTTTAATAGTAAGAAATAGTCTATATTAAGTAGCTATAGGAGGTATAATAAATAAGCTAGTATATAGAGAGTATAAATATTATTCTTCTTATAAAGATTCTAGAATTTCTTCGAGATATAATTACTATAGCTATTAAGAATTAGTAGCTAGTATACGTCTACTCTATAATCTATTATATATTTAATAAAGTACTTTAGCTAGATAACTTCTAGATTATTATTTATCTAACTATTATTACTAATACTAATAGCTTAATTATCTAGTATATCGTTACCCTCGTACTAGATAAAGAGATAGTACTAGCTAGCGAAGATAACGAAGGGCGGAATAGTCTACCTAGTAACGTTAATTCCTTATATTATAGTAATCTACTCGCGATTACCTAGCTAGATAGCTTTAGCCTACCTACGTCTCTCTAAGCTAGTAATAACTAGTCGCGCTAATATCTTACCTATTAGGAAGCTAGCTTCGTTAAAGTTATAGATATTCTTATTATAGATATCCTACTTAGCTCTAACACGTACTATATACTTAAACTAGATTTAAATAATATTAGAATTCTTATAAAGAGCTCGCTATTAATTATAAAGTCGATTAAATTATATTTTAATACTATTAGTTTAGTTAACGAAGTTTCTAGGCTACTACTTATCTATCTACTTAATACCGTATATAGTAAGTAGTCTATTCGTTATATCTTATATAGCCTTTAAAGTAGGGGTATATCCTTATAAATCTAGGTTAAGTATATAGCTAATAATTACCTCCTCCTCTAGCTTAGAAAGCTTTCTTAATTTAGGCTAGTAATCGTATCGTATAGCGATTCTAGCGCGTTAGTCGTATAGCGTTAATTAGGGGACGTTAAACGTTACTATAGTACGTTTAATACTCTAGATCTAATTCTAATTAATAGCTAAGATAGCTAGGGAGATATCTACTTCGTTATAGGATAATCGAATAGTAGTTAATTAAGCTATAAGAGTTAATAGGTAATACGTTACGAAAATTTAGTAAGGGTAATAGCTTACTTATAGTAGTAGCTCGCTTATAAAATATATTATATAAAAGTTTAATATAGTTAAGTTCTATTAAATTACTTTAAGTAACTAATACTAAAAGACTAATATCTATACTATCTATAGTAGGTATAAAGTTTACTATTAGACCTACTTAGTAGTATATACTAGTCTTTTTCTCTTTCTACTAATATAGTTTTACTAATAATTTATATAAATTAAGCCTACTTTTTACTACTACTTTAATCTTCTTATCTTTATTATTAAGTATATCTAGTATTATAATACCTAAGCTACTTATAATAATAAGAATATAGATTCTAATATACTTAAGAAGATTTAATAGAATATATAATTCTATACTTTTAATATTAATATTAGTTAGAATTAGTATAAGACTAAGTAGAAGTATTTAATTAAGGATACTAGTAGTAAGATAGAATTATACCGGACTATAGTTATAATATATAAGCTTAACTTCTAGTATTATTAAATATATTCTACTATCTTTCTAATAGCTTTTTATACTAATTTCTCTAGTATAAACTAGGTAGTATTAATTATTTAATATCTACTAACTTTATAGTCTTTACTATCTATAAGACTTATTTTATTAAGTATAACTTCTTAACTAGTATACCCCTTAGAACTACTAATTATAAGTATTATTAGTACTATTATAGCCCTAATATTTCTAATAGAAATATTATTAGTAGAGATATAATATCTATTATCTCTTAAAAAAGAGTACTATAAAGCTTCTTTAAGAACTTCTTATCTAATACGCGTAGTATATTTAGATCGTTTATAGATTATATAGTACTTAGCTAAGATTTCTATTATTAGAGTATATAGATAGAATAAATATCTATATTAAAAATCTAGCTTATTAATTTTAATACTATTATTATTAGTTAATTTATTTATTACTATAATATATAAAGGCTAGACTTACTAAATCCTTTAAGCTATAGCTTATTACTAAAGTAGATAGTATTCTCTTTCTTAATTAATTATTCTACTTATATAGTATCCCCTAAGTAAGATTCTAAGAATATCTTTTAGCTAAATCTCTTAGTTCTTTCTTTATATTAATATTATTTATATAGTCTACCTCTTTAGAGTTTCTTATATATATTATTATTCCTTTATAAAGGTTATAATACTTTTTTAATAACTTTCTATTTTAGATAATTTAATATTTAGTTATCTAGATTTATCTAATATTTTATAAGAACTTTATTATAATTATTAAAAGAGGTCTTAGACTTCTATATACTATTCTTATATAGCTAATCTAGTTACTATATAAGAAAGAGCTTCTTATTATATACTATTTTATAAGTAAAAATAGTTTTAACTTTATATTAATTATTATTATTAAGCTCTAGATACTATATAGGCCTAGGTTTAAAATTTAGACCTTCTCTTAACTCTATCTATTTCTCTAGGAGAGATATATAGAAGATAGAATATAATTAGAATATTAATAAAAATAACTTAAATTAGTAACTTAGCTTTTTATACTTAGTTTAAATAATAAAGAGTTCTAAGTACTTTATATCTAACTTTTTTAAAGAATATTTAATCTTAATATTAATAATTTTTAATATTATCTTTTTACTAATAGTAAAATATTTACTTATTCTTTTTAAGTTATACTAATATTACTAGCTCTTTTAAGTATAGATTAATATATTCTAAGTATTAGAAAACTATTATATCTAATTAGTTAGAAAATTAATAACTCTTTAATATATACTTAGAGTCTTTCTATCTATACTTTAATTACCGGGTAGTTAATAGAGCTAATACTTATCTTTTATATTATTAAAATCCTTAGATTTAATACTTATTATAATCTTAATAGAGTATATACTATAACTTAAATAAATTTTAGAATTATATACGTATTCTACTATTAGAAGTAGCTAATACTAGTTATTTTATTAATAGTTTAGGTATATCTATAGGTATACTTTAAGCTTCTAATTCTAGTATTTAGTTTAACTATCTATTTATAGGTAGAAGGCTATACTTATTTATTATTTAATATTAAAATAAAAGTATATATTTAACTAGAATTTACTAGTAAAGATAGAGCTCTAGTCTAAGATTAGTAATAATAGAAGTTTAACTTTAGTAAATACTTTTATAAATAATAGGTTAGCTAATATACTTATAATAATATTTTTTATTATAGATAGATACTAGACTAGCTTTAAAAAGTAGTTAATAAGTACTAGTACTATATTATAGATATTACTCTTAGAATTCTTAAATTCTAGTAGATTAGTAATAAAGTCTAAGAAGTAATTATACTATAACTTCTATAATAAAAGAATTAATTTTAGTAACTCTTATAACTTATATCTTTATACTTTATTTATCTAGTATACTATATAGTCTTATATATATATATTAACCTCTACTTAAAGCTTTAACTAATAATACTTTCTTTATAGAAGTTTAATAGTTTTATCTATTTTATAATAGCCCTCTAGAGGATTATTATAATTCCTTATAAGAATAGCTTAATAAAGAGCTTTATTATTAGAAATCTATACTTTTTCTACTCTTTAAAGAATACCCTTTAAATCTATAATCTATAAAAATATATTCTTTTACTTTTTTTTACTTTTAGACTTTTATATATACTATATATTCTTATAATAAACTATATTATATTTTTATACTTCTTAGATATAGTTTAATAATAGCTTAGGAATTTTTTAGCTAAAGAATAAGTTATTATTTATAACTTCTAGTAAAGACTTATATAATATAAAGATAAAAAATACTTTATAATATTAAAAAAATATTAAAGCTAGATCTAAATTTTTTAATTACTCTTTAAATTTATTATCCCTATCTATAGATAAGTCGAGGTTAATAGATAATATATTATTAAAAACTAGTATTATACTAGAGAATTCTATAGTAGAATAGTTCGTATTATTTTTAAATTCCTAATAGATTACTTATAAATTCTTATTAATAAAATTAAATTTATATACTATCTAATCTTTAATATATAAAGTTATAGACTTTCGAAGTATTTATATCTAAAGTTTATTTTAAAGTATAAAAAGTATAATATTTCTTAATACTTTTCTCTCTTTAAGCTAAAAGCCTTTAATATAATTAGATTATTATAATAATATATTAACTAGATTTTCTATACTAAACTTATATTTAATTTTAAAATTAAAATAAGCTAACTCTTTAATCTAATATACTTACTTAGGTAAGAGTATCTTTATAGTTATAAAATATTTTAGATTATTATAATTATATAATATATAGATAGTATCTAGAGTATACTTAAAATAATATTATTACTATTTAAAGGTTTTTATAATAATAAATAACTCTTTATTATAAGTATTCTATTAAATCTATAGCCTAGTAAACTTATAACTAAAGAATATAACTAGTTTTTAGTATTTTTCTATTAAGAGTACTATTATTTATAGCTATAATAGAATAGCTATTTTAGTAAACTCGAAGATATTAGTAATAACTATTATAGATTTTATTAGGTTAAAGTACTAAAGGATAGAAACTCTTATAAAAAATTTATAAAGTATAAAGAATATATTATATATATTCTTTAATTAAAACTAAGAAATATACTACTTTATAAGACTCTTCTTAATCTTCTTTAACTTTTTTATTAATATATTCTTACTAGAATCTTATTAAACTAGTATTAGATTCTATATAAAGGTTATATATTCTAGAAGTAGATAAATAATATCTAAGTAGTTATATATAAATTATTAGTAAAAGTTTATAAATTTAAAAAATACTTAGATATTTTAATAATATTTAGACTCTAGCTACTTTTTAATTATTTAGACCTATATTAGGTTTATAACTACTCTATAAAAGATTACTATAAAGTTAAAAAACTCTACTAACTTTATAAAAAAGGTATACTTTAAGACTTTATAATAGAGTTTTTAATTATATAATCTTTTAAGAACTTTATAAATATATTATTTATAATTCTTCTTTTCTTTAAAGTATATAAAAATATTATTTAAATAAATAATATATATTTTATTTAATAGACTATCTATAATTTTATAGATATATAACTAAAATATAGTAGATATATTTATAAGACTAAATAGTAATACTATATATTTAAAATAATTATAATATATTTTAAATACTATTTTCTACTTATTATCCTTCTTAATATATAATTAATAATATACCTCGTAGAGATTAAGTTTTATAAAGATCTTAGTTCTAGATAGCTAGTCTAGTATTTTACTTATAAGGGGTATAGAGTAATAATTTTTAATTATTATCTTATTTAAACCCCTATAATTAATATATAATTAAAGTATATTATTAACTTTAGGTATAAAAAGTATTAAAATTCTTATTAAAGACTTACTAGACTAAATCTACTTCTTCTTTAAAAAGTTATTAAGGTATTTCCTTAAAATCTTAAGTTTTCTTTTAGAAAGATTATAAATAAGTAAATTTAATAATATCTTTTTCTTCTTAAGATTAATAGTATAGTTATACTTTAAATTAGAAGTAATTTTACTAGTAAACTTAAAACTAAAGTACTAAAGTTAATTATAAAGGTATTTTAGTACTTTTATAATTTTCTTAGAATCGATTTCTTTATTAAAATTATTATAAAAAGTATTTAAATAGTTCTTAAACTTTTAATATTTCTTTTAATAAAGAGCCGCGACCCTCTATAAAGGAATATTTATTATTAATATTATAACCTAGGAGACTATAGTCTTAGATAGCTATATTAGTTTAGAATATTACTTTATATAATAAATAAGATAATTATAAAGTTATAAGGTCTAATTTTTTAACTAAAATAAGTTCTATTTATTTTAATATTAAGTATTTTAAGACTTATTACCTTCTAGGATTTATATCTTACTAATAGATATCTATAGATATTTTATAACCTCTACTATATTAGAGAATTAAAGTTAATACTTTTTTTTACTTATAAATAATTAAGTATAAAAGCTTTTTAGATATAATACGTATACTTTCTTCCTAAGTTATAGTTATTATATTAAGTTATTAGATATTACCTTAACTTTAATATACTTAACTATTATACTTCTATCTTATTACTTAAAAGATTTCTTTTAGTAATTTATTTAAGAGTTTACCTTATATAGTTATAGCTAGTTAAGAATAAGATTATAGCTATTTATAAAAATAGTCTAAAATACTTAAGAATTTATTATTCTTATTATATTCTAAGAATCTTATATTATTATTATAATAATATATAGCTCTTCTAGATATAGTAATATACTAAAGATTTAATATATTTATAACTTTATATATAATAATATCTTAAGAAGATTCTATTATAGTATAAGATTCTTTCTAATAATATTTAAGTCTAATTTTATATTAAAAAGATTCTAAGCTTATATTAAAATATTTATAAAAAGATATATTTTTATATTACTAGTAATTTATAAAGATTTACTATTAGTATTTAGCCCTAGTAGTATTATAGTAATATTAGTAACTAGAACTTATTTTTTTTTAAGAATAAGTTAGCTTTTTCTTCTTAAGTTTTATTTAACCTATTATTACCTTTAGAGTAATACTTCTAATAATTCTTCTTTTAGTTAGTTTTAGATTAGAATATTAATACTACGCTCTTAAAGTATAATAGGATTCTTAATAAAGACTATTTAGTATTATTTTACTAAAAGGACTTTTAATTTTATTTCTTTTAGCTAGAATTACTTAAAGCTACTAAAAATATAGTATACTTTCTATTTATAGTTAAATTAGGGCTAGAAACCTTTAGAAGAGTAGTTAGTATAAAGATAAAGTATATTACTATCTTTATATTTTATAAGATATATTTAAACTATATTTAAGTTTATATATTCTTAAACTAGCTATCTCTTTATATCTTATAATATAAAAATTTTAAGTATTTATTCTATACTATAGATATCTTTAGTATATTAAGGCTTATATTATTATTAAAAGGCTTTACTTCTAGAATAGCTTTATAAGTTATAAAATAGTTAAAAAAAAAGTTAAAGCTATTATTCTAGTATTATTTAATATTCTAAAACTTAAAGTAGTTATTAAACTTTATTAAAATAAGGTTCTTTATAAGACTTTTAAGCTTTATCTATAACTAAAGCTATATAATAACTTTATTATTATTAATAGCTTAATCTAGTAGATTATAATATATATTATTCTTAATAAGTATTATAACCTATATAGTATACTTAAGAGTATTAATAGTAATAAAATTAATTTAAAAGAAACTATTAATATCTCTAATCTAATAATCTATAGCTTAGATTATTAGGATTTTCTTTACTAAGTCTAGTATAGGAGGGTTTCTAACCTTAGTTAGATTAAATAGCTTCTAATAAGTATCGTCTACTAAAGGTAGACTAGTCGTAGTTTAAGAAGTTACTATAGCTAGTTTAAAGATTACTTAGACTATAATAAGATTCACTTATATAATCTTAATCTAGTTAACTAGTATACTCTAGTATTAAAGGTTAAGTAGTATTTATACTACTTTAATTAGAAGTACTTCGTCTAAGACTAGAGTATAAATAGATATAATATAAGTTATACTTAAGTAATTACTACCTATTAAGATATTATTAGCTTCTAATATAGGTAGTATAATAGAAGCTAAGTATTAATATAGTTAAGATCTACTTATATAAGCTATATTTTTATAGCTAGATATTCTATTATTTTCTTATATAGATTAGTAGTCTCTATTAGTTATAACTATTATTAGGACTCTACTAAAAGATAGTAGCTTATTAGATACTTTTAAGATATTTTTATTATTATACTATATATAGGTCGTAGAAGTTTTAGAGATATATTAACCCTCTTAAATATTTTTAAAATTAAATAGATCTCTTAGCTAGTAGTTATTCTTATTATCTAATTCTAGTTTTTAAACTTATTATCTACTAAACTTAAGATACTACTAGTATACTTCGCCGACTAGCTATATATTAGGATTATTTCGTCTACTAGATAGATAGGTACTAGAGCGAGTACTCTTCTTTAAATAAATAGTATAAGAAGGTATACTAATAGCTTTAAATAGATATTATATAGTATAATTAATAAGAACTTTTAAAGTATTAGCTTTTAGTATCGACGCCGTACTACTAGTTCTTAAAAAGAAGTAGAAAGAATTTAAATTATAAGATATATTATAGTATATAGGTATATTAGAGATAGGGTAGCGGAGCTTACGACCCGTAGTTAGAGGGATAGAAGAGAAGGATTAATAGAATAGACGGCTAAAAATTAGTTAAATTAAACTATTTTCTCTATCTACTACGTAATAGAATAGATAATAAATACTAGCTAAAGACTCTTCTAAATAATACCCTTTTAGAGCCCGGTCTAATATTTTACCGCTTATCTAAGCCTTTAACGCTTAATCGGGAGGCTCCCTTTACTACTATACTATATTTTTCTTCCTAACTAAAAGAGCTTAGCCCCCTTAAGTTTTATTATCTAATCGAGTAACTCTATATAATACCGGTACGTTATTAATAGTAAACCCTACTATTAGTCTATCGAGAACCCTTCTTTAAGTAATCTCTATCTTTAAATAGTTCTAAGAAGCTATTAGTAAGTCTCTTATTTCCCTCCTCCCTAATAAATAGGCTATAGTCTAATCTTAACGCCTCTTTCTTCCTAAGACCTTTAATAGCTAGTCGGTATAATCGTAAAGATAAGCCCTCTCTAACTAATCTAATATATTATTATAAAACTAATTAGTTTTTAAGCTAGTTCTAGCTTTTTAATAAACTCTCTTACCTCTATATAGCTCTCGAATTCTTATCTAATAATCTTATAATAATATCTATAGATAAGTCTTTAAATACTCTTACTTTAACTTCTCTATAACTAGTAGCTAGCTAAAACGTATATAAAAGGCCCCTTTTAGTACTCTCTTAGACTCTTTAACCTTCTCTTTATAGCTACTCTTCTTATCTACTAGTCCGATAGTCTCTTAAGCCTCTAGCTTCTTAGTCTCTAGTCTTCTTAGCCTCTAAGTCTCTTACTTCTCCTCCTAGTTATAACTTTTAAGAGTATAGCTATTAATTTATCTACGGGTAGTACTACTACGGGCGTCTTTAGTAGTAGTAGTAGTAGCTAGTACCCTTCTAATTAGCCCTCGGGTAGTAGGAAAGATAATTAAGAATCTTAGCTTTATAACTATCTATTAATAATAGCTAATACTACTATTCTAGAGTAGTATAAGTTTTCTTTCTTTTTAATTAGTTAATATCTATACTAATTTTACCTATAGTAACTCTATAGACTAATTAAATTATTAATTAAGCTTTTTAGATTAACTTTAGCTACTACCTCTATAAAATCGAGCGTCGGGGTATCTCTCTAAAAGCTATTCTATATATTAATACTATCTAGTATATAGCTTAATATAATCTTACTATTATTAAAAAGACTAACTTTCTTATAGAAGGTAGTATAATAGTCCGCGAGTTCTTTAGTTTAGAGATCTAGTAAGGTTTCTATTTATAGAATATTTAGACTAGTATATACTATTATACTACTTAGACTAAAAGCTATAGTAGTAAGAATAGTCTAGTTTATAGTTAGTACGTTAATCTAAGAACTAGTAAGGTCTAGACTAGTTATTAGTAAGTTTAATAAAATAAGTAGTTAATAGTCTAAGAATCCTATACTAATTATATTATTAATAGGAATTTAAGGTTCTACTCTATATTCTATAAGTTATTTCTAATTTTCTTCTTTTATCTTTACCCGCTAATCTATTAAACTAGGTAGTACTAGTACTACGCGCCTACTTATTAAGATTAACTCTAGTAATATTATAGACCCGAGTAAGATATAGCTATACCGTTCTCCCTTTTAAACTTCTTCGACTAGTTCTTATACTAGTAGCTCTTCTTTAGACTCTTAATTAGGCTCCTAACTAGACTTTCCTTTAAGCCCTTTTCTATACTACTCTATAACCTAGCTTCTTAATAAGTCTATTAGAGCTAAGCTAATTAAACTATACTTCTACCTTTAGTCTCCTAGCTATTCTTAATAATTATCTAGGTTTAATTAAGGTAGCTTTAGTAATACTAAGCGAGAGTAATACGAGTTAATCGAATACTAGTATTAGTAGTACGAGCTCTAAGCGTAGTATAAGTACTAGGACTAGTATTATAATAGTTCTTTAGTTTAGTCTAGCTATTTATTATCTCTAAATTCTAATTACCTACGTATTTAGTCTAACTTATCTACTATAGCTTATACTACTAATAAGATATTAGAGAATTCTAATATATCGATAATTTCTTATTAATTATCTAAGAATAAGGGTAAGAGTAAAAATAAGGGTAAGAATTCTAAGGATATCTATTATAACGACTATAGTAACGATAGAGGCTATAATAGTAGTAGTAGTACTACTACTACTTAGACTATATAGGTTTTCTAGATTTTACTTCTTTAACTAGTAATTAGCTCTTAGTTCTCCTCTTTATAGCTTTTTATATCTAGCTTCTAGTATCTCTATATAGTCTTCTAGCTTCTATAGACTAGCTTATAGCTCTTAAAATCTTACTTTCTAATCTATTTCTTTCTTATTACTAATAATCCTTCTCCGCTAGATCTACGATAATAATAATAGGAAATAAAAACTAGAAAATTAAAATAAATAAATAGTCTTGATTATAGCTTAGGACCTACGACCCCTCTTTAACTAAATTAACTATCCTCTAGTTAATTACTCTTCGTTACTACTCTCTAATTTACTACTAGTTACCTAATATTCTACCTCTTTAACCTCTAGTCTAGTAATAGCTTATTAAATAATAATCTTTAGTAATAGAACTTACTTCTATATTAAGGGTACTTCTATTATAGAGAACTTTATATAATTAACCTATACTCGCGTTATTAGGTACTCTCTATCTAGCTCTTTAACTTCTTTATACCTTAGAGCTCTTAGTATTAGATAATAATTATTAATTAGTAGGTTCTCTTTAATTAGTTTTAGTCTACTTTATATCTCTATTACTTTATCGTTAAAATCCTTCTAATAGAACTACTTTAACTAATTACTATATATAGTATAAGTAAATAGAGTTCTATTAAGCTCTATAAGTCTATAGTATAAGTACTCTACCCTAGCTTCTACTATATAATATAGTCCTAGCTACCTATTATTAAACTTTTACTTTACTAACTAATTATTAGCTCTAATAGTATTCTAAATAAGAACTAAATCTCTAGCTACTAGATTACTCTAATTACCTTTTACTTAATTCTATCGATTAGCTATCTTAAGTCTATACTACTAGGTACGACTAATTACTTTTACTAGCTTCTTACTCTTCTACTTAAGCTATTTTACTCGGAGTATAAGTAAATTAAAGGTTAAAACTACTTTATCCTATAGAAGGGTCTACTACGATTCTAGACTAAGTTCGATTAGTAGAATAGATTAAATCCCTATTACTAGCTCGGCTAGTATATACCTAGTTAAGTATTAGACCGTTACTTTATTAGTCTATAGTACTAATAGTAGGTTCTCTAGCTAGTAGCCTAGTAGTTTAGCTAATATAATAACTAGTAGTTAGTAACCTCTTTTAATTAAGCCTTACGTCTTTAAATTATATAAAGATATCTAAATTCTATATATTCTATAGTACTTAGCTAATACTTTAACTACTAATCTATTTTTAGGTCCTTTATTAATACTTAGCTAGGAGAATACTCCCTATTAGTAAATAATATCCTAATAGATAAACTTTATAATATTTTCGGATATAGTATTCTTTATAACTCTAGTTTTAATCTATTCTAATAGATATTCGCGTACGACTATAAGAAACTAGACTTCTTCTTTACTAATAGATATATAAGTAATATTAATAGTCTATTAGTTCTATATAACCTTAGGGTTACTAATCTTAAGTATCTCTTCTATTCTATTATCTTACTTCTATTAATACTTAAGGTAGCTCTAAAGCTCTTTTACTACTATTTAAAACTAGTTTTTCTACTAAAACTAATATTAAATTACTATAAATATTTCTTAGATACCCTAATAGTATAGCGCTTAATAAACTTTCTATACTAAAGCCTTCTAAATATTAGAGTTATTAACTACCTATTAGATAGCTAGATTCTAGATTAACTTTTTAAAAAGATAGCTATCTTTTATAAAGAAGGTCTATATAGTCTTTATCTAGCTTCTTTTCTTACTTCTTAATAGTCTATTAGACTTATATACTATATATAGAAAGTAAGTAATCTCTTCTAATTTATTTAAATAGCTATTATTAAGGATTCTTAAATTAGTAATAGAGAAGACTCCTACTAACTTATTATACTTATTAATAATATAATCTATAAATAGTTCTAAGCCTTCCTCTTCTTCTTAGGGTTAAATCTATCCTTCTAACTAAGGATATCTCGATAAGGTATTAGTAATTATATTCTTCTTTCTAGATCTATATTAGATTTTAAAGTCCTAGAATAGAATTATAGCTAGTTACTAATTTATTACTAATCTAGAAAGATTAGTAGATAACTAATTAAGCTATATAATTAAGGTACTAGTATTAGTCTCGATAGTAAATTAGGTACTATAGAGGTATAGACTAAACTTTTTTAGTATCTAAAATACTACCTTATATTCTAACTTAGTAGAGTATTACTTTAATTTAGCCTCGGACTATAGTATACTTTTAAATTTAATAGGGTATCGAAGATTATCCTCTTTAATCTATTTAAGTACTACTCTACTATCTTATTAACTAGTATCTATATATAGATAGACTCGACGTCTTAATTTAATATCTAGTACTACTAAAGTAGGTACTAATATAATATTAGCCTTTAAAATCCTTATAGCTTTTCTTTAAGATTCTTTCTATATCTATTTAATATTCTTATAAAGTAGTTAAAATAAGGATTCTATCTTAAAAGAAAAATAAAAAGATCTATTACTAATAGTAAATATAGATCCTAATAAACTATTAGACCTCTTTAATATTTCTATATTCTAGCTAGTTCTAGATCTTTACTACCTTACTACTATTAGGAAATTATCCTTTAATACCTACTTTATAGTCTACGATACCTAGTTAGAAGATATTTTAATAGAATTTAGTACTAGATACTATTATTTTTATATATTTAATATCTACTATTACTATATTTAGTTTTTAGATATACTTAAATATATATTAGTAAACCTCTAGTAATACTTCTTCTTTACTATAAGTACTAGAAGGACTAGCTACTACGATATTATTAATAAATAGTAATATATTAGGGAAGTATTTCTCTAAAATCTTTATTACTACTCTTTAAAATACCGCTACTAAATTAGTTATATCTATTAGAATAGTATACTATCTTACTAGTCTAATAGATATCTAGAAAGCTATCTTATCTCTTAAACTTATATAAAGTAGTATTTAATTATAACCTAAAAATAAATTAAAGAGTAAGTAGATAGCTCTTCTAGCTAGCTACTCTAAAAACTTATTAGTAGAAGGTAGAAGATTTACGTCCCTCTCGGTAAAACTATTTAAAATTTAAGTATTATTAATTAATTAGTAGTCTCTATTCTTCTTAGGTACTAGAAACTATAGGTTATAATATTAACTATTATATATCTTAAGAGTACCTTAGATAATTCTTTTACGAATTATTTAAATAGTAATTAGTTTAAGTCTTTTAGGGTATTAAAAGCCTTTTACTTACTAGATCTTATAAGGTACTATCTAAATCTAATATAAAGGCGCTATATTAGGATAAATAGTTATTATCTTTAAGAAATTTTATACTAGAATAGTCTCTTAATAGTATATTAGCTTATATATAAGCTCTACTTTAGTAAATTAAAGATTCTTTCTAATATATATCTCCTTTATCTAGCTAGATATTAACTACTAACCTCTTAGGAAGTCTATATACCTAGACTTAAAGATCCTATTAAATATATCTACTTCTATCTTTCTTAGTAACGCGTACTCGAGTTACTATTAAATAGCTCTTTCTCTCTAGTCCTTTCTTTTAAAGTCTATCTTAGTATTCTTATAGGGCTTATTAATAGATTAGATCTTCTTATTAACTATTTTATAGAGGGTATTAACTTATCTATCTCGTTATTAGGAGTACTAATTTCTTTTCGTAGTATACCGGCTTATCTCTAAAAGTATTTACTTAACCTTAATATTAGGGTCTAAATTTTAATTTAATTCCTTATTATAGCTATCTAGATAAATTAACCTACTTTATTTAAAATATTACTAATACTAACTAACTATTAATACTTCTAATACCTCTACTCTACCTACTCCTCTACTAGTTATCTACTATTAAGATACTAGTATCTCTATCCCCTCTTTATCCTTCTCTTTCTCCTCTTCTACCTTCTTAGTACCCTTCTTCTCTTTACCCTCTTCTACTACTTTAGTACTTTCTCCTTCTAATAGAAAGTCGATAATATCGGCTTTAGTAGAAGCTAATATATCTTTAACTTCTACTTTATTAGTATTATAGTTATAGTTATCTAAGTTATTTAAATTAGTATTACTACTACCCTCTATATCTCTATTAGATCCCTTTTAATTCTCTAGTAGTCGAAGTTCTAAGTATTAATAAAATAGGAAATATACTACCCTAAAAGATATACTCTCTAGACTTTTTCTAAAGAGTTATCGTCTACTTTATAGTTTACTATTAGGGCTAGATCTAATCTAAGGAAAGAGATAGTCTTCTACCTATTTAGCGTAGTAATTTTATAATAATAATAATCTATTAGAATAAATTTTATCTCTAAATACGTAGCTATATATTAGAAGGTATTTAGTATTAATAGTCTCTAAATATTCCTCGTAACCTTAAAATAGATAGGTACTATAATAGTACTAATTATTATTAGAATATTATAAACTATCTCTATATACTTATTTACTAATCTATTAATAGTAACTATTTTAGTATACTCTCTAAGTAGAAGATAACTTTAGTCTTTATTTTAAATATAGATATTTAATACTTATATAATAGAGAGATATATTATATTTAACTCTATACTACTATTAAGAATTACCTTATAAAGGTTATCTATAATAGTAATCTAATAGATAGGAATCTCCGATTTTATAGTTATTACTCTAAGCTAGCCTTTAAGGTACTTATATTTATCTATTATAATATAGTCTAACTTATTATTATAGCTATCTCTAGTTCTTTAGATATTATAGTACTAAGCTACTTATACTTTAAGTACCTTTTTAACTTATTAAGCTAAATATAGATATAAAGCCCGAAGCTTTATTAGTATAAATAAATCTAAGTCTACTATTATTTCTCTTCTATCTATAGTATATACCTCTCCCGATCTACTACTAGAGCTATAGCTTCTTACTTACTTAGTTATATTAAGAAGTTTCGACGTAGTATTAATAATCTAGTCTTAAGATAATAGTATAGCTATAGTTAGTCTATAGACTTTCTACTAAAGGGTAGTAGCTAGAATTAAACTTATTATTAGTTACTAAACTATATATATTAACTCTTTATTAGTAGATATCTACGTAATTACTACCTTTAGTAGCTTCCTTCTAATAGCTAGTTAAGATTTCTAACTTACCTAAATAGTTTATAAACTTAAAACTTTTAATATTACTCTCTAATCTAGAGGTTACCCTATTATATCTATTATAGCTTCTTTATTTAGATTAGGTATAGAGATAGAGCTATAAAACTCTCTAATTACTTATTAATACTATTCTATCTCGTCGGCCTCCCCTACTAGAAGATTAATAGGCTTAATATTCTTAACCTTTATCTTTAGCTTCGGCTTTATAACGTAGTTACCCGATATCTTATTAACTACTATAAGGGAATAATTCTAGCCTCTTATCTTAATACTATTTACTTCTATTAATAATACTTTAGTACTCTCGATTACTAGTTACTCCTATAGTATATAATAGAAAGCTATAGTCTTCTCTAAACCTTTCTTCTTAAGGGCTAGTAACCTATTATTAATAGTATTATTTACTATTTTAATAGTATTTATATTACTATTAGTTACTAGGTAGTTCTTCTTTTTATTAAGCTCTTTTATATTAGTAAACGGTCTTATTAACTTCGTATTAATTACTCTATAGTACTCTATTATCTAAGAAATAAGGTACTTCTATATATTATTAAGAATAGTATAGAATCTTTAACTATAAAGCTTCTCTTTATAAAGGTAAAATAGACTATAATACTATTTAAACTAGCTAGTCTCCTTATTCTTCTTCTTATAATACTAACTATTATTAAGAAGCTTCCTCTATAGGAGGTATCCTTAGATTTAATAGTCTATTAAGTTATAGATAATATATCTTACCTTCTAGAACTCCTAATTATTAATTATTTATATATCTACTTTTAGGTTCTACGTCTAATTATAGAAGCTTATATATAATCTATTATTATACTTAAAATAAAGAGTAAGTTTAACTAACTTATAAAAAGTATAATACTAATTATTCTTTTATATAAATACTAATTAAGTTATAGGAATACTCTATTATTAGATATTAAACTACTATTAGATTAAAACTAATTTCTTTATACTATTAATAAGCTACTTAATCTAAGAATTAGACGGTAGCTAAGTAATTACTATTAACCTTCTTAATAGTACTACGGGCTCCTATTAATAAGAACGTACGAACTTAGCTAGGTAGAAAAGCTACTACTTAGTATAAGCTTCGATCTCCCTATACGCTAGCTAGCTAGCTACTAGACTAGTATTTAGACTTAGTATAAGTATAGCTTCTTCCTATTTATATAATAATTAGAGGTACTAGTATATCTTTTTTAGCTTAAAGGAATATACGTCTTTATTAACTAGTTAGTACTTCTTATCTATACTAAATATAATTATTATTTAGTTATTATACTTTAACTTTTTAAAGAATAACTATTTAAGCTTAATCTTTATAATCTATAATTAGTTTAATACTCTACTACTATATATTAAGAACTAGTAATAGTACTCGTTAAGTAGAAGGGGTAATTAATAGATCTTTATTAACTATAATTTAAGGAAGATATAAATAGTCTTCTACTACCTAATATCTCTACTAGTATATTTCTTCTAGAGTATTAATTTAAATATAGTTTAACTTTATATTAGGGATATATAATAATATATCTTAATAATATATACTTTTTAAAATAAGTTATAGAAATAGAAAAGAAACTTCTTCTTATTCTACTTATTCTACTCTACTCTATCTATACTAAACTTATAGTCTTCTAAAAACTACGTAATATCTATACTAGTAAATAGTAGTATATTAGAATTATATAATAAAAATAGAAAATAGATATTTATTCTCTTATTAATTAGTTACTAGGGTTAGTCTATAATTAGGATAGTAGCTACCCTAAGGGTTAGTAGATTAAACGTCGGTACTAATAGCTTCTTAGACTTCTTCTTTTAAAGTTCTAGATAGTAAAGCTTATAGTCTATTATATTATCTTTATTATCGTCTAACTTATTCTTACTCTTAGAGCTATTATCTAAGCTAACTTTACTAACTCTAGTATAGGGCTAACGACTCTTCTAGATACCCTTCTTCTCTAGTTCCTTCTAAATTAATTAAATTAGACGTCTCTTCTTCTAATTATACTTCGTTTTCTTATTTTTCTTCTTACTTTCTTTTTTCCCGGGCTAGTCTTACTCTAAAATACTAGTAGGTATATTAATAAATAATAAGTCTTTAATTTTAGAGATCTTTTCTTTTTCTTTATTAGACGAGTTTTCTTCTTACCTAAGGAGTAGTTAGTTACTTAACTAGGGGTATTTAAAGAATAACTACTTAAAGCTAGCTAGTACTATCTTAAATATTAACTAATAAAGTTTCGACTAAGTATAGTAATAATAATAAGAGGGTATATCTAGTACTCTTAACCTTTTAAAAGGTATTACCTTTATATACCTTCTTTATTCTTATAAGCTAGTTAGTATTATTATTTTACCTAGATCTACTAATACTAGTATTAGCCTTCTAACCTAATAACTATACTATAGTACTAGTAGTTTATATTATTATATCCTTTTCTTCTTTCTACTAATAAATAAGGTCTAATAGAGAGTTATACTATCCCTCTTAATCTTATACTAAGATTTTTAAATATTCTAGCCGTACGCTTCTCTTTTAGGGATCTCCTATAATTTCTTTTATTAGAATTTCTAAAATATTTTAGCTAAGTACCTCCCTTTTAGGAATCTTCTATTATTATCTAGTATTAGTTTATAATACTATTATTACTTATCCTAATTACTTCGTCCGATATATTATTATATTATTCTAAGTCTATATATATTTATTTATAGTATCTAGTATTTATTATATCTAGGTATTATCGATTAAGCCTTAGGGTCGTAGTAAAACTTCTAATCCTACTATCTTTTTATCTAACTCTTCTCTCTACTCTAGTCTAATAGACCGTCGGAAGCCCTATAGACGTTACTAAAAACTATAGTATATAGGTATATTAGAGATAGGGTAGTAGAGCTTACGACCCGTAGTTAGAAGGATAGAAGAGAAGGATTAATAGAATAGGTAGCTAAAAATTAGTTAAATTAAACTATTTTCTCTATCTACTACGTAATAGAATAGATAATAAATACTAGCTAAAGACTCTTCTAGATAATACCCTTTTAGAGCCCGGCCTAACGTTTCGCCGCTTACCTAAGCCTTCGACGCTCGATCGAGAGGCTCCCTTTACTACTATACTATAATATATAAGTAGGTAGATATAGAAATACTAAGATAGTAAAAGGGTTATATTTAAATAGAGATAAAACGAATTCTTAAAAAGATATAATAGTAGAATATAGAATTATATAGAGTCTAGTATATAACTATAATTAGGTCGATAATAATCTAGAAGTTCTCTAGTAGAAGTAAACGTAATAATCTTATTAACTAGCTATATATTAGAATTATTTTATCTATTAAATAAATAGATATCGAAGTAAGTACTCTTCTTTAAGTAGATAGTATAAAAAAGTATACTAATAACTTTAAATAGATATTAT
Source organism: Darksidea phi (assembly GCA_030770425.1). Lineage (NCBI taxonomy): Eukaryota > Fungi > Ascomycota > Dothideomycetes > Pleosporales > Lentitheciaceae > Darksidea > Darksidea phi. The sequence continues at coordinate 41,585 of JASJFT010000104.1, forward strand.
ATAGTATAGTTAATAAGAACTTTTAAAATATTAACTTTTAGTATTAATATCGTACTACTAGTCCTTAAAAAGGAGTAAAAAGAATTCGAATTATAAGATATATATAGATAGATAGATATAGAAATACTAAGATAGTAAAAGAATTATATTCGAATAGAGATAAGATAAATTCTTAAAAAGATATAATAGTAGAATATAGAACTATAAAAGGTCTAGTATATAATCGTAGTTAGTTTAATAATAATCTAGAAGTCCTCTAGTAGAAGTAGATATAATAATTATCTTTTTATCTAGTATAAAGGTAATAATATACTATATAATTATACTATTATTATTAATAATAATAGTTAAATATATAATATTCTAGAAGTTATCTAGTTATAATATTTTATTAACTATATAATAAATTATAAAGTAGATATATACTAGTTATTAATTCTTAATAATTATAAAATCTATAACTTAGTTAAATTTTAAGTTTTCTATAAGAAGAAGAATATATATAAATAAATAGTATATTTATTAAATTTTTATAATATATTATCTACTAATAATAATAGCTTAATTAACTATTATTTAATTATTTTATAATAAAGTAGATATCTTCTTAACTATCTTAGCTATAAATTAAAATTAGATTTAAATCTAAAATATTAAATATATTCTAGTAATTTATTTAATAATTATAAAAGTAATAATCTAAGCTTTATAAAAGAGTATATATAGTTAGTAAATTATCTAATTAAGAGCTTATTAGTTTATACTACCCCCTTATATCTCTAGAGATATTAATATATTAATTATAAACAATTACGCGCGTGTAAAGGCTTAAGCTTGAATACTATAGTAGTATATACGTTCCGCTTAGTGGGCGTTGCGCTTAGGTAATCTTACTTCTACGACAATCTCCGCCCAATTTGTACGGCATCGCCGATCCATTGAATAACCAGGCAATTAAATTATCGAGTGATACTGTTGCCACTAAAATGTGTCTGTTGAAGCTTCCGGTGAGACGAAAACGGCGACATGCAGCGTCACCCGTTACCCGGCTTTTCTGAACAGCTGGAGAAGCTAGCTCTAATCTCTTTAGGGAGATAAGCCACACCGTCAGAAGCGTCCATGCCGAAGACAGTTGCGAGCTCGGATCAGGCCGACGCTCACCTTCCAGAGCTGCAGCTAGTTAATTCAATGGCCCGTGAGAGCAGCTCTGAGGCCGAACGCGATAGAGATGAAACATGGGTGGGCGGCTGGGCCGGTCCAATGGCGTACGGGCCGTCCGTTCTCTTCGTGTGTGACCTAGGCTGCCTTCTTCTGATAGGTTCCTATCTCTTGGCAGTTAATATCGCCAGCTGCAAGAAAAGCGGGGATCCCAGCTTCCAGCTCAGCCTTGTGTAACACCTCACAGCCCCAATCGCTGGCCGGTGAAGCGCGACTCCGCCGCGTGAGGAGGTCTTCGGCCTGATTTCCCACTCATCCAGAAAATTTCTACATCTTCCTCCGATAGCTTCAACCGTGCGAGCGTATGCTTCCAATTATCTGCTCATATTCTCTTGATTCTCAACTCTGTTCGACTCGCAATCAATAATGCGTCTCTTATCATCCACCAGTGACGGCCGGTTCAGCCTGACCGAGTTTTCCCACGACAAGATTCCACACTACGCGATACTCTCACATACGTGGGGTCCAGACAACGAGGAGGTCATTTATGAAGATATTGTAGAGGGCAAGGTTGCTGTGAGCGGAAAGCCTGGTTATAAGAAGCTTCTCTTATGCAGAGATCGAGTGAAAGAGGACAAACTGCAATATTTCTGGGTGGATACTTGTTGCATCAACAAGAAAGACACCGCAGAGCTTTCAGAGGCTATCACTTCAATGTTCCGATGGTACCAGAAGGCGAAAAAATGCTACGTGTATCTCCCCAACGTCTCAGCATCCAAAAAACCATGGGAGTCGGATTTCCGGGATAGTAGATGGTTCCGACGCGGTTGGACGCTCCAAGAACTTCTTGCTCCAGAAACAGTTGAGTTTTACTCCAAGGAAAAAGAGCTGCTTGGTACCAAACGGTCGTTGGAGGACCTAATTCACGAGATAACCGGAATTGAGGTCGCCGCTCTTCGAGGAACTCCGCTCAATGCATTCAGCATCGAGAAACGAATGTTATGGGCAGAACACCGGCAAACTAAGCGGGAAGAGGACAAATACTACAGCCTCCTCGGTATTTTTGATGTTTCAATGCCCCCTTTATACGGTGAGGAGGGGCGGCATGCAGAACGTCGGCTCCGAAATGAAATCGATCTGCAGATAAAGCGTCGCGAGATATGCAGGGTCAGAAAGATCACAGAGGCCCACAGGATTGGACGGAACTGGTGGGCTCTTTGCGTTTTGATGGAATTAATAATCGGTACCACACCATTCATTTGGCAGGTGCCAATTCCTGTCAATGGTTTCTCAAGAATCCCAAATACCTCGAGTGGCTCGACGAAAAAAAGCTTTCCGACCACCATGGGCTGTTGTGGCTGAAAGGAAAGCCTGGCGCTGGAAAGTCAACAATGATGAAGTATGTGCTAGCTGAGTCGACAAAGTCCAAGGAAACGACTCTCCTCTCCTTCTTCTTCAACGCCCGAAGCTCAAATTCTCTGGAAAAAAACACAGTGGGGATGTATCAATCTCTCTTGTTTCAACTGTTCTGCTCTATTCCAGACATACAGGACGTGTTCAACGACTTCACTATCCTCGAACTGCCTTCGAAGCCCCCCTATGCGTGGGGTATAGAGCTACTCAAAGACCTGCTAATTCGTTCTCTCCGAAAACTCCGCGGACGGCCGCTGTCGATCTTCATTGATGCACTGGACGAGTGCGATGAGGACGAGGTGAGAGACATGGTCAGGCATTTTGAGAGACTCGGGGAGGAAGCAATGACCTCCAAGAGTCGATTGCTCATATTTTTCTCGAGCCGTCACTACCCACGAATTACGGTCAAAAGGAAAGTCGAAGTCGTCCTAGACGACGAGAGCGAGCACACTCGTGATATCGCCAATTACATCTCCAGGGAGTTCCATTTACAAGAGAGCGCGTCTCTCGAGCGAATCCGGACTACGATCCTGGAACGGGCTTCAGGTGTCTTTATATGGGTTGTCCTCGTTGTTCAGCTTCTCAAAAAAGCCGGCGATCATGGACAGGTTACGGCAGTTGACGGCATGGAAGAAATGCTAAGAGAAATCCCCCCCGGCCTCGACAAGATATTCACGAGCATCTTGAAGGGTGATGAGAAAAAGACCTCCGAAATGACACTCTCCGAAAGGAAACTCTCCGAAAGCAGACTCTCCGAAATGAAACTCTGCATACAGTGGATTCTTTTCGCCAAGCGACCTTTAGCGATCGAAGAACTCTACTATGCAATAAGATCTGACACTCGCCCCGAACTTTTGAAGCCGTGGAATCCCCAAAACCCTAGGGAGGTCATGAAGCAATTCATACTCAGCACTTCTAGAGGACTTGCTGAATTTACACCATCAGATCCACCTACCGTTCAGTTCATCCATGAATCAGTCCGGGACTTCCTGCTCGGTGACGAAGGCAAGCAGTACTTCCAGGAAACCTCAAACACAAGCTTCTTGGGCTCGGGGCATGATCGATTGAGGCGTTGCTGCGAAAACTTCCTAACCTCCCAGTATGTGAAAAAGCTTGTGTCCGAATCCACTGAGGACATGGAAGGAAATGAGATATCAGACAATACCGAGGGTCCTGAAGAAACATCTCAACAAGCATGTGTACAACTTCCCTGCTTAGGATACGCCATACGGTATATTTTGCACCATGCAGAAGATGCAGGATACAATGGCATTTCACAGGCCTCGTTCCTCCAAGCATTCCCTGTCCAAACGTGGATTCGTCTGGCCAACGTCAAATTGGATTCAAGTGTTCTATATATCCTTGCGGAAAGGAATCTCCCCACCCTAATCAAAACCTGGCTTGCCATGAAACCGTCTATCGACATTGTTGGGGGAAAGTATGGATTACCAATATTCGTAGCAATGGAACGAAAAAATACTGCTGCCATCGAAGCACTCCTGACCCCATGTCCTGCAGATGCGTCCAATGCATCTCTGCCCCAGGGTATTCGAGCTCCAAAGTCTCATGAAATCTACGGATTAGTCGAGGGTTACCTGGATTCCCATTGGACTCACAAGTTAGAACCAGTTATGACGTCTCTGTTGTGGTTCTTCTTAAATAACGGCATCGAGACAGCTGCTTTAACTTTACTTCGGTCCGGTTGGCTTGATCTGGACGCAAAGGACTCAAAATCAATCAGTCCGCTCGCCTGTGCAGCAAGGCTAGGATGCAAAAGAATCGTGAGCTTCCTTGTGGATACACAACAAGTCGACATCGAATCTCGAGACCGACAAGGACAGACGCCTCTATCCATAGCCGCCCTAAATGGACGAGAGAGTATTGTCCTACTCCTTCTCGACAAAGCCGGGGCGAACATCAACTCGCAAAGTGACGAAGGACAGACGCCTCTAGCTAATGCCGCGAAGAAAGGGTATCACAGCATCGTTAAAACGCTTCTTGGGATGGAGAAAGTGCAACCCAATTCCCGAGATAAGAAGGGCCGAACACCATTTTTTCACGCCGTCGCTGGTGGGCATGAGGCAATCGTGGGACTTTTCCTCGAGGTGCAGAAAGTCGACATCAACTCCCGCGATACATTTGACCAGACTCCCTTGATTTGTGCCACGTTGCATGGGCATGAAGGAAACGCAAGGCTGCTGCTTAATGCTCAGGGGGTTAATATCAACGCTCAAGACCACCAGGGTCGGTCGCCCCTCTCCTTTGCCGCACAGCACGGGTACAAGTCTCTTGTGAAGCTCTTCATCGAACAAAACGGGATCCAAATTGATTCCCGGGATAATCGAGGTCGAACCCCCTTCTCTTACGCTACAATAAAAGGGAAGAAGGACATTGTAGAACTTTTGCTCGAGACTGGAAAGGTTGACCTCAGCAACCGTGATAACCGGGGAGAAACGCCACTCATCCATGCTATCAATCACCGGCATATTGAAATTGTCAGACTTCTCCTTGAACACAGTCGGTTCGACATACACGCCGGTCAGCCCGATTCCGCGTTAGAGTTGGCCGGTTGTGACAGTAAAATAGGCATCCTGCTCAAAGAGCACTGCGGTTGCCACCCGTGCATGAAGCAAAACGAGTTAGTGCAAATTGAACTGTAGCGTCCCTCCGATTAGTACCAGTGTCACGAGATTCTAGATGGAGGAGGATACAAATTATCTTATGGATCGTGTAATCTCTGTCTAGGGACTCCCTCTTTAGGTTTAGCGCTTATCTATATCGGGCATCGCGCCTCGCTCTATCAACCTGCTGCTTTTGACGTCTATAAAATGCTCGCCCCCCGTCGCTAGGCTTCCTCTTATCTCTTACCCTTAATTCTCTAATCCGAACTTGGTGCCTCTACTACTAAGCGGTCCACGCCCCTTTTTACGCCTTGCCTACCTACTTCTCCATCTTATCTCCGGCTACTAAAAAATTCGCTCCAACCTACTAATACGCCACACGGCTTTCCAAGCTGATTTAATGTCTGGCGGTGATCTAGACGGAGATAAGTGTAAGCGCTCAACCATTCCTACTATACTCCATACTAAATGTCTCTGTAGTTTTCGTCACTTAGGACCCGGATATTATTCCTAGAACAATGGCCGAACCCACTTAATATCCTAGTAGGAAGGAGCTTATTATATTAAGCGAAGTAATTAGAGACTCCTATACTAAATACTTACCACCCGCGTAGGAAATCCGTTCGTAACTCGGCTTTATACCCAACGACGTCTATACCAGATAGATAGTATCTACTCTAGGTTTAGACAGCCTAGCGAAAGGGATAGGATCCGGGTAAGCGCGGTAGTAAATATAGTATTCAGCTCTTACTCGGTCATCTTTATAAGTATTATACTAGTATCGGGTTATAGGCTTATAGCTTATACAGCGACCTCTATACCTAGAATCCATCGAGTACTCTCTACTATTCGAAAATAGTTAACCTCTGTAGCTAGGTACTAGTAGCCTCTATACTCCGGCGAAGATAAAGCCGGAAGAATTTTTATTAAAAGAATACTTGACTAACAAGATAAGGGCGCTATTCGATACACTTACAGGGGAGAGTAAGAGAGTTGGCAGATTGGTAGAAGTCATGGAACCCGTTAGAACGGTGCGGCACGGGGCGAAACAGAAACTCTGCATGTTATTACGGAGGATTCAGAACCTAGAATGCACGTTCCGGGAGATACCTGCCGGGGCTGGATTGATTTGTATTGGGAGCCTAAACTCGGTGTCGTATTACTAACAATAGGGTTATAAAAACGTCATTCAGTTCATCGAATATAAAAGACATCCGAGAAGAGCACCTCAAGAGTGACCACAAACAACCCCATACTTTGCTTACAAGCGTACCATCTTCACCAGTGTTCCTCTCCACCCTAGTCATGTCCGCTTTTAGATACCTTACGAATGAATGCCTGGAAGGTAGGTTGATAGTTCCGCCCCAACTAGAGACTCGGCATCTAACCCTTATAGACGGAAGCTGGGACAGAGAGAAATACGTAAACGGCGAAAAACACCCCGAAAATAATAGTTATACCAATGGCGAATATCAAGTCAACAAGGGCAACCACGTCAACTGGAAGAGCTGTGTTGATGAAAAGGCTAGTCTCAACATGGACAATCAAATCAGCGGAAGGAAACTTACCAACGGGCATGGGCATACCAACGCGAAGAGTCATACCAAGGCTCTCGGGTCAGATGTTTCTCCATCAATAAACGAAGCCTCCGACTCCCCGTCGCCATGCAACACCTTTTCACTAAAAGCTGGTAGCGCAAACTATCAGTTCTGGGCGACCGAGCTAGCCAATCCTCCGGGTCCGCCCCCACGCTGCACTTTCGCAAAAACGGCCACAAGAGATAGTAATTCAAGTTTCCGATGTCATCATGTCACCGCTATTTTAGACGAGGACTTGAATCCCGGCGTGTCCGACCTTAGCGCTGAACTCGGTGTAACTCCGGCAGCCTTCACATTTGCCGCATTGAGCATTATGCTTTCTCGGACTCTCGATGTCGATGACGATTTTTTCATTGCTTTGGTCTTACAGCAGGATCCTTCTCGTACGGGCGTCAGCACACCTTTTCTACCCTTAAGAGTCGGCCCGAAATTGGAAGAAAAGGCATCGGATGTAGTGCGGACAGCTTACGCCAAGCACAACTTCGCGGTCCACCATGCTGATGTTGATATGCTTGCTGTCCTTGACCACACCGTCGGTTCTGGCAAAAGTTGGCGAGAATTAATCCCTGCTGCGTTCAGCTACGAGTTGCTCCCCCGAGAAACGGCTTCGGGCCCTCGTCATTCGTCCGGCGCTTCAACCGCATGGGCTCACAACGATACGGGGACCTCATTCGACTTGCATCTGCATATCGCCCAGTCTCTGGATACCGCATGTGCTTATGTGTCCCTGAGCGTCCCTGCAAGTCTATACACGTATTTTGACGCGAAATCCCTCTTGGATAGGTACCTCCACGTCATTCGCGCAATACAGGCAGACGTCTCTTTACAGGTCAAAGACTGCCCCCTGTTCGATTTTGCAGAAGGTCGACGTGCGGTCCAGCTTGGAAAAGGTCCGAGGATTAAGTTCGATGAATGGCCAGCTACGCTCCTACACAAGATCGATGCGGTGGCCTGCACCGTCCCTAGGAGCATCGCAGTGAAAGACAGCCAACGAGATCAGATTACTTACTCTGAAATGCTCCAACGTGTTGGAGCTATCACCAATGCCTTGCTCCTGCATAATTTGAACAAGGGCGATCGAGTAGCTGTGTATTGCGAGCCAAGCATTGATTCGCTATGCTCACTCCTCGCCATCACGCGAATCGGATGCGTCTACGTCCCGCTCGATCTTCGGAATCCGGTAGAACGACTTGAGTCTATTGTTGATGATTGCGACCCCTCGATCATCATTTTCCACGGTCCGACTGCACAAGGTGTGGCTGGTATAACGCGCCCTGGTGCTGAGCTCCTCAACATAGCAGCGCTCTCAGAGAAACCTATTGATATAGCTTCTCTACCTATTACATGTGTACCTTCAGACCCCGCTTTCGTGCTCTACACTAGCGGTTCTACTGGCCGTCCGAAGGGCGTGCTCCTGAGCCATGGCAACTTCCTAGGCCAAATCACAGCTGTGCACAAGGAATTTGGCCTTACGCAGGAACGCGTGCTGCAGCAAAGCTCGCTTGGTTTTGACACCTCCTTGCACCAAATATTTGTAGCACTGACGACCGGCGGCACTGTTATTATCGCCAGACGGGACATTCGTGGCGACCCTGTGAAGCTTTCCGAGCTGATGCTAGCAGAGCGCGTCACCTTTACTGTTGGCGTACCGTCGGAATACTCTATTCTCCTGAGGTATGGCAAAGCGCAGCTCAAACAATACTGTGATTGGAGATATGCAGTGAGTGGCGGTGAGCGTATGACCACTGCGCTGAAGCAGGAGTTCCGTTCGTTGGAGGAGTTCGGTCCGACTCTGTTAAGCTGCTATGGTCCAACAGAAATATCGCTTGCATCATCCTTTGGCGTCCTTTCATACTCTGATCCCGAGCTCGGCGCAGATGATGAGAACAGTCCAGTGGGTTTCACCCTACCCAATTACAGCGTCTATATTCTTGATGAGAAGATGAGACCAGTTCCTGTGGGTTTTCAAGGAGAAGTCTATATTGGAGGGGTGGGTGTCGCCGGCGGATACTTGCACAACGAGAAGCTTTCCAAAGAAAGATTTCTTCCGGATCCATTTGCCGACCAAGAGGATGCTGAGAGAGGCTGGACTCGGATGTATAGGTCGGGTGATAAAGGCCGTCTTCTCCCGAACGGATCGTTATCTTTCCTGGGACGGATTGATGGCGACTCCCAGGTCAAACTCAGAGGCATTCGAATCGAGCTAGAGGAAGTCGCAAATGTTATCGTTGCGAAATCGGGAGGAATTCTGCATCAAGCAGCTGTGGTTGTTAGAGGCTCTTCCGAACACAAGTATATGGTGTCGTGGGTGACATTCTCTCCGGGTCAGCAGCCTGCCGATACAAGCTCTTATCTCCAGAAGCTCCTCGATTCCCTCCCTATACCAATCTACATGCGGCCAGTAGCATTGCTTCCTTTGGATAAGATGCCCATGAATGTCAATGGGAAGCTTGACAGACGAGCATTGAGCGCAAAGCCCATTGAAGAATTTCAGCACACCAATGCGGCCAACGATGAAGTTGCTGGGCGGACCGAGAAGCTCTTAAAACAGATTTGGCAAGAGGTGATCAGGCCTGGATCGCATTCGCAAGATTCTTTCCGGTTCACGCTGGACTCAGATTTTTTTCAAGTGGGCGGGAACTCAATTCTGCTCGTTGAGTTACAAAAGCGTATACTGGATGTCTTCGGAATAGCCATAAGATGGTCGGATCTGTTCCTGGTAAGCGTCCTTCGCAATATGGCGGCTAGAATCGATGGCAAAACCAGCATCGCTCCATCCCCCACGATCGACTGGACGCGCGAGATCGAGAAGTGCTTTGATCGGGTCAAACAGCCCATTGAGGCTGACGTGGAGCCTGCGAAGGAGGTGCTCTTGACCGGCTCGACGGGATTCCTAGGACACCATCTTCTTCAGCGACTCATCGACAACCCCCGCGTATCAAGGATCCACGCTGTCGCGGTGCGGCCCCATCGCCTTGAAACCAAACCAAACGGAGCAACACCTCGGCTCGTAAGCATCGCATCGCCAAAGCTCCGATTATGGCAAGGTGATCTCGGACTCCCCAATCTAGGGCTATCTACCCGCGACATGGCCTATCTGGCCGATACGGTGGACATCGTCATTCACAATGGCGCCGACGTATCCTTCCTCAAATCCTACCAATCCCTCCACGCGCCGAATGTGGGCTCAACAATCGAGCTCTGTCGCCTTGCCCTTAAGCGCAATATCCCGTTTCATTATGTCTCCTCAGCCGGGGTACTGCGACTCGCGCACGATTTAGAAGCGGTTCGTGAAGTCTCTATGGCAGCATATCCGCCCCCGCGCGACGGCTCAGACGGATACATAGCGTCGAAATGGGCAAGCGAGCAACTTCTTGAGCAGATGGCTGAGAAACTGGGCTTGCGCGTCCACATTCATCGGCCGACCAGTGTTACCGGTGAAGGTGTGCCTGAGACGGATGTGATGGCCAACCTGTTACATTTCTCCCGCGTCATGAACGCCGTGCCGATATTTCCCGGCGCCTGTGGTATTTTTAACATGGTGCGAGTGGAAGACGTTGCCGAACGCATCCTGCAAGAAGCACTGGGTGCGGTTCGGCAGTCGGGACTAAAGGGTATTGATTGTGACGAATATAAGGGCTTGCATGATGCAGGATTACGGCCCGAGGCGAGCCAAGTCCGCTGGACCCATCACACCGGTACAACGCAGATACCAGTTGATGGTCTAGGCGAACATCTCCGAAATAAACAGGAGAATGGGCTTCGGAGAGTAGATTTGAAGGATTGGGTTGCAGCAGCCATGGAACTTGGTCTGAATGAGAAGGTGGCTTCGGTTCTGAGCACGCCAGAAGCAGCTCGGGGACATGGGTTGACGATTCCCCGTCTGCTATGAGGAAGTGCTACTGAGGAGGGATTTCTTTTCATCTCTTCATAATTTATCAGTTCGGAGTTCTTTACTGGAATTGGAAGGAGTCTATCGGGCTGAGTTTCCTTAGAGAATGAGGTTCAACACCAAGCTATAGCTGGAATAGAGTGTTATAGGAATCTTCAGTGACCCCAAAAACTTCTGCTCACAGCGGGCACGAATATTTCCGTGGCTCTTTCAGGGATACGGGGGGTATTAGGTGCCCCATGTAGCAGAAGGCGGTACTTTTAACCGTACAAGGTGCTCTACTAACCTCCACACCTCTAATGTTGAGCCTTGCCGGAGCTCCTTTTCACAAACTCATGCAGTGCATTTGCAGTGATCTGTGCGACGTTGTTGTTGTAATTCTTCCAGGCGAGACTGCCCACCCAATTGATGCTCCCAACCCCAAAAACGGCACCTCCACTCGCAGTGTCGAAATAAACAAGATCGCTCCTAACCTTGTCTGATGTCGTCCCCAGAGTATTGACCATGGGAAACATTATCTCTTCGTTGAATAAGCCGTAATTGTCGGAATGTCCGCCAGCAAGCTTCGACGTCGCAACAATGACAGCGTTTTCGGGTGTGCCGAGCGAGTAGTCCAATCGATCGATCTCGTCACCCGATGCTGCACCTTGCACAAGGCCGAAGTCTCCGATGATATCATTCTCCTCTAGGCCATGTCCTTTGAATAGGAATGCAAGCTTCGGATTTTGCCTCGCTTCGGGCACGATTCCATAGGGAGCGCCTTGACCCATGCCGCACGCGTCACAGCCTAGCCCACAGATACGATTTGGAGTTCTTCCACGGCTGCGCCAAAGGCCTCCTTGCTCGCCAGTCAGCGCAAGGAACCAGTGGCCCGGGGGCAGGCCGAACACTCTGCAGCCTTGGTCTGCCCGCCGAACTTCAATTCGATGGGTGCGCTTGATCTCTGCGTCATGTCCGGTCACCCAATAGTATCCATTTCCCCCTAGATACATGAAGAATCGACCGGCTGCGAGGAAGGCGTCGTAAGCATCCAACATGGCATAGGTAGGATACTCTGGATGGCTGCCGCTAAGTGCGACTTGGTAGCGAAGCAGCAGAGAGGTACCGTAGCGTGAGAGGTCATGATCGGTTACCACATCGTAGTTACCTGGACCAAGTTCTTTGTCAAGAAAGCCAACGAACCACAAATCGGCGGGCAGCTCGCGGGGACCGCCAAACCCCCAATGGAAGTAACTGTTGTCAAGAGTTAAGCGCACTGAAGTGCAACTGGAAGAGCGAAGAGACGTACTCAGGCCTCATGTTGAGGACGACTCGCTTAGTTGACGAGTGGGTAGTTCCGGAACCATCGTTGTGGCTGTCGTAGAGAGATATGCCTAGGTCCGGTCGAGCCTCTAAGATGTGTGTGTGGCGACTACGAAGCACAGAGTCTGATCCTGGAATGTCGATGTGGACGTCACGTGATGTGTCGTACATTCGGTCGTTGGCATAGGCGGCGTAGGTGAAGGTTGGGATGATCAAAACCACCGTATTCGTGGGTGGCCGGTCTAAAACGGGCCTAACGAAGAGTGGAATGATATCTTCCGACTCTTCATCGTTAACAACGACACCGTAGCACCCAGAGACAAGATCTTTGGGTAAGGTGATTTCGAAGTCGGTCGCCCACGCTGCATCATCCACGTCGTCGTCGTGGAAATGGATTGCTCCATATCCATACGAAGCGCGGGTCCAGGCCGTCTCGGACGCGTCCCAGTCGTGTCCCGTCACGGCTCTTGCAGGACAGTTAACAATGGACCCTTGGAGGGCGCCGCCAGAAATATCGACAATATGGTCTGTAGGGATGTCTACTGAAAAGTCGAGGTGGAGGATCGTATCGGAGTTGTCTCCAGCGAACGATACCACGTTAGACTCCAATCCTTTTTCCAAAGCAGAACCGGTAACGAGCTCGAGTTTGAAACTGTCGATCTTGCCATTGAACGTAGTCGAGTCAATGGGCACGGGGCTTACACGTTCGAGGCTCGAGTGGCTCGCGATGGTTAGCGGCTGGGAGGACGCAAGATTGAACGGGTGGGTCAGGGTGAACGACTCTTGGTGGGTCTGAGACACGGCGACATGGCTCCCTTTGGTCTTGGCGGACACAGCAACGGTGCGCAAGGCGTTGTCAAAAGTAAAGGTGAGGAAATACCAAGAGTGTCGTACGAGTGTGATACGGGAACGCGCCGTCTGTGGGCCGCTGTCGCTTCCGACGGAAAGGGCCAGGGTGCCGTTATTATCAATGTAGGAAGCAAACCCGGCCCGGCCATGGGCTTCTAGAGTGGAGAACAAGTACTGGTCATGGCCTGCACCGTAAGGAAGAAATGGTTGAGCCCAGAAGGAGACGGCTAGTGCGGCGGCACCATTATTAGCGATAGCCGGGGTAGAGCTGGCGAACCATGGCACGGTTGCAAATGAGCCGGGGCGCGAGAACTGGGGCCTGCCGGGGTGCACGGCTGGGGGGACGCTGACAACGGGCTGCTGGTTTGGGGGCGGAGCGTCGGCATGGCGGTGGCCGGGGCCGAGTCGCACGAGTCGGCTGGTGTACGAGGGCCGGTGGCAGGACACCTGGACGCCCACGCGCTCACCAGGCGAAACAACAAGGGGGTCTGCATACCCGATGATGTGTTGAGCAGCAGTCGCAGTAGAAGACATGGCGGGCGAAAGAGCACAACGGGAAGGGGACGGTGTGTGCGGCGTGGCTCCGGCGGGGCCTTGTTTATCTATCAACCATCAACACCTGGTGACTAATTGGAGTGGCCTGCAGCGGCACGGCGCAGCACTTGTCTTACCCAAAAGCCCGGCCGGGTCCCGTCTTCTCTTGCTAAACCCTCCCAAGTCTTGCTTGTTAACCGTTCCACGTAGCTCGTTAACATGGCTCCCATTAGATTGAACAGGTGTGTCGCTGCTCCCGGTAGCGTATTTCCTAACCGTCTTTGCAGTCCGCTGGTACAGAATTTCCTGGCATCTGTCATCGTGTGCTTGCTCCCCGGCATCTAGTAGGCTTTCTCGTCCTATTGGGTAGCAGGCGGTTAACAGTCCATACAGTGTTGCTCTCACCGTGTTGGGCGCTGGCGGCGGGCCAGCCAATGCGACGCGCATGGCGAACATCTCAAATTCGGTGCTCTATGCCGTCTACTTTGTCGCCGGTCTGTTCAGCGGCTCAGTAGTCACCACTATCGGCCCGAGGAACACCTTTCTCTTTGGTTCCTTGGGATACCCTGTGTTCGTGGGTGCCATGTGGTACTGTAAGATATGCGCACGCTCAAATGCCGGCCCGAAAGAGTGCTAAGTGCGCATAGTTAGCAACAGTGGTCATCTATGGTATCCAATCTTCGGCGGCGTCGTTCTAGGGGTGACAGCAGTTCATTTATGGACTGCGGCTGGCTTTATTGCCTTCTCTTACGCAACTGAGCAGAAAAAGGGGGCGTACATTTCGATGCAATGGGGCCTGCTCAGTGTCGGGAGTAAGCTATCCTAGTGTGTCGCCTTGTTCTAGGAACTCACAACAGCAATACAGGCACCATCGCGTCATTAGTCGCATTTGGCATCAACTACAATGCATCGGTCGTCAAGTGCCCTGACTCCGTCTACATTGTTTTCATCATCCTCATGTGCTCGGCATTGTTCGTTGCGCTTTTCGGTATCGTCAAACCATCAGATGTGCGAAGGGAAGATGGAACGGCAATTGCGCACTACCAACACAAGGGTTGGTGGGAGGAGCTCAAGGCTCAACGACAAATATTCATGGACTGGCGAATGCTTGTGCTCATTTTGCCCATGTTCGGCTCCGAAATCGCCATCATCATCTTTTCCACGCTGAATTGTAAGCTCCAAACCCTATAGAAATACTCAGATGACGAACACTAATTCACCAAGCTCTGTACTTTGATGTCCGAACACGCAGTCTAAACTCGGTTGTGTTCGTCATCATGCAAGCCGTTGGCGCTCTGGGCATCATGCCCCTGCTAGATAGTCCAAAGATTGGGTCTAGAAGAACTCGCGCCCTTGTTTCCACCACGACAATGGGGCTCTTTACCATTGCTACTTGGATCGGTCTGCTGGTTTGGCTTGATAAAAATCCTTTGGATCCTCTGAGCCCTCCACTTTGGGGATGGAACGACGGCCCATTTGGGGGATTCCTCGCACTTACGCTGCTGCTTGGTATCAACATGGTCGTTGTAAGTGTCTTCGGTGAACGCATGCCCGACTAGATTCAAACTGCTAACGAGAGCAGTATCAAGTGGTTGTGCAGTGGATCGTTGCCGCCTTGACGAATGACCCCGAAACCCTTGCTCGTTACGCCGGATTTGCTAAAGGTTGTCTGGCCGGTGGTCTCTGCGCAACCTTTGGGACCGAAGCCGCTGGTACACTTACTCAGATTCACGTTACTGCGTTCTGCTTCACTCTGCAGGGCACAGGGTTGCTTTGTATGCTTGTCGTCTGCTGGTTCGGAGTCAAGAACACAAATTATGGCCTAGAAGAAGGCGTCATTGTACCTGTATCTGTCGATCTGAACCTAAAGAAAGGTACGGGGGATTCCGTGCCAACGCCTTGATTCACAGGACTAGCTATCTTTATGCGAAAGGCCCGCTTCTTTTCAAGCGTAGCATTTCATACTCCAAATTTGAGAAACGTCAAAGTGTCTCGTCTCGGATGATCGCCACGCAATGGGAATTGAGTTTCGGCACCGACAGCTGATGAAACCACGTTGTTCCGTTAATTCCCGGCACTAGCTACGGTTACAATCATGCGCAAATAAGAGAGCAGGGTGAGACCCTGGCTCTCCACTAATTCCCGGGTTAGGCGAGTGAGCCGGTCCCCCGTTCGGCATCCTCCTCGCTATATGAAGCAGTTTCCAACCCTAGACAGGTTTAGTGTTGGCGTTATTGCATATGGCAAGTCGATAGGAGTCGCCAGCTATTCTGCACGTAGCGGCCCGAGGGGATTCAATGGTTTATTACAGCGTGTTTTAATTGACTGATTGGATCCATTGCAGTTCGCCCGTAGCCTTATCTGCGCCGATAGACAACGGGGCGTAAATCTCACGTCGGCATGCAATTTCATTAGCACAACCGTAAGGGCTTAAGATCGGCAGTGGATCTACTGCAAAAGCAAGTTTGAGGAGAGCAAATATCTGCCAATCGTGTCCTATCTTGTGCAGCCCACTGGTACGCCGGGTAAAAGCGCGCTTGGCTGTTCCCTCAAACGGAAACGTATGTGCCAAATTGCGCATTCCAAACCACGCCATCCGCTCGCTCACCCATGTGGATGGCTTGAGTGGCGTCCTGAGAATGTCGAGGCTCGTAGACCCAGTCCCCGTCGCGCGAGTCTGACAAAATGCCACGCCCTCCTACCGCCCGGCTCACCTTTTAGCAGAATGCCCACTTTATCTGTCCTCGTATCTCATAGCCACTAAGCTTTCTACAGTCTAGGTTCAGGCCTTCCACATTTCCCTCTCATGCCACATGGCTCCCCCAAAGATGTATGACATCAATGCGAATCGAGGGCCAGTACTGTACCTCAGCGTATGGGTGGTGGCTGGAATCGCCATCCTGACACTTGTTGGGCGCTTCACCTCGAGGAAGATGAAGGGCCAGCGCTGGCTGATTGACGACTGGGCGGCACTGGTTGCACTGGTGAGCGCATATGCATGGGACGACCGATTAAGAGCTCTACACTAACGTCCCCGTAGATTCTAGCCCTTGGGTGTTGCATCTGCTCAACGATCTGTAAGTTCTTCCGCATAGGACATACTCGCTCTTCACTGACCTACGATACAGCGGTATCGTTCGGCGTCGGAAGACACCTGGACGCCATCAAGGGATCATTTTCCCCAATACCGTTCTGGAAGCTTCTGTTCGCCTACAACCAAATCTACGTTATGACGGGCCCGATGAACAAGATCGCGATGCTTCTGATGTACCAACGCATATTTGTCACGCCTTTTTTCCGAAAAGTCGTTACGTCGGGGATCATCATAAACGTTGCTTGGTGGTTAGCGATGTCGATATCAGGAGTCTTCACCTGCATACCGGTCCAGGCATACTGGCTTACCGAAACCCCGGGAAAGAAGTGCTTCAGTCTGCTTCCGTACGATCTTGGCTACGCTATCGTCAACATTGGTCTCGATGTCTTCATTTTAGTACTCCCGATTCGAGAGGTCTGGAGATTGCAGTTGACAAAACCAGCAAAGTTTGCCGTCAGCTTTGTCTTTCTCATCGGTGCTTTGTGAGTATAACAGACACCTCTCACGGATACGATGCATTTGCTCACTGGAGATTTAGTGCTTGCGTCACTGCGCTTATCCGTCTTCTGTCATCTATCCTTTATGTCAACGAACCAGATTTTACATGTAATACGGAGTGTTCCTTGCGTACAAAGAGACCGAGCTAACGGGACTCCTAGGGGTTTATTTAGACGCGCTAATTTGGACCGCTATCGAGCCGCTAGTGGCTGTAATCTGCATCTGCCTTCCAATGCTGCGCCCTATCCTCAGCTACATCCTCCCCCGTCGATTAACGTTGAGCTCGTACATAAGAAGTGGACCACGCAACACGCCACAAGAGCACGGAGCAGTTGTCACGATTGGATCCTACAGGACGAAGAAGCGCAAGAATGCGGACAATTTGGGCTTTACGACGTTCGATGACGATGAGGGGGGTTCTCAAAAGGCGCTGCGTATTGATACTAGCCGGCGATTTAGTAGCGAGGAAAATAGGCTGGAAAACGGAATTACAGTTAGGCATAGTGTCGAGCTGTCGAATTTTCCAGCTGATGAGAGGGATCGCAGGTGATGAAAGGGCGTTTTAACTTCTCTCTAATAAGAATTACGGAATTTTTAAATACATATTCCCTATGGTACGAGGGAATATGAGAGATCAAAAGGCGGCAGCCTTCCAAGACTGTTCCAACATCCACTTATATTACTTACTACTTTTATTGCTTACGGGCTCCGATGCCTACTTATGTTTCCCATTACGGCGTTAAGCTGCACCCAGGCCCCGACGTTGCGTTATTCAACCTTGAGGTTGGTTGTTGGTGCGATTCGGCCGCCTGCTGTTAGGTGCGGGGTCAGCGCGCCGGCTATTCGTACCCGAGGATACGTATATGTACTATTCTACGCCCGAAATCATCTAGCTCTAGATTATTCGTATCTTCTGCCGGTTGTCCTGGCCTAGTGGCATGGGGCTAGGTCCTGACACTTGCCTCACCTCCCCATCGACATTATACGCGCCGTAAATCCTATAGACTGCCCGATTCACAACATCATGCAATTAGCCATGTCTAGAGAGGAAGGTCCCAAGCAGGTCAACCCGTAGGAGCTAGCGTGAGAGCAGCTACATCACGGCATACAAGGTACTACCATAACAGCGCCGCCTATCATAGCGTAGGGGAATGGGGATCACGATGAGAATAACACGTGCTGTGCATGCATCTACAAGATGTCGACTGGTATTCTTTAGCGTTTCCAATGGTTACGGCTCACCGTAACCTTCATCTGGCGAATTCCAGACACTATTTGACATCAAGTACCGCTATCTGATAGTCCTCGCCGTTCTCGGGATCGAAACCATCTTTCGTGCTGTAGCAAAGAAACATACGATCACTCTATGATGCGGTATAGTAGCGGTTTTTGAAAGAATTGATTCTTCTTTAGCTTACGTATAAATCCGTTTAAATAAATATACACTATATGATGGCCTACAAGTATCTTATCCCAGCGTGCTCTCCTCCGCTGCCAATCTTCCAATGCTTGCTAGTTTTCTTTCGTCTATTATCTGAAAGGCTAGAATATTGGAAGCGAAGAGCCAACGTCTCATCGCCGTATTGGTTCGTCTGAAGCATCGGTTCCGATCCGATCTTGCAAATTAGGTTTCATGGCGATGAGGCGCTTCAGAAGGGCGCTTGTCACGATGGTACCAGCTTCATCTACAGTAGGAGCAGCTACAAATTCTTGTCAACGCTGCTTTTCTTCCGAACTCTCGCCACCGCCCAATGCCGCCGCTTTCGTTGAAGACGTGGAGATAGAAAGGGAGCGAAAGGAAAGGGTTGCTCCATCCCGCCCTCCTAGCACGTATCTGGGATGGTGAAGCAATTACTAGCGCTCTTTGAGGGCCCCTGGACTCGACACTGTCGCCTGTAGTGTAGTAAAGGTCGAGGAGACCGAAAACTTCAGTCGATTCAACGCCCGCGCGGAAGCCTTGTCCCAAGGTTCGGTCCCGCAAGACGTGATTTTCGGCACGCACACCATAATCAACCAGAACACCAAGGCCAAGTGCCGTTCCTTTTTCACCTTTAGCGGTGCGATAATGTGCCAACGCGTCCATGTACGTGTTCCCAGCGGCATAATTTGATTGGCCTGCGGATCTGATGAGGCCTGAGATGGAGGAAAGCATAACAAAGAAGTCTAGGCCTTCAAGGAGGAGAGTGCAAATTCCACGAGCCAGTTGTCTTGGGTTCCATGTTGCCGAGCCAATCCTCGTATGACATATTGGCGAAGAGTCCCGTCCTAATCAATTAGTTACGTTTTAAAAAACGATACCGAGTCATATACCCGCAATACCATAGTAGTTTATATACATCCAGCGATTCGTGGCATATGTTGGTACCGCTCCAGTACTCGCTGCAGAGCCTCTTTGTCGCATATGTCGCATTCGGGAGCTTCTACGTCAGCCCCTGGTTCCCGAAGCTCTCTGATTGCATTCAGAGCGGCCGCATTATTCGCGCTTGAGCGAGATAATAGAAGAAGGTTCCTGGCACCCTTTTCCTTGACCATCCACTTCACAATCGCTCGAACCAGTTCACCGTTTCCGCCAGCGATGAGATACGTTTTGTCTGAATCAAAGGTGCCGGTGGGCCGTGTCCCAATCATTGTCGGTGTAGTGTTATTTGGATGAGTCGTAGTTATAACAAGGTATAACTTACGGGTACTAACGCTTCATCCGCCATCTCAAACACTATTTTCCCAATATGATTCCCGGATTGAATCATACGTAATACTTCCTGTACCTTTGAGATGGGAAGTATTAGCTAGTTCTTCGTCATATGCAGTTTTTCCTAGATTAGCATCCAGAAGGCGTTCTATCATGTCTCTTCATAGAGAGCCGTATTCAGCGCGATCTCGGTGGGTACGGCGGTGGATACAACGCCAAGGCCTGCAAGAGAGAATCCTAACCCCTAAACATAACCCTAGGTCGTAGGAAGAAACTGTGCAATGAGGAATAATAGGAAGTCTTGCTAGCGACCCGCCTAAAATCTCAGTCCGCCTCAGGCAACGCCTACACGCCAAAGTGGATATACGAAGTCCAATATTTCGGGCTCTGTAGCAAAGCCTCACGGCTCCCCTCGCCAAGCTCCGCATCTCTCAGCAGTTGCATCATCCATCTCTGATTACGCAGGCTGCATTACCGCTGCCCATATCCTCAGTCTCCTTGTACGTCGGCCTACTGTGCTGCAGTGCTGTTCCGGAGTCGCACGCGTACACCTATATTCTGTCGTCCACCGCTTCCTGCACCGGCGCTTGATTCTCTCTAGGAAGCCCGTAAACGTTGTCAGTGGCTCGCTGCTACTTCAGCGTCTACTACGCGAGGAAGGAAGCGTGAAAAACTCAGCTCTAAGCTTGATGAGTTTATGTCCAGGAAAATAAGGCCGATCAGGATGTTCAAGACCCGGATTCTTCATGCGTCTGATTACGCTATCCTCTTCAAGATGGCGGTTGATTTGTTCAATTGTCCCTCAATAAGCTCTGAGTGTGAGCGGGTGTTCTTCAAAACGAAGAAGGTCATCACAGATGAACGAAATCACTTGAATTCAGACACTGGCGGCTATCGAATGTCAAAAGCACCTGCTTCGAACCGGGATGCTTTCATATGTCTATCATAGATTCCAAATTTACTTTACTTGGTTGGTTGACACTCTGCACGTTCTTCCGTGACAAATATTCGGGATAAGCTGTGGAGGAAAATCAATATTAAACCTATTTCGCCTCCTTGATCTCATCTTCGTCGTGTACATGTTCTTGCTGTGCATCGTCTAGTAAGCCCTTTTTGTTGGCACCAAGTACTCTGGATGGCTTTTCTTCCACGGGCGCATCCTTCCCTGATGAGCTTTTACTTTGCGCAGCAGACCCTAGTGTCGTCACCTGCTTCGTATTGGTAGAGTGCGTATCATGGTCTGTGTTTCCCGGTTTCCAACGGCTCTTAACGATTTCCCAGCAAGCAAGAAGCAGGCTTGTGATTCCGGTAAAGAGTGCGATGATCTGTCCAGTTGAACCAAAGGCTGAGGCGGTGACTAAGTGGTTAGCTGCAAGCATTCTCTCAACGGATACAATAGCGACCAAGGGCCCCGCAAGATATATTATGAAATAGTGGATCAATCCCAAGAGAAACTGCAATAGCTCGTCGGCGGAAAGGGAAGCAACTCCAGGAAATGCAGGCTTCAGAAGGGCCTTTAAAATCAGCTTGAGTTCCAGCTTGCGTTCCTGCTTGGATGGGGCATTCGCATAAGTTCGGGAAGCAGAAACCGGGAGCATTGCCGCCGCGTAGGTGACGGCCACCAGTTTCGGGCCGGATTCAATTCCGTCATATAAACTCGTAAGATGGATGAAGAAGACCATCAAGAACGCTACGCCTGCAATTATGGCAAGTGCAGCAGCAGCATGAGTCCATGTACGGCTCCGGATATCGAAGACACCAAGTAAAGCGGCTTTCCCACCGCAAACTGGGTCCGCCGTTGAATGGACGCCCTTTAGCCAATACCAAGCACCGAATAGAGTGAAGGCAGTGAAGTAGACGTTTTGGAAGACAAGCGGAAGGTCTGCATGCAGTTCGAGCGTTTCGGCGGTGCCGCTGTTCACAAGAATGCCCTCGTACCTAAAAATGCTCCGTCTAAGAATTCGTTTCTTCTCGAAGTATTTTTCGACGCGGATATCCAGGTTGTAGGACTCCGCATAGAAAAGAACAACAGTCAGGTAGTACGACAAAAGGTAATCCGTGGAGAGAGCAGTGCCTTGGCAAATGTTTATCACTGTTGCTAAAGCCACTGCTGACGCGAGGACATTCGAGGTCGTGCGGACACGCGACTGCATCCCCCAGGACTCAAAGTTGCGAATGAGGAAGCCAGCGGCCCATTGGAGGTACATGCCGATTCTCACTCCCTTACCATAGAGATCATTGTCGGCAACAGTCCTACAATGACCATCTAGGGCGGGAGTATCAGCCCGGGGAGTGGGGAAGGAATTGGATAAAGGCGTGGCAGACGCCAACGAGACAACAAAAGGGAGGGCGGCAAAGAGCGGCAGGACGGCGTTGCTTTTAAGGCGTCTCATAGCCTCTATGTGGCACTTAAGATCAAGACGAATTCGATGCCTGACGAATGTTTCGAGCGACTTGAAATGTTATTATGGGCGCGAGCTAATGATATTGCAGAGTGCACGTGATGTCACGGAGTTGCGAATTGTGAGCAGACCTTTTTCAGGACTAGAGACGGTATTAAGTACTGTAAATTTGAGGCTTCTGCCATCTTAGCGCTGCAGGGCAACCATGCTCGAAGCTAAGGCCAACTAGGTAAAGGGCATGAGGGCTGCGTGGAAACAAAGTTTATCCAACACGGAACCTCCTGCATGTCTGCCCAAGGCGCTGGATGTGATTCCCAGCCGAATAAGGGCAGCCTCTGTTACCCATTGCCGGCTAGCTTGTGGTGGTAGTGGGCAGATGGACGTTTTGTATTTTTGGCTTAATAACGAGTTGTGAGGGGCAGGCCTGCGTCACTGCCGAATTGTTATTTCCGACTGTGACCGGTGAAGAGGCTTGCCGCATCCTTGCCCCGGCCGCACCCGGTGGCTTGTCCCAGGCGACCCCTCACCGACGGTAGCCGCCATAAGTGCTGGGTGCTAGTTAGCCTCTGCGAGTCCAATACATTGGTGATTTATTGTTGTGCTCCCATTCTAATCATCGATCACATCAATTTTGAATTCAATATGGCCAAAAAATATCGCATGGCAAAGATCCACTAGGTAGACTGGCATTAATTACTGTTCCGGGCGTGAGAATGCCTTTGAAGGATGCGTTCGAGATGCGACGACTGTCAAGCCTTTTTTTTTTTTTTTTTTTTTTTTTTTTTAAAAAAAAAAAATATAAAAAAAAAAAAAAAAAAAAAAAAAAAAAAAAGGGGGGAAATAAGTTTTAAATGGGACCACAAAAAAGGGTT
>JASJFT010000104.1:64516-157324 GCA_030770425.1 Darksidea phi
AATTATTTTTTTTTTTAAATAAAATAAAATTTTTTTTTTTTTTTTTTTAAAAAAAAAATTTTTTTTTTTATTTTTTTTTTAATTTTTTTTTTTTTTTTTTTTTTTTTTTTTTTTTTTTTTTTTTTTTTTTTTTTTTTTAATTTTTTTTTTTTTTTTTTTTTTTTTTTTTTTTTTTTGAACCAGAAAATTGCTTGCCACAACTTCACGGCACTAGAAGACTAAGCGGGGAGATTACTGTGTAATGCTGCAGCCTACTAAGGTTTGGCAATGTAGGGGCGCTTATATTAGCTTCTAGAATCCTCTCTCAGGCCTGGTGCCCAAACGTAAGGCTCCCAAAGACTCGCCGAAATGCTCGGCTCGCAAGGGTCAACAGCATCCGCCTAGGTCGTGCCGCATTACCACTCATGCGCAACAGCGGCGTATATCCAACTGCAAACCCTGGAGGCGCTTATATTTTCTCACTCGGTTGGAATCTTTGTTCTATGCTTACATTCTTGAAGCATTATTCAAACTCGTAAGATTGCAACTGAAAGGAGAGGGCCAGGATACCAAACTGCAATCTTCCGAAGACTCTGCATCGCCTAAGGAATCTGAAACTTTCTGTGTGACTCTGCGAGATTTGCGAGGGCCGGGTATCACAGTTGGCTCCAAAATTTGTGCAAGTTCGGCCCGTGCCCCATTTTCGCGGCTGAATCGAATCCAATCCTTGCTCGGCGCATCTATGCACGGATTGGGATTTTAATGGCGGCGCCACCTCCCAAGCGGCACAACCGCTACTGGACGTGGTTGCTTCTAATTTCGTGTTTGCTCGCTGCCTGCGGCCTCCTCACATCAAGATTTTCTAGCCTCCAATCTCTCGCTTCAAAAGCATGATTATCCTCAGCGCATCAGGATGGCTCTTCTGCAGCTCCGGCTGAATGAACTGTTCCAAAGCAAAAGTCCGAATGGCACGGAACGTTCGCCTTGAGCAAAAAGAGTGTTCGACATAACTGACTCGGTGGGACTCGGCAGCTGATGAAGAGACAAAAGG
The DNA here is from genome assembly GCA_030770425.1 of Darksidea phi. NCBI lineage: Eukaryota > Fungi > Ascomycota > Dothideomycetes > Pleosporales > Lentitheciaceae > Darksidea > Darksidea phi. The sequence continues at coordinate 65,547 of JASJFT010000104.1, forward strand.
AGACTGGCATATTCAGCAGCTCTCATGCATAATACATGATCCGCTTTATACCCTGTTTTGATTATTATAAGCCATAATGAAAATCGTCATTGTAAAGAGGCTTCATTCTCCGAAAAAATTTCGTTGAATATACTTATCAGTTAAAGCTGTCTATGGACCATGAAATTCTTAAGCGTCAACAAGCGGCGACAACGGTAAACACTACTCTCTCTTGCTGCTGAAGGGAATGACACTGTTTGTGCTGTCAAACACTTCACCCCCCAATTACCAAAGTAAGTAGGGCTTTCATAACATGCATAGAAAATCTAAATATTAGAAGAGACTTGCTTTATTCGCGAACGACTTGCCCCATTTCTAGCACACTACCGGTCTAAGTAGCAATGGTAGATAAAATGTAGTCACATAATCTCATGTGTATCGCGACCACGGTACTCAAATTTTCTCTCCATTCCACATAAGCATGACCATTTCGGAATACACCTCGGGGTATTTCTTCATATGGTTGCAATGGAGCGTGTCCTCCAAGATGATCTCCTTCACATCCCAGGCCTGATTTCTCGCAACCTCTGCATGAGAGACGACGTCGCGCCACTCCGTCTGATTATCGGCTTTGGAAGTAATATAGCAAATTCTGTTGCTGTCCACCAGGGATTTGTCCAAGATGGCCTTGCGCCAAAATTCTTCCGGATGCTCGTATCTGCCCATGGCGACGGAGAGAAAGAGGAGGGATAGTAGCGTATGGACCATTGCTGATGCGGCTATTTTGGTGGGGAAATGCTGCGGAAACGAATGCATGAAGGCATTATAAGTCCTCCAGTAGCCTGCAACCCTTGGGGCACTATCGCAAATGATTCCGGTGAAAGGAGTGGGTACTTTCAGCTTGCGATTCAGAGTGATCAAGAGGTGAGTCGCCGAATTCATGCCGCCGCTCGAAAACATGTGAAGCAGGATCTTGGGTTTGACGTTCGAGTCTTTGCATTCCTCCAGGAGACCGCGTACTAGGATCATAGCGGGCTCGGTAGCTTTTTGCTGTTTCTGATATGGGCTGACCATGCTACTGATTCCTGACTTGAGAAGTAAAATCTTCGAGGTGGGAATTTGCTTCTTGTGGAGCTCGACGTATTTTGCAATGTATTTGTCAGCAGCTCCCAGCCACGTGCAGACGATGACGAGCTTTCCGGTCTCCACAAATGGTGGTGTATAGAGCATAATGTCGGGAGCAAGCTTTGCGAAGCCATTGAGCGCCATGACGCGGGGAGGTCCAAAAATTCAGTTTGGAAGATTCGTGGTTGTTACTGGGTCGCGCGGGGCAAGGACTTATCTACTGCTGAGCAACCAGTATTTCACCATGACCCATTGGTAAGCCTGCATGAAACGGTTAGCTTGGCAAATCGCGTCATTATTTGCTCGCAAATGACTGTTTGTTGGATTTGCGGCGTGTGCTTCGCCCCCTTTGCTCCGCCCCCTCGAAAGCGGTTCTAGCGTGTTGGAATCTGCGCCCCCCGAATTTAAGTTCATCAAATTATCCTGCTATAGACGAATTTTGATCAGCAAGTCATCGAAATATGTTTCGTAACGAAAACCGATTCTGGAATTCTCATTATATAAACTGAAAACATAGTTACAAATATCATCCGTCCAGAGAAGAGAAGAGAGCAAACTGCTTAGCCAACTCAAACTTAAACATCCGCAGCTCCCCCTTTCAAAAACCGACGACCCCCCTTCCGCACAGCCTTCTTCGCTATATCACTCCGCACTCTCCACAGCTTCTTCGCCTTCTTCCCTTCATCACTACTCTGACCGCCCAGCACAGGTGACGTGATAGTACGGACCAGTTCCTCCCGCTCAAGCTGCATCTCAGCTTGCTTGTTTGCTAGTAACACAAGCTGCTCCAGCATGATGGGATGCTCAATCAGCTCCTCAATCTTGACCCTTAAGCCACATTCATGTTCAACTAACGAAGCGAGGGCGGCCAGGGCGATGAGATCGCCTCCCATGTCGAAGAAATTGGAGTCGATGTGGAACAGTTTTGGTTTAGAGGGTTCAACGCCAAGGACTTGGTTCCACAGGCGCATGAGCATGTCAGATAACATCATGAGAAGCTTTTTATCAATGGTGTTTACGGTAGAGAGAATGCTGAGCCGCTTAGGTTTGGGCATCGTGGGCATATCATAGAGAAATTGGTTGATCGGAGGCGACGCAGCCACAGAATCACTTCCGGATGGAAGCGGTAGGCGTGGATTACTCGAGAAGCTTTGCACTAGGCCGCATAACCTCTTGAAGGCGTTTTCCGCAAAGGAGGCCGGGATGGCGCTATCGGAGCAGTAGGACAGAGTGATCTCGACGTCTCCGTTACGAAGAGGGTTTGAGAGAACCACGATGTCCGCTAGATTTTCCTGCGTGCCCAGGCTGCCCAGAGTGTATTGGTTCTCTCCGAGCTGAAACTTCTTTCCTGGGTCCACATTTTGATGCTGAACAATGGTAGAGAAGTGCATCCAATCCGGCCATTCGGTGCAATGTTTGATGATGTCACGGAAGCCAAGCGACTCGTATGACATGCCAGCAACCTGCTGCTCTTGGATTTGATGGAGGAGATCAGACGCTGTCCATCCGGATTCGAATTTGACTCTGACCGGAATGAGGTTGACACAAGGACCCACGATGCTCTCTACCCCCGGCACGGCAGCATTCCTACCGCTAATCACATTGCCAAAGATGATGTCATTTTTACCTGTGACTTGTGCCAAGACGAACGACCATGCTGCTTTGATAATGGTCGCTAGTGTGATACTTTCGGCCGTTGTCGGAAGGAGGCGTATTGACTTCCTTAGCACCACGGTATCTCCTGTTGGATTTCGGTAGTTCGGGATGTCTTTGGGGATGATTTCGGTCATTGTTGCACCTTCGAGGAAGCACTTCCAGTAGTCGTAGTGTTGGCTTGATATGCCCCCAGCCGAATCTCGGACGTAATTCGCGAACGGAGGCGAGGATGGAATAGACTCCCCCTTGTATGCAGCTTGTAGACCCATGAAGATTCGTCCTAGACAGACACCGTCATATTGAGCGTGTGACATGCGAAGAATAATTCGATGGCGGGTATTGCCTTTTTGCTTCAGCACCGTAAATTGCACGAAAGGCTCGCCTAGCTGGGGACCAGGCTCTTTATCTTTCCTTTGGAGTGCCATTGTGTACTCGTCCAGGTCGTCTTCCGTTTCATAGACGACAAACTCTGGGAGAAGTTTCCTGAGCACCACTTGAAGGAATTGGTCGCCGTAGTTGATGAACAAGGTACGGAATATGTCAAAAGCCTGTACAACGCGGAATGTGGCGCGTTTGAGTCGCTGTATGTCAACTTCGCCGAATCCATCGAGGAAGAAATAATTCAACATCCACTTGGATTCAAGGACCACTCCGGTGACCGCAAGTGCTTGAAAGTTGGTAACAGGGAAGACGTCCAAGATTCCACCGCGGAACATGCCGATCTTCGGACAGATTCTTTCCTGCAAGAAAGTCTCAACATTGCTGAGTTTGAGGAGGGAGTACCGTTCGTAAGGATCACTGGTTATTAGAGCTTTAGCTGTCGGGGCAATGGCTAACGAGTTTCGCTTGATCTGGTTCTTGAGGACTGAGTCAATCTCGTCCGCCATCATGACTCTCGCCGCCATGTCGGCAAACGTTGGGTTCTTGAACACATCTGCTACCTTCATCACTAGGCCCTCTTCTCTAGCTGCTCCAGCCATTCGCATAGCGATGATAGAGTCGCCACCCATATCAAAAAACCCAGCATCGTTCTTGATCTGGTTTAGATCCTTGCCGAGGAAAGTGCTCCATAGCTGTCGCAGCTTTTCCGTGCACGATGAGGGGCGATTTAGATCGTGGATGAGCTTCCTGGTATGGAGGGTGTCCGACTCGTCGTCGGTGCAGGTGGTGGGGGTGTCTGCGGGGTCGGATGGGTACTCAATCGCAGTGCTGTCACTTCTGTATCCTGGAGTCGAAGGAATGGATGGACTGGTTTGCAGTAAGGGGCCGAGTTGGCGACCAACTAGGCCAGCAGCTTCTTTAGCATTCATGCCGAACAGATCACCGTTGGATAACAGCTGCTGGATTGCTTCACGGACGCATTGGCTGACCATGTCCTTGAGCACCGTTTCACCGGCGGGAGTGGCAAAAGCTGCAGGCTGCTGTGCATGGGACACGAACTTGACATCGCAGAGAGTCTGTTGTGGTCGGTCAATGATGCTGTCTAAGAGCGTAGCCATGACGGTAGCGAGTTCCTGTGCCTGGTCATCCGAAACTTTGTCGTTCCAATAGCGGAAGACGACCATCTCTTGGTCCCTGGAGGTCAAAATATTCGCAGTAATGACGTACTATGATTAGTTAGCGAGTTTCTATCATAAATAGAAAATTCCTTACTTCGCTTGGATCGTGGGAAGTGATTTGATCAAATGTTATGGAGGACTGCTCCATATCGCTTGATTTTTGGTAATTCTGAATAGACATTGCTGTGTTGAAAAGGCTCTGTCCTTCGAGACCCAGATCGTGCTGCAGTCGAGCCACCGAGACGTGTTGAAATGGTAGACTCTGCAAGAAATCACTCTGGACCTGGAGGAAGAGCTGCTCCAACGTCTTGGTTTGATCGATCTCGAGGCGAAATACGAGCATATTGATAAACGCACCAACGGCGCCCTCAATACCATCTAGCGGCGCATCACGTCCCGAGGCTAAATAGCCGTAGCACACGTCCCTAGAGCCAGTGTAATGAGCCAAGACGAGTGCCCAAGTTGCCTGGAGAACGTTTGAGAGTGTGACTTTCCACTTCTCGCACAGGGTTACAAGTTCAGCGAAGCGGTTGAATTCTAGTGCCTTGGTGCCGAGACACTTTTCGCATACGGAGTCCTTGTCCAGCGTTGGGAAAATGCAGGGTCGTGCATTATTCAGATACTTCTTCCAGAACGTTATGCCAGCCTCTGCGGATTGATGTGTGATATGTCCAATGTAATCGCTGTAGAGAAGGCTAGGCGTTATCGAAAGACGGTCCTCATACGCCGCCGCCAGATCCTGCATCATCGCAAAGATGGAGCCGCCATCGATCACAGCGTGGTTGACCTCCAATTTGACCACAATCCGTCCAGTTGGTGTTTCGCAAAGGGAGAACTGGTGTGGCAATTTTGGCAACTTCTTCCAGTTCGTTTCCGTGATTTTGATGGAGCCGAGTCTGCTCTGCACGTCGGAATCCGCGCAACGGAAGTAGATGGCGCCCGCATCCGCCTTTTTCACGACGACCTGGTCGAAAACACCTCCCTTCGACATACTATCGATAAAGGTGGTGCGGAGCGCTGCATGACGATCCACCACCTTTTGCCAGGCTTGCAGAAGCCTGGAGGCGCTCAATGGCCTTCCGTTGGTAGTTTTGATCTGGTACATGGTGTGCATGACGTACGACTCTGGGTCCTTGATTTGGCTGAGTAGAATACCTTCTTGCATGGGCGCGCAGGGATAGATGTCTTCGACTGCATCCACATCAAGGATCCCGAGCGATGGCAGAAGAGACGTCATTTTCTGGAGACCCTTGTAGTCAATGGGCAGGAGCGGATAATCACTGAGTGTTTGTTGAGGCTGCATTCCCGAGAGCCGCGCGACGGACTCTTCCAACGTTCGCTTGCACTCGGCCACCCACAATTGAATTTTATCTTGATGTTGCATCTTGTGGTTGAAGACAAATGTGAATCGTATCCTGTTGTTGACCACCGCAGCTGAAAGCTCAAAAAGTGCGAACCGTGCCGCGGTTGGGCCAACATCTGCCATAAGCTTCGCTTCATCTTCGTTGGTAAAGCAGTCAACTTGCTGGAACAGCGCATCCGCCTGCTCCAGCTGCTGCATTCGACCAAGGTAGTTGAACACCATTTCCATAGTGTGATCGTTAAATTGAGAGCGGCCTTCTGAAGTCAGGAAACGGTGCGCAAAGTATGGCCGACCGTTCCCGGGGGTCTTTCGTCGAAGATCCTTCACCCTCCGGATAGTATCCACGATATTGTCCTCGTCTTTATCAACTTCCACGTGGGTGGGTGTAATGGTCGTAAACCAGCCCACAGTTCTGGAAAGGTCCAAGCTGGAGCTCCATGCCTCCCGACCATGGCCTTCGTTGAAAAGGGTGGGCGTAGATCGTTGTGTAAAGACCCGCGAGAATGAATGGGCAGCCACGGCGAGGAATATATCAATCGGCTCGGTTCGCAGGGCCTTGTTGCACCCCGTGAGTGCAGCCTGCGTGACGGCTTCATCCACCTCGAAGCTGGTTCTCTCGACGTCGGCGTAAGTGTTAGGCTTCCCAGCCATGCCCCAGAAGCCCATTTCAGGAGGTGGCACATCACAAGGCAACACCTCAGTGCGTTCCTTTTGGCTGTGTTCAGTCTGCATGGCGCACCAAGACTGGAAGGATAATGACTTGCCCACCGCCAAAGTCTGAGTGAGAAGCAGCTCCTCGAGGTCTCCCAAAATGATGCGCCACGAGACCAAATCGATAACAAGATGATGCGCTACTATAGAGAGGATTTGCTCTTCTTTTTCCGTATTGAAGAAGTCCAGAATGAGCAAGGGACCGTCTTTAATATCCAGGCTTGTCTGACTGGCCGCGACGAGGTGAACGATTTGGTTGGATGCAACATCGTGCTCAAAGAAGCGGTACGAGGATGCGACCTCTTGGATGATCTTCTGCTGCCAGACGCCTGCGTTGTTCTTTTGGAAACGAGCTCGAAGCATGGAGTGCTGTCGGATGATGGTTTGGATCGCCGAATCAATATCCTCGGCCTTAACATTCCTCGTGATACGCAAGGAGAAGCTTTGGTTACAACGACTGCTTCCGGAGTATTCACTGTGGGTCTGGAAGTATAGCTGCTGGATTGGTGAAAGGTCGAAAGCCACGCCTATTTCCTCGTCTTTGACTTCCATCTCTGTCCCAGACCCGACGAGTTGAGCAAGATGAACAACGGACTTGCATTTCAGGACGTCTTGAAGGGAGGCGTTGAGGCGTTCCTTTCGGGAGCGAGCCATTACTTGCATGGCAGTGATGGAGTCGCCACCTAGACTGATGAAGGACTGATCCGATCTGACGTCTTCAATAGGAAGATTGAGCACCCGAGCCCAGATTTGCTGTAACAAGCGCGCTGTAAAACTCAAGTCTGTGGTGGTTTCTTCTTGCGTTTCTACGCCTGTGATTTTATCATGGGTCTCCGCATCCATGTTTTGTACCCAGTTGGCAACTTGCTTTCTGTCTAGCTTTCCACTGACAAGCATGGGAATCCTTTCCACAACAGCCCATGTAGAGGGGACCATATAGGGAGGAAGTTGATCGGAGAGAACGTCGCGTACCTTGGCAACCAACTTACGAGCCGTCTCCATTCGCGCTCCTTGGAGAACCTGGCACCCGTTGGAGCCAGTAGCGACATCTGAGGAAGAGAGTTCCTTAAACGTAAGCACTCCTACTAGACGTTTCTTACATGGGCCCGTTTTGGGGTAGACGACGAGCACATGCCGAATGCGATCGTCCATCTCCAGGCGGTGCTCGATTTCTCCTAATTCGAGCCGCTGTCCATGCAGCTTCACCTGGCCGTCCTTGCGACCCATGAACAGTAGATCGCCGTTACTGTCGTACCGTACGAGATCACCAGTCTTGTATAAGCGGATATCATTCTTCTCGAAAGCTGGGCTCCATGCTGGATTTTCAATAAACGCGGCCGCTGTCTTCTGCGCGTCGTTGAGATAGCCGCAGGATAGGAATGGGCCCTGCAAGAGCAGCTCTCCCGTACAGCCCACGGGAGACAGACGGTCTGGATTTTCCGGATCTGCAATCCACGCAAACCCGCCAGTGTGGGGCTTGCCAATGTTCAATACGTTCCGGTTCTGCGCGATTTCGAAGTTGCCAGACGTGATGACGGATGCCTCAGTGGGACCATAGGCGTTGATCAGCTCGACTTTATCGCCCCATTTGTTAACGATTTCGATGGGAAGAAGCTCACCGCCTACCACAAGCGTTCTCAGACTTGGTACACTTGCAGGGTCGATGATGTTCGCTACTGACGGCGTGAAGAATGCCCAGCTAACTTCCATTTTAGCCAATGCACCACCAAGATCATTGAATCGCTCTTCGTCATCAGGAACACAAACGCATCCTCCATAGGTAAGAGTGGTAAGGATCTCCATAATTGTGGCATCAAAGCATAGCGATGCAAACTGGAATACGCGAGAGTTCGGCCTCATACGAAGGGTGTCCCTGTAACCTAGGGAACTGGATGAGACGGCTCTGTGCTGAATTTGGACTCCTTTTGGTTTCCCCGTGCTTCCGGAGGTGAAGATTACATACGCCACATTCGAAGGCGTTCCACGCGACGGAATAGCTGCATAACGGCATGGTGGGAGACTGGAGATACTGTGTCCATCTACGTTAAGGATGGTATCTACGAACGCCGCGTATCGATGTTCGTAGCCGGGTGAGCAGAGCAGAACTCGCGCCTCGGTGTCTTTGATGATTTCTTCATGCCGTGAAGTAGGATGCGATGGGTCGAGTGGAACGAATCCGGCACCAGCCATGAGTATGCCGAGAATCACGACTGAGTTCCATGCCGACTTGTCCATGCAGAAGGGCACTAGCACATCCGGTCCAACTCCAGCTTGAATGAGCCTCTGGGCAATTCGTTCCGCGTTTTGTTTAACTTCTCCGTACGTGAATTGACCGTCCCATGCACATACTGCTGGTGCATTCGGCTGCAAAGAGGCAGTCTTAAGGAAGGTATCGTGAAGGCACTCATCCAAGATTCTCGCTTCGTTGCTGTTCCAACGAGAGACGAGTGCGAAATCCTGTGGGCTAAAGATTTGTACGTCGCCAACTATATTATCCGCCCTCACGAATGTAGTGAGCTGCTGTAAGACGTATTCGAATTGGTAAAGGATTTGTTGTACCTCCCAGCTGGAGATCAAGTTCTCGTCGTGATATGCGCAGAACTGAAGTCGAGATTTTCCGGTAAAGCACTCGATTACCAAGGGATACGTGAAGAAGTTGCTGTTCACCCCATCGCGCTGCGGCTCCATGAACTCATCGCGGAGCTGTTCCTCCGCTGATTGAATGACAAGGAGGTTCTGAAAGTCGCATGCAATGGAAGTATCGGAGTTGATCCGTCGGATGTGCTGTAGGCCCATGTGTTGATGGGGGATAGCTTCTGCGGCCATGTGTTGAACGTGTTGGGCATACTCTTTGACGGTAATTCCCTGATCGATGCGAATTCTAGTAGGTACGGTGGTAAATGTTGGGCCAACGATGTCTGCGATGGCCGGTACTGGGATGTCGCGACCTGCAAGTGTTTCACCAAATACGACCTCGTCAGATCCCACGTACGCTGAGAGCACCAAGGCCCAGGCTGAACGAATAAGAGTGGGAAGCGTGAAGCCAGTCGGTTGGAGAGGAAGATCAGTGGAATGAGCCAACGTCGCACTCTTTCGAGGAACTTCTGCTGCGGTAATTGATGCTTGTGGGAAGTGCAGGGGTGAGAATCCCGAGAGACGATTCCTCCAAAACTCTTCTGACGCCTTGACGTCGGTATGGACAAGGTAGTTGATAAACTGAGCGTAAGATGCCTTGGGCAAATCCACTGCCCCATCCAAATACAATACTTCCACACGCTTCAGTACCATGGGTAAACTCCATCCGTCGTAGAGGGCATGGTGCAAAGACCATACAAAGTATCGTTCGTTCGACTTGGCATCCTGAATAATGGCGTATCGGGTAAGGTCTCCACCATTTAGGTGCATCCTTTCGTTCGGAAGGGTTGAAAGACTGTCTGCAACGTGCCACGTCATCGGTCGATTTCGTAGCACCACTTGAACAAAAGAAGAAATGCTTCCGTGCACAATGCGAGTTCGTAGAATGTCCACTTCTTCCAGCGTCTTCCTCCATGCGTTTTTGAAGCGTCCCAAATCGATATGAGGGGGAAGCTTGAACACATTTCGTGCCACATACGCGCCGGGCTGTTTCAAGGATAGAGTGATGAGCCCTTCTTGGAGCGAACTGCATGGGTACGCATCTTGGATATCGTGCTTCGGAACATCGCACTGTCTAGCAAGGTCGTCGAGGGCTTGAGCAAGAGGATCTGGGCCAACGAGTAAGGCAAATGGTTGCAGTGCTGTCTCCGTCTCATTTACAAGTGGCTGGCAAGTCCGGGCCATTTGGGATAGTATAGGATTTCGAAGAATATCGCCAACAGCCAACAAGAAGCCTTCCTTGCGCGTGGCAGATACGAGCTTCATTGCCATGATGGAGTCGCCGCCCAGTCCAAAGAAATCGTCTTCCGTGCTAATCTGTTCTTGGGAGAGTTTGAGAACGGCCGCCCATGCTTTCTGTAGTTTGACTTCTATGCTTGTGGTGGGCGCACGACGCTCTGAGCCAGTTGCAGAGATGTTGTAGCGCAATACTTCGCTTGGGGGCAAACTTTCGATCATATCCTTCAGTCTTCTGCGGTCCAGTTTCCCCTGTCGAGTGCGAGGCAAACTCATGATCGGGATGTAGAGGGACGGGACCATGTATGATGGAAGAGTTCCTTTGAGACCAGCGTAAATGCCTTTAGCGGCGGATTTTGCCGAGTCGGACATAGGAAGAAGCAGTCCGTTCAATTCGGTAGTACTCGCCGCAAATTCGATCAGAGTGAAGAAAACTACCAGCACCTTTCGCTTCAACGAAAGTAACTCGACTGATGCTTGAGAGTTTTGCGGGATGTTGGCCACGACATGCGATTGTATCTCGTTCAACTCGATGCGCTGACCGTTATACTTAATCTGGGTATCATTGCGTGACAGGAACGTGAGAGTACCGTCCGAGTTGTACCGCACCAAGTCACCGGTCCGGTATAGTCGTTCCTTTGTAGAAAAGAATTCGTGGTGTAGCCAGGCCGCATCGTTGATGAAAGCCTCATTCGTCTTTGCTTCGTTGTTGATGTAGCCGCGCCCTACCGTCCTGCCTTCAACGACAAGTTCACCAGGGCACCCGATGGGTACCAGTCGGTTATAGTTTCGAGGGTCGATGACCCAGGAGCGACAGCCCACGGCGCTACCAATGTTCGCTGGATCCATGTTGACGACCTGCCCGTCTCTGTCTACCTTTTCGCCGGTGGTGGCAACAACACAGGTTTCGCTCGGGCCATAGCCATTGATCAAGCACAGCTTCCGGCCACTCCACCTCGTAATATGCGTCGAGAACATGGCTTCTCCCGCGAGAACAAGAACACGCACGCTGGGGATGCTCTCAGGTTGCAAAGTGTCTGCGACGGAGGGTGTCAGACACAGCCAGTTCGCTTCCATCCTTTGTATTGATCCGGGAATGTCATTCATACGGTCTTCCTCACTTGGGACGCAGACACAGCCACCAACAATGAGCGTTGTGAAAATCTCCATAATACTGGCGTCGAAGGTGTAAGAGGCAAATTGATAAACGCGCGACGATGAGTTGATGTAGAAAGCTTTGGAATGCTCGACGGCGCTTGTGCAAAAGGCGCCATGTTCGATCATGGTGCCTTTGGGTACACCCGTTGTCCCTGACGTAAAGATTATATAAGCGAGCGTTTCCGGCGTCGCTACATGGGATCGGAACGTTGCAGAGAGGCTTGACAAGCGGTCGATGGAATTGCGGTCGATAGCAAGGGCCGTCTTCGCGATCGCAGAAACTTTATCCTCATACTGCTTGGAGCAGAGGACAAGATGAGTATCGACACTGTCAATGAGCGTACTGAGTCGAGCATCCGGATGAGAAGGATCGAGGGGAATGAAAGCTCCGCCCGCTTTCATTACGGCCATCATGGCAACGACATACCACGCTGACTTCTCGAAGCAAAGCGGGACATACACGCCTGGTCGGACGCCAAGAACTACCAAATGGGATGCGAGGAACGAAGTAATGCGCTGAAGCTCTGCAAAGGTGAAGTTCGCATCCCACCCAGAAACGGCTGGCGTCGTTGCGGGCAGGGTGAACGCGTGGTTGTCGATCATCTCATGAATACATCTGTCCACAGCAGCAGGCAGTGTCTTGTTCCAGATGGAGATCTGCTTCCATCCATTGACGCTTAAAAGATCAAGTTCTCCAAACGTCATAGATTGATTGGTGTTGTGGAGGAGGCCTTGCAATATGTGGTCGAAAGTATGTGCTAAATTAGTCGCTTGTGCATCCGAGATCTTGTCCGTCCAATAAGTGAAACTTATGGTGATAGACGATTCCCATGCCTCGGCATTGACAGTGAGAGCATATTCGCTCGGGTCCCGAGCACGGAGGACGTCAAATGCCACAGCAGATTCCGTCGAAATGTGCACGTTTGACCGGTTCTGGAATGTGAATGCTGAGTTGAAGAGTGAGGAACCTGCAAGATTAAGCTGATGCTGAACCTCTGCTAGGGAACACGATTGATGTGCGATGCTGTTGATATAGTCCGCCTGAATTTTGCTGAGGGCAACTCCTAGTTGAAGGTCACTGGTAAGCGCGATGCGACAGATGAGGATGTTAATGAATGTGCCAATGGCGTCCTGGATTCCAGAGACTGGAGCGTCCCTTCCTGAGGTCAGATAGCCAAAGCAGACGTCGTCAGAGCCCGTGTAGCAGCGCAGAACGAGGGCCCATACAAGTTGAAGAGCATTGGCCAGTGTTACCCCCCTCTCCATACAGAATGCTTGCATTTCGTCCGTTCGAGATATCTGGAGCTTATGGCATCGTAGCGTCGGAGCATCTCGAGCCCCGTCGTTTAACACAGGAAAGTAACAGGGCTCGACGTCGGCGAGATAGTTCTTCCAGAAGTCTACATGACTCTGTTGAGGAGTCTGGACGAGATGTGCGATGTAATCCCGATAAAGAGGAACTGGGCTCTTGTCTGCCATATTCTCATAGGCATCGGTAAGTTTCCCAATTAGAATCGGAATGGAAGATCCGTCGACTAGGGCATGGTTGATTTCAAGCTTGCAATAGACGCGGCCAGAAGGTGACTGGCAGAGAGTGAGTTGGTGAGGCGGCTTTCCTTTCGTATAATTCACGGGCGCTTGGCGCTCAAGGAGTTCTTGGACGTCTTCGGTATTGCAATCGAGCTCTTGGATTCGAGCGGTGCACTGCTTGAGCACTGCCTGGCCAACTTCTCCTTCATTGCAGAGCTCATCAACGAAGATGGTGCGCATAGTCGGATATCGATCCACCACAGACTGCCACGCATTTGCGAGAGCCTTAGCATGTACCGATTGTCCTTCTCTAGTGGATCGAGCTTCAAAAATGGACGAATATGCGTAGTGTTTTGGATTCCGCATTTGGCTCAAGAGTATTCCTTGCTGCATTGGAGAGCAAGGGTAAACATCTTCGATCTGCTCCAGATCGAAGACTCCAACACCTGACAGTCTGTCTGAGAGATGAGATATGCCGTTGAAAGTGAGCGGGACCAAAGGGAAATCGCTAAGGGAAGGCTTTCGTTGGGTATGTACGAGCTTCTCCGCCGCGTCTTGTAGCATGCTCTGGCATTGATAAATCCACTCACGGATGGAAGACTGTCGCTGCATATGCCGGTTATAGGTAAAAGAGAACGCAACGGACCCACGAGTTACCGAGGCGGAAATGTCAAAGAGCGAAAAGCGAGGGACACCGTTGCCAACGTTGGACGATGCGTTTACGGATTGCCCAGAGATGCCGTCAGCGGGCTGGAGCAAGGCGTCTTTACGTGTGAACTGTTGGAAGTGGCCCAGGTAGTTAAAAGTAACTTCCATTGGCCAGTGGTCTGCAAACCTTGTCCTGCCTTCTTTGCTCAGAAACCGATGGGCGAAATAAGGACGTCCTTTGCCTGGTATGCGACTTCGAAGGTCCTTGATCCAGCGAATCCATTCAGCTGGGTTGTGTTCCTTGGCTGTATCGTTTGGTGCGAAGATGGGACACATCGTCGTAAACCAGCCCACAGTGCGAGATAAGTCCTGCTTCGGATCCCATGTCTCACGACCATGGCCCTCATTGTAGATAGCTGGCGGGCATGACCGATCAGGAAACGCACTATTGAACGAAAGAAGCAGGGACGCCAGAAACAAGTCGATCGGCTCCGCGTTGAGGGTGCCGTTACAGTAGCCAAGAAGCTTTGATGTAGTTTTGACGTCTATCTCAAAGGTCTCTGCAACCGTGTCGCCAGCAAGATTTTGTTGCCCGTCCATGCCCCAGTAAGTGAAGTCGGCGTGGGGTACTTCGTCCGAAGGATAGATATCGCTAGACGCACTTGAATCGGCTTCGTTTTGCAAGCGACACCAGGTCTGGAAAGGAAGAGAGCTCTGGACGGAATTCTCGATGCCTCCTAGAATGTCTTCAAGGTCCTGCAAGATTATTTGCCAGGAAACTACGTCGATGACCAAGTGGTGGGCTGCGAGAGAAAGCAGCTGACCTGCAGACTCTGTGGATTCGAATACGTCTACGGCAAACATGGGACCGCGTTGAATATCTAGGCTCTTTTGGCTTTCTTCAATCGTCTTCTTCACAGTAGACTCGTTCGTGATATCGCCAGAGTACTTGTGGATTCGGAAGCGGAAAGATGTCGAAACCTCCCGGACAATGGACTGCTGCCACCCTCCTGCATCATCTTTGATGAAACGCGTCCGCAACATGGAATGTGCATCAACTACAGTATGAATCGCCTGTAAAATTCTGCTCGGTTCAGTGTGTTTCTGCATTCGAAGCAACACACTCTGGTTGAACTGCTGCCAAGCGTCGCCCACGCAGTCGAAGTAGAGGCGCTGAATTGGCGAAAGATCAAAGGGCTTGTCGGTTTCCTCTGGCTCATAAGATTCTTGCTCGGCGACGGCTACCCTAGCTGCGAGGTCGGGGATGGACTTGCTGCGGATAATATCTTGCACAGTAACGCCGAGGCCATTCGCACGGCAGCGAGCCATCACCTGCATGGCGGAAATGGAGTCGCCGCCAAGATGCAAAAAGGATTGACTCATCGAGATCTGATTCGCGGGTAAGTTCAGGACATGGCCCCAGATTTGCTGCAGTGTTTTCTCCAAGCCTGATTCTGGGTTCTTGGGTTGGCCTTCGCAATCGTTGATCTTCGTGATGCCATGATAAGTATCCTCGTCCATTTGCTCCACCCATTCGACAACCTGCCGGCGATTGAGCTTCCCGGAAGGTAACAACGGAAGTTTGCGAAGAACAATGAAGATAGATGGAATCATGTAAGAGGGGAGCCACTCGCATAGGCGCTCGCGGATTTGGGGCATGTATGTGGAGATTTGTTCGTTCGGCACGACTTCGAGAGCACTCGAGGCAGCCTCAGAATCATGGAATTGGCGCAATGACAGCACCGCTACCAGTCGTTTCGAACAGAATCCCTTCGATGCCACGGCCGCAAGAGCGTGCTGAATGAGTGGTTCTGTCCGAAGACGGAACTCAACTTCACCTATTTCCAGCCTCTGTCCTCGCACCTTGGTTTGGGTGTCTTTCCTGCCGAGGAAGAGCAAGTCGCCATTCGGAGCGTATTTGACCACGTCACCAGTCTTATACATACGAACGGGACTGTTCGCAAAGGTCGGATTGTACACGAAGACCTCATTTGTCTTCTGCTCGTTATGCAAGTATTCCTTCGCCAGGACCGGCCCCTCAACTAAGAGCTCTCCAATGGAACCAACCGGAACGAGCCGGTTATGGTTGTGTTTGTCTGCTATCCAACAGCGTCCTCCTACCGGCCTCCCTATATTTGTAGGCTCTGTGCATGGTTCCATGTCTTTCACAGTAGTGATTACGGCACACTCAGTCGGGCCATAGGCGTTTTGAAGCGCAACCTTGCCAGCCCACGTTGATACATGCGTTTGGGACATAGCTTCACCCAGAAGGGCTAAAGTGCGGAGTGTAGGAACAGACGATGGCCGAATTAATTGAGCGAAAGATGGCGTAAGCGATGCCCAGTTGATCCGCATCTTATTGATCACTGTAGTGATGTTGTTTAATCGGTCATCCTCGCTTGGGATACAGACGCAGCCTCCCAAGCCTAGTGTGGTAAGGATCTCGAGCAGGCTTACGTCGAAAGTATACGAGGAAAATTGCAATGCTCTGGTCGCGGCGTTCATCCTCATGCCGGGTCCATGGGATGCGGCCGCTGTGCAGAAAGCGGCGTGCTCCACAACCGTTCCCTTTGGGTTACCAGTGGATCCGGAAGTATAGATGATATACGCAGCGCTATTGCCGGAGCATTCTGGGAGCGAAGTTCGCAGGTGTTGCATCTGATCAATAGTACCTTGGTGGACGGGAATGACCTTGTTGGCAAGAACCTCGCAGAAAATTTGATGTTTCGCGGAACAGAGCATCACTCCAGACCCAACGTCCTCAACAATGCTGCGCAGACGCGCCGCAGGTGCCGCCGGATCCAGAGGAACGAAAGCGCTGCCGGTTTTAAGTACCGCAAGCATGGCCACAACAGTCCACGCAGATTTTTCGAAGCAGAGCGGTACGGTGGCGTCAGGTCCGACTCCTATATGTATCATTAGCAATAGAAGAAACCATTCCAATGTGAAACATACCCAAAGAACGAAGGAAGCGAGCTAAGGCGGTGGCCAGACCGTCGAGTTGTTTGTAAGTAAACGATGCGTCCCAGGAGCAGATGGCCTCTGTATCAGGCGGTAGTTTTTGAACCTGCTGTTCAATTATGTGGTGGGCACATTGGTTTACAGTAGTCAACGAGTGTGAATTCCATTCCTTGATGGTGGCATCGTCTGCAGCGCTCAGCAGAGACATTTTGCCAATCTTCTCTTGTAGGGCGGTTGCATTATTGAATCGCTGCAAGAGCATCTCAAACTCCCGCAACAACTGGCGTACTTGCCACCTTGAAATGACATTCTGATCGTAGTGAGCATCGACATATATTTCTCCTTCCGTTAACGTGCAAGAAACCATGAGAGGGTGAATATAGAAGTTGGTGCCGCCGGTGCTACTGTCCTGGTGCCTCCAAAGAGTCGCC
This sequence comes from Darksidea phi, assembly GCA_030770425.1. Taxonomy (NCBI): domain Eukaryota; kingdom Fungi; phylum Ascomycota; class Dothideomycetes; order Pleosporales; family Lentitheciaceae; genus Darksidea; species Darksidea phi. The sequence continues at coordinate 82,538 of JASJFT010000104.1, forward strand.
TCCAGGGTATCATCAGTGCCATGGTTGATGGTCAACAGATTCTGAAATTCGCAGGCGGCCGAGACTTCCGGGCCGAGCCGCTTGATGTGCTGAAGACCCGCATGTTGGAAAGGCAATGCCCGCGCGGACTGCACTTGCACTCTCTTGAGGAAGGCTTCGACCGTTTCTTCACGGTCTAACTTCACTCTTGAAGGTATTGTGGCAAGTGTTGGACCAATCATGTCTGCTATGCCATGAACTGGGGCGTCTCTTCCTGTGGTAGATTCTCCAAAAACTACGTCGTCAGAACCCGAGAAAATCGCCACGGCCAAAGCCCATGCAGAACGAACCCTTGACGGCACAGTGATATCGGTATGGGGGGAGGATGAAATCTTGATGGTCCGTTTCTCCAAGCTTGTTGCCCTTGCTTGATAGGTTGGATATGGAAGGGCTGGAAACTGGGGCGCAGACGTCTCAGATAGCGTACAACGCCAAAAATCATCCGATTGAGAAATGTCGACGTTGGACAGATAATTGATGAAATATCGATATGGGGTAGTTGGAGCGCTTGAGGTCGCGGTGACGCCCAGATAATGGCTTTCAAGGCGTTTCAAGATCAGAGGAAAGCACCAGCCATCATAGAGCGCGTGATGGATCGTCCAATGGAAGCATGGAGCACTTGAATGTTCACCAATGAGGGTGTAATGCGTGAGCTGTCCCCCATTGTAGGCCGGAACCTGGCTGGGGGCGTGTTCTTCGAGACTCGGCGTGCTGTGCCAAAGCAGAGATTCTCGAATGACAACCTGGAAGAACCCGCGGTCTTGTACGTAGACGATTCGTGTTCTGAGGATAGGTTCGGCATCAGCAACAGCTTGCCACGCCTCTTTGAATCGATCTAGGTCGGACCCGAAACTCAGCTGATATATGTTGTGTGCGACGTAGGCGCCAGGGTCTTTCATGGAAAGGGCCATCAGCCCCTCTTGGATGGCGGTGCACGGATATACGTCTTCGATGGCACCCACTTCCACCTGGCAGAGGAGTGCAATTTCGGATTTCAAGTGGACTGTGTTGTCGAGTGTTGCAATCAGCGAAAAAGGCTGGACGTCGGCATCTACCTGGAAGTCTCCGGACTTTTGCAAAGAATTCAGTGCAAGGTCTTCAAGCCTGGGTGTTTGGAATATGTCGGCGACGGCGAAAAAGACTCCCCTAGAGCGGGCAGCAGTAACAAGCCGCATAGCTGTGGTGGAGTCGCCACCCAAACGGAAGAAGCTGTCCTCCGCACCGACGGTATTTAGCTCAAGGGCCAAGATCTCTTCCCAGAGTGCGGCGATGGTTTTTTCGGTGGAGGTGGTCGGGGCCCGTCCGCTTCGCCCAGATAATCGGTATGTGGCAGCCATCTCGTCTATAATGTTACGAACGAGACTTCGCAAAGCACGGCGATCCGTTTTACCAGACGATGTCATAGACATTTGAGCCACTGGAATGTATAGAGAGGGGATCATGTACGATGGGAGAGCGGAGGAGACTGTGGTTTCGATAATCTTCGCTATGGCTTGGACAGTCTCGTTCATGGGTAGCAGGACGTTGTGTTGGTCGGCCGGTTCCAGGCAGAGAAATACGGCGAGAGCTTCCTTATCGCCAAGAGCGACAAGATCAACGGCAGACTGAGCACTTTCTGGAAGGCTAGACTTGACATAGTGCTCGATTTCTCCCAATTCAATGCGTTGACCATGCAATTTGATCTGAGTGTCGATGCGTCCTAGATAGTTCATGGTTCCATCAGAGTTGTAGCGCACTAGATCTCCCGTCTTGTACATGCGACGCCGTTCGCTCTTGGTCTTTACCCAGGGAAGTTGTTGAGTAAGGCTCCACGCTGGATTCTCGATGAACGATGCGTTTCCTTCGGGGTTGTTGAGGTACCCACGGGATAGAATAGGGCCCTCGATTACCAACTCACCTACGCAACCCACTGGTACTAGTAGGTCAGAGTTGGAAGAGTTTACGATCCAGGAGACGCATCCTACAGAGCGGCCCAGGTTCGTTGGGTCCGTAATTGAGTTCATGCCTACATGCACGGCACTGTCGATGGAACACTCGGAAGGGCCGTACTGGCCGTGGAGCCGGACGGAATCGCTCCAAACCTCGATGTTCTTCTTCGTAAGGGGCTCACCACCGAGAGCCAGGTCTCTTACGGCTGGAATGTCTCTCGGCTCTAAGAACGAGGCCACAGTCGGGGTGAGGCAGCAGAAATTAACGTTCAATCGGTTGATAGCCCCACTAAGGTCGTTCATTCGTTCGTGCTGTGAGGGAATACATACACATCCACCACGAGTAAGCGTGGTAAAGATCTCTTCTAGACTGTTGTCAAAGGTGTAGGTCGAAAACTGCAGCATTCGAGTGTAAGGGCCAATTTGCAAGGCAGAACCATGGGCGTTGAAGCTAGTCACTAACGAACGATGCTCGAGAACGACGGCTTTGGGTCTCCCTGTGCTACCGGAGGTGAAGATGATGAATGCTGGGTTGTACGGTCGAACACTGCGACAGATCTGACGGTCTGCCATAGGCAGCGCATCGAGGAGAGAAGAAGTCAGTGAGACAACGTTGGGGACCATAGATTGAAAGAGAGGGGCGTGATGAGGCGCAACAAGGACGATTTGTGTGCCTACATCCTGTACTCTGATCTCCAAGGCGGATCGCGGATGGGTTGGGTCTAGAGGAACACAAGCGCCCCCTGCCTTCATGACACCGAGCATTGCAACGATTGTCCAAGCCGATTTGTCGAAACACAACGGCACGTACATCTCAGGAATAACACCAAGCGCAATGAGATGGGTCGCCAGTCGGTTTGCCGCCGAGTCCAATTGCTCAAAGGTAAAGCTGGAATCCCAGCTACAGATTGCGGGTGCCTGCGGCCGTAATTTTGCTTGCTGCTCGAATCTCCAATGGATACAGCTGTCGATGCAACTCGGCATGCTGCTGTTCCACATCTCGATTTGGTGGTGATTGCGCTCACTAAGAGTTTCGAGCTGCCCAACGGGAGAATCTGCATGACAGAGAATATTCTCGAGGGCGCATACAAAGGTACTTCCAATGTTTTCTGCCTGCCCATCTGACACAGCATCTGTCCAATAGTACAAGTCAATGGCTGCGGTTTCATCTGTAGCTTCCACATTGATCGACACATTGTACTCGGTGGGGTCGTGATTCGGAACGCGCTCTAGAAAGGATATTGCGGTGGTGTTGGATTCCCGGACTGGGGGGAGCTTCCGGTAAGAGATGATAGTGTTGAATAACGCCCTGTCCGACATACCTAGGGCATGCTGCACGTCTGCCAGTGAGGTGCTGCGATATGGAAGGCTCTCGGCGTAATCCTGCTGAACCTGGTCCAATACGTCGCATATACGTATAGTCGATGTAAGCTCGAGCCGACACGCGAGCATGTTTATAAAAGGGCCGATGGCATGCTCCGAGTCCGGGATCGACGCATCTCGACCAGAGGCCAGGTACCCAAAACAGGGTCGATCCGTCCCAATAAAGCAGCGTAAAGTCATTGCCCAAGCGACATGAAAGAGATTCGAAAGTGTCACGCCTCGAGAACTGCTAAATGCCTGTAGCTCTTGAAGTTTCTCAAAGTCGACGCGCAGAGATCGAAGCTGCTTCGTAACGGCCACCACACCGTCGGTGAGGAGTGGCATGTGGCATGGCTCGGTGCCGTCCAGGTAGCTCCTCCAGTAGTTCACTCCATCCTCGAAAGATTGACGAGCGAGATGCGCTATATATCCACTGAATAGAGGCTTCGGATCCGATTTCAGACGGCCTTCGTACGCCAAGGCTAAATCCCGGAAGAGGAAGGACATGGAGGTTCCGTCAACCACTGTGTGGCTTATTTCTAGCTTGCAGAACACCTGTCCAAGTTTCGTTTGGCATACCGTAAACCGGTGAGGCGGTCGCATGCCCTCATCGTAGGAAACGGGCTGTTGGTTCACGAGGGCATCAATTGCTGTGCGGTCGTCTTCACACTCTAGGCGAATGATGTCGGGTAGGAATTTTTTAAGGACGATTTGGCTGTACAAGCTGTTGCTGCTGTCCAAGCTTTCAGCGAAGATCGTACGCAATGCGGCATGGCGGTTCACAACAATCTTCCATGCGTCTTCGAGAACGGCGGGGTCTATACAAACTCCGGGCCCGGCAACCACCTCAGAGATTCCGTGGACAGAATAGAAGTTGGTGTTCTTCAATCGGCTCAGCAGCAATCCCCGCTGCATGGGGGAGGCAGGGTAAATGTCCTCGACATCGTGAATGCTCTGAATGCCTTTCTCAGGAAGGTATTGCGCAGCAAGTGTGCCCAGCTGGGCGTAAGAGAGAGACAGTAACGGGAAGTCGGCCAATGTAGGTGTAGGGCCCAAAGTACAAAGTTTCTCCGCGATGAGGCTGAGAGTCGCGGAACAAGCAGAAACCCAACGTTGAAACCTCGATTGGTGGCGGATCTGACGGTTGTATGTGAAAGAAAAACGAAGCTTTCCTTGCGCAACAACTGCGGAGATCTCAAAAAGCGCAAATCGAGGAGCTAACTCCCCCACATCTGCAGTCCCGCCTGCGCCGCGAGCTTCGCCAGCTAGCTCTTCCACGGGCTGAAGCAATGCTCCCTCACGTTCGAGCTGTTGATACTGGCCAAGGTAATTGAACGCGATCTCCATTGGCCAGTGATCGCGAAAAGCGGATTCGCCGTGAGCGGTCAAAAATCGAGTGGCGAAGTATGGCCTTCCGTTGTCGGGAATGCGGCGCCGAAGGTCTTTAACGTTCCGAACAATGTCTATAATGTCGCTGAACGCTTCCTTAGGAACAACAACCGGATATAGCGAAGTAAACCACCCTACGGTGCGGGATATGTCGATAGATTCATTCCAAGGCTCACGACCGTGCGTCTCGGTGTATAGTGGCGGCACCGTACGATCAGGAAAAGTATCCGCGAATGAAGAGAGTAGGGCAGCGAAAAGAACGTCTACGGGCTCTGTGCGTAGCGCGTCATGACAAGACGTCATTACCAAAGCCGTGCGGTCGACATCGAGCTCAAATCCCTCCGAGACAACACCTCCATAGTTATTAGGGATATTCTCCATGCCCCAGAATGCAAGATCGCCTCGGGGCACACCTTCAAAGGGAAGTACTTGAGCGGGAGACTGAGTTTGAGCGTGCTCTGCTTGAAGCCGGCACCAAGCTTGGAAGGGCATCGTCGTCGGCACAAGCGAAGGTGCCAAAGGATTCGATAAGATGTCTTCCAGTTCTTCCATGATGACTCGCCAGGAAACCAAATCGATGACGAGATGATTTGCAGTAAGGAAGAGGAGCTGCTCCCGATTCTTGATTTGAAACAAATCCGCCGCGAGTAGGGGACCCCGTACTGCGTCTAGGCATGCGTGGCTTGCGGCAATGTGTGATGTCGTATCGTCCCTCGAAGCGACGTGAAAGTGGCGGACGCGATAGGATTGGGAAACATCTTGTGTGATGCGTTGTCTCCAAGTGCCTGCCAGCCCTGTGCGACTAAATCGCGCCCGCAGCATAGAATGTCGCTCAACGAGGGTTTTGATGGCGTTTTGGAGAGCATCTTCATCAATTGTACGGGTGATGCGAAGGAAGGCGCTTTGGTTAAAATACCCTCTTCCTTGGTTTGGCAGCGTGAAGTAATATTGCTGGATGGGGGAAAGGTCAAACTCCTGTTCGATGACATCCTGATAGTCGAAAGATTGTTTGACGTCTCTAGCGTAGGTTGCCAGTTCCGCTATCGACTTGCTGCGAAGGATCTCTTGTACCTTAATTCCAATTCCTAGGCGCTGACATCTACCCATGACCTGCATTGCCGAGATAGAATCACCGCCCAAGTTTAGAAATGACCGGTTTAGACCAATTTGGTCTACGTCCAAGTTGAGTACGTAGCTCCAAACCTGTCGGATGCTTGTTTCGATGTGAGTGGCCGGACGGGACAACGTTTCTTCTTCTACCTGGGCGTCCTCTGCCACACGACGATAGAGCTCGTCGCTAAAGTCTTCGAGCCAAACTCCTACACGCTTCCGGTCTAATTTTCCGGAGGTTAAGAGCGGAATAGACTCCACAACAACCCAGAGGGCGGGAACCATATAGGTAGGGAGGCGTGCTGATAGACGATCGCGTAGAGCAGAGATATACTTGGCGGTGGGGTTTGCTAGAGATTCGGTCAGGAGTTGAAGGGGGCGGCCGTCCGGTTGATGAGTAAGAGACAACACAGCAACGATCTTGCGTTTGCATGGTCCTGCTTTAGGCAAGAGAATCAAGCCATGCTTTACATCGATGTCAGCGGCGAGGGGATGCTCAATTTCGCCCAATTCGACACGCTGGCCGTGGACTTTGACTTGTGTGTCCTTGCGTCCGATAAAGTGGAGGGTACCATCGGAGTTGTAGCGTAGCAAGTCTCCGGTTTTGTAAAACCGGCGACCGCGTGCCCAAGCTGGGTCACGAATGAATGCCTCGGATGTTTTCTTCTCGTCGTCGAGATAGCCTCGGGCTAGGGTTGGCCCTTCTACAAGAAGTTCGCCCGCACAGCCGACAGGGACAAGTCGATGGTGGTTCTCTGGTTCGACGAGCCAGCAATGAGCGCCCACGGGGCGTCCGACGTTGGCGGGATGGCGACCTTTCATGGATGGATTGATGATGGCTGATACAGCACATTCGGTGGGGCCGTAGCCGTTGACAAGATTGATGTGAGACCAGGTGGAGACGTGCTCTTTGGACATTGCTTCTCCAGCCAAAACAAGTGTCACGAGTTCAGGTACCTCTGACGGGTGCAGGAAGCTGACGAAGGAGGGGGTTAAAATCGCCAAATTTACTCGCATGGAGATCATGGCAAAGGCGATATCATTCAGGCGAGCTTCTTCGCTGGGAATGCAAACACATGCACCAACCATTAGAGGGGTGAGTGTCTCGATAAGGCTGGAATCAAAAGTATAGGCAGCAAATTGAAGGACGCGTGAACCGGGATTGACGTGAATAGCAGGCCCGTGGGCCCGAGCGCTCGAGCAAAAGGCCGCATGCTCAATCAAAGCGCCCTTTGGCTCCCCAGTAGTCCCGGACGTGAAAATAATGTACGCGGCATGGTCGGCACTCACGCGCGGAAGTGTAGCAATCACATGGTCCGGTTTCCCATATGCGCCAAGGGTATCGTCATCAATGGGAATAGCCTTCTCAGCGACCGTGGAAAGATGTTCGGTATATGCGCGGGAGCAGAGTACAATCTTAGCGTTAACCCGTCGAGAGAGTGACTGGAGACGAGAAACCGGGTGGGCGGGATCCAAAGGCACGAAGGCGCCGCCGGCCTTCAGGACAGCCAGCATAGAAACGACCGCCCATTTTGACTTGTGAAAACACACTGGAACAAAAGCCTCGGGTTTTACGCCGAGCTTGATGAGATGGTAGGCTAGCGTAGTGGAGAGGTCGTCGAGCTCCCTAAAGGTGAAGTTGCCGTCCCACGCACAGACCGCCTCGCGTTCGGGATCACTCCGGGCCCGATCTCCGACCACCTCATGAATGCAACGCTCTACCCTCTCGAGCGGTGCCGCATTCCAGTCGCGGAGCTTCTGTCGACTCCACTCGCCGATATAGTCGAGCTCGCCTACTGTGCAGGCTGGAGAGCCTAGGACGTCCACCAACATCTTGCTAAGGGTGGAAGCGATGCTGCATGCCTCTTCGACGGACATCATAGAGCTTTTGAAGTCCAAAAAGAGGCCCGAGGCACTATTCGCCATCTCAACGCGGAGGCAGACATGATTGTGCTAGATCCATCAGCTGAGAGACACTATTCGATTAGAAAATTATATACTCACATCGTCCAGGATCGCTTTCGCGACCAAACTTGATGTTGAACCTCGAAGTTCGACAGTAGTGTTGTATGGGTACTTCGCAGAATTCCCTACAGTTAATCCATTCCCAGCGAGTGAAATGCGATATTCTTCGGCTTGAAGATACTCGCACTGCATCTTCTGCACCAAGCCGCCCAAGGTGGCAGTGTCATCCAGTCCTTGTTGGACAATGGGCTCAGCAAAGTTATTGCGAGCCTCTACAAGACCATCGGAATGAGTCCCAAGACCTGTCTCCTGATATCCGAAGCAAACTTCTTCCATTCCGGTGTAGCAGCGAAGAACCAGAGCCCAGGCGGTGCGCAGAACGCCCGCAAACTGCCCCCTATTCTCCTCGGCTATCTCTCGGAGCTTCTGGAAGTGCTGAAACTCGATTTCAAGGAACACAGCATCCCCAGACCCCTCCTCGCTGCCTTCAAAGGCGCGCAAATAACAAGCTTGCGCATCATTCATGAGACTGACCCAGTAGGCGGCCGCGGTTTGAGCGGATTGGTCACACTTACCGGACATTTTCGATATCAGTAAAGTTAGATCCAAGTTGCTGTGGACCTAGCAGTACATTTTCTGTTAGCACTGTAGGGTGGGTATTGGATATTGCCACATACGCTCGGATCAGTCCTGTCGTAGAGTTTGCGCGGATCTCAGGGGATATATCGGACCTGGGCGCAGTTCAAGGAACGCAAGAACAGCTGTATAAAGCAGAAGCTAGATATTTTAGGTCAAATGTTACTGAGAAAAGTTATGGGGCAGAGGAGAGCCTGAGTGTTTGATAGTTACGGCAATGAGACGTTCATATCGCTTACTGAGTCTATTCCATTCCCGATTCCCAATTTAGAGCATGCTAATTTCGTCCACTTGCTTCGCCCTTTCTTGTAGCCAGCGGTGAATTCAGCGAGATACGGACTGGTGCACCTATTCCCGGCCTCAACGGCACTCGTGTTCGTATCCCTTCTTCACCGTGGCATGGCGAGACCAGCCATTGGAGAATGAGCTACTAGATGGGGAAAATGGAGAAAAATTTGGGCTCGGCCTAGCGGCGAAAGTCCTCGTGCTCAGACATGCAGCCATTGGATATTCTCGAAGAGGGGAAAATTCCTGCGCTTGTGGGCTGTATCGTGTTGCACTGCAAGGAAACTGCAAGGGGAACGTTTAACGGTCCCGTAACCAACCCAATAAGCAGTCCATTCTAACGAACGATGATCCTCGTTTTCCTACATTGAATCGCCGTGATGTCTCATAAACCGAGTTATCGTGGCGTTGAGCTGGAATGGTGCAAGGGATGTGTCTCGATGTCAGATGCCTTCCTTACCCACAAAGGATCTTTTCGGCGTCGTACATCGTGTTGGAGGATGTATATTTAGTCCCAAGTAGGAAAATTGAAGACATCTCGTACCTGCGTCGATCAGGGCCATACACAAGCGTCAGACGGAGTCCGTTGTGCAAGTGTGGATGGGAAGATGCGGTTCTTGAGTGGATGGTCTGCGCCAAGCCACTCAGCTGGCCACTAGAGCGACGTAGACGGCTGAAGTATAGCGGCAGCTGGGGCGAGTCGGTGCCGGATGCGGAGAACACGTTGATACACGTGCGCCCACCCGTCCCCACACGTGGCACTGCAGAGCTCTGACCGATGGTAAGCGCAGGGGTAATACGATGGAACTAGATAAGCGGGAATGGCCAGTAGCTCTTGGCGTGCGAGGCTTTACGGCGAAAACGAAGAGGCTGCAAGGAATACGATCATAAATTCCAATGCCAGCCACACTTGACGTTCGATACGAAGACCCGCGGTGCCGGATCCGGCAGCTGAGGTAAGACTTGTTTCCTAGCGTTCCCCGCACACCACTCCATCTGAAATATCTGGAAGCTAACGTTTCACCCAAGCTGGACCTGCATCAACAATAGCGGAGGCTCTTCATCCTCCTTCAACGATGGTGATACCCGAAATACGGCAACAAAGCTATTCTTGGGCCCCCGAGACCAGACGATGGCGGTTCGGGGTGTACAGCGTCGCCTACGCACGAAAACACTCGCTCATGCTATTAATGATGCAATAGCTTGGCGGCATGTGTGGCTCGAACTGAAGACCGCATACGAAACATACGGACCCGTACTTTTAGTCGCCGACCGAAGAATGGTCATGCCGTTCGTGTTGGGAGAGTGGTGCAACCGTCGATGCAGACGGTGGAGGGGTTAGAAGATCAATGTATCTATCCCAGGGTTTTCCTTCCACTTTAAACTTCCTCCACTTATCATCCTCCTCTTCGTTTCACTCCCCCGATTGACGACCACCCAATTACGTTTACCAGCGGATTACTATGGAATCTTCAGTCTGTGACCGCATCGATAATACTTTTGGTCCGCATGCGAGGGAATGCCGTGGAGGTTTTGACTTTACCCTCCTTTTCGAGGAGACACTGTTGTCAATTGTCCCATATGCGCTTCTCCTAGTCGTTGCATCCCTTAGGATCGTCTATTCGCTGAAGAAGCCGCCCAAGGTCCTCTTCACGTCATGGCTTCCCGCAAAACAAGTACGATGATCCCCGTCACAACGCAAATTGCACATGCTAATGGCTACAGGTCTTTCTTGCAGCGTTTGCAGCGACGCAAATTGTGCTACTCGTACTCTGGGCCCGTCCATCTGCTGTCAAGACCCGCACCTCACTTCCCAATGCGATGATTGCGGTCCTTGGCTCGCTTGTGCTCTGCGTTCTATCTTATACTGAGCATAGTCGCAACGTACAGCCCTCCCTGGTGACCAACATTTTCCTATTCTTCACGCTCCTGTTTGACGCAGCGAGAGCGAGGACCCTATGGCTGCAGAGGTACAACCACACTATAGCGATAACTTTCACAGTCTCTGTTGCCATCAAGACAGTCGTGCTCGTGCTGGAGAGCGTCGAAAAGCGGCGATTCTTACGGCCGGACTATGCGAGCTATCCTCCGGAGGCGACGAGCGGCATCTTCAACCGCAGCATCTTCTGGTGGATAAATTCGCTGCTGCGACGGGGCTTCTCGAACTTGCTTCTAATCGACGATCTGTACGTGCTGGATAAGCATCTGCGGTCGGATCGCTTGCACAATCTACTTTCAGCAGCGTATGAACGAGGTGAACTATCCCGACTATATGCTTGGTACATCTACTTATGAGATCGACGCAGGGAGAAAGAGACATGAATCTCTACTGGCGGTTACATTCAAGACGCTAAAATGGACTTTACTGGCTGCGGCGCTCCCGCGCATGTGTTTGACGGTATTTGTCTTCTGTCAGCCGTTCCTAATTGAGAGGGCAATTCACTTGGCAAATGAGCCAGTGACCGGCGAGTCGACTAACTTCGGGTACGGTATGATTGGCGCGTACGCGCTCGTCTATGTTGGCATCGCAGTAAGTCGGCAACAACGACCTGTAGGCCAAAACAGTCGTTTGATGTGAATTGACGCGTGGGACAGGTATCGATGGGCCAGTACCAGCAGATGACTTACCGTGCCATCACTATGGCGCGTGGCGGGCTAGTATCGATGCTGTACGGCAAGACAACGGAAGTGAGCAGCACGGCAGTAGACGCGACAGCGTCCCTGACCCTAATGAACGCGGACATCGAACGCATCTACACAGGGTGGCAGACAATGCATGAGATCTGGGCGAACACGATTGAAATCGGTATTGCAATGTTCCTCCTGGAGAGGCAGCTGGGGATTGCATGCACCATTCCTATAGGTGTAGCTCTAATATCCCTCCTCGGATCGCTTGGTGCTACTAGCCTGGTCATGGCTCGTCAAGCACTCTGGTTGCAAGCCATTGAGCGACGCATTGGTGCCACTTCCGCCGCCCTGGCCGCGATGAAGGGTGTCAAGATGTGCGGCCTGACGGATAGCTTGCTAAAGAATCTGCACCAGCTCCGCGTCGACGAGATGCGCATTGCCCGTAAATTCCGTCTTCTGCTGATCTGGAACCTCGCGTTCGGTGAGTAGCTCCTATGCTCTCCAACTCATGTTCCCTAATCCATCCACACACTCTCATGCGCCGACGCTAACTACAAACAGCGTGGCTCGCACCCGTCATTGCCCCCATCCTCACATTCGCAGCGTACTCGTCTATTGCCAAGAAAGGTGGTAACCACACCACGCTAGATGTATCGCGAGTCTTCACTTCGCTCTCGCTGTTTGCTCTTCTACAGCAGCCCTTGGGCTCGCTAGTCATGTCGCTAGCTACCTTCATGGGTGCGGTAGGGAGCTTCGGCCGCATTCAAGCCTTCCTAGATGCGGATGATCACGAGGATTTCCGAGAAGGGCCGCTAGGCAACACGCCATCCACGAAGTCCATGACCTTCATGAAGGGAACTGCCAGCAGAAGTTCCTCACTGCTCTTCGGCACCGATGGCGAAAAGGGCGAAAAGAGCGAAAAGACCGATGTCATCACAGCCATCCGAGAGATGTATCCAGAGCTACCCCGCGAGGCCTTCAGAGTGTGCTATGGCAGCTTTGGTTGGGACAAGGCGAAAGAGCCCATTGTCCGGGGGGTAAACCTTATCATTCCTCCTGGGAAGCTAACAATAATTGTAGGGCCCGTAGGTTGTGGCAAGTCCACTCTTCTCAAAGCGCTACTTGGAGAAGTGCCCGTCGCAAAAGGCGACGTCTCGATACCTTACCACAGCATTGGCTATTGTGACCAAACGCCCTGGCATATGAATGGGACCATTCGGAGTAGCGTCTTAGGCTTTTCTGAGTTTGACCAACAGTGGTATGATACCGTCATTCGAGCCTGCGCCCTTAGCGTAGACCTGTCGCAGATGCCGCAAGGGGATCAAACTAAGATTGGTACCAAAGGTGTCGCGTTAAGTGGCGGGCAAAGTCAACGTATTGCAAGTGCCTCCGAAGCCCTCTACTCCCCTTATTGCTTGCTAAGCACTCTTCTCTAGGCATTAGCCAGAACTATATACGCTAGGAAGAGTCTCGTCATTCTAGATGATATATTCAGCGGCCTCGATCGAGACACTGAAAACCACGTGTTCCATAATCTCTTAGGGCAAGATGGGCTGTTCCGCCGGTACCGAACCACCGTGGTTATGGCGTCCTCAGCCAGTAAGTCTATACATCCCAATCCACTTCGTGCTCTTACATATTTTGCAGTTACGCGCATTCCTTACGCGGATCAAATTGTTGCTCTTGATTCTACCGGAAAAATAGTCGAACAAGGCATCTTCGAGGAGCTGAATGCAGCCGGAGGATATGTGTCCAGATTTAACCTCCCCCAGCCAGACTGGTTTTTTAACCCCAAAGCAAGCGAAGAACTCGTACAATACCGTACCGAACCCATCAGAAAGAGCAAGTTATCGACCGAGGAAATAGAAGCAAGGGCTAGCCGACAGACAGGTGATTTGAAGATATATGCATACTACGCCAAGTCAGTTGGGTGGCTTCCATTTTTAATCTTCATTGTCGCTATTGGTGCCTTCGTATTTTGCTATTCATTCCCAAGTATGTCCTTCCTTAGTAGGTACCCTGTTTCAAGCTTACAGATGATTAGATATATGGGTGAAATGGTGGGCGAGTTCTAACGCCAAGGACCCCAACGCTCGACTGGGGTACTACCTCGGTGTCTACGTGGTATTGGGCGTCTTTTCAATCTTGGGCCTTATGTTCGGCGCCTGGTAAGCCCGTCTCGACTAGCTTGCTAGACCTGATCTGACTTAAAAATAGGCAAATGCTTCTTGTCATGATTCCGAAGTCAGGCGAACACTTCCACTTCAAGCTGCTAAATACCGTTCTAAGGTGAGTTCCTGGCCTCCTTCACCACAATCACACTAACGCTTTCAGCGCCCCAATGTCGTTCTTCGCCAGTACAGACATCGGCATCACGTTGAACCGCTTCAGCCAAGATCTACAACTAATCGACATGGAGCTTCCTTTGGCAACCATCAACACGTTGGCGAGTAAGTTTGCATGTTCCAAAGGCGCATACACTGACGCTTACTGTCCTGCTAGCACTCCTTCTTTGCATCGCGCAAATGGCCCTAATAGGCGTCGCATCTGCTTTTTCCGCAATTGGCTTTCCGGTTTTTTTGTTTTTGGTCTACCTGATCCAGAAGTTTTATCTTCGCACTTCCCGCCAGCTTCGATTTCTCGACATTGAAGCCAAGTCGCCGCTTTATGCACAGTTCTTTGAATGCCTCAACGGTATTACAACGATTCGAGCCTTTGGCTGGCAACATCAGCTTCAGGAGCAGAATCTCCGCCTCCTCGACCGGTCCCAACGCCCCTTCTACCTCATGTGGTCAATCCAACGATGGCTCATCGTCCTCCTTGACCTTCTTGTCGCCGCTATGGCCGTCTTGCTTATTTTGCTTGTTGTTATAATGCGGGGCAAGATGAATGCAGGCTCCGTTGGCGTCGCGATGCTCAACATTATTCTTTTTAGCCAGAGCATCAAGATGCTAGTAACCTTTTGGACAACACTGGAAACCCAGATCGGCGCTGTAGCCAGGATCAAAGTGTTTACAGAAGAAGCAGTTGCCGAAGACCTTCCGGAGAAAAAGGACATTCCACCCCAGGACTGGCCTCTCCAGGGTAGCATCACGTTTAAAAACGTGACTGCTGCATATCGGTCAGTTATCGCTTTAGTGCTGCGGTGGGAACCTCAGCTAATCTGGTTGAATAGTGAGAATGAGCCTGTGGTTAAGAATGTCTCCCTGAGTATCAAAGCCGGCGAGAAGGTTGGCATTTGTGGAAGAACTGGGAGGTATGTGTTGGCATGCTACCTTAAAGCTTAATACTACAAGAACTGACACTCGTTCACTGTAGTGGGAAGAGCTCTCTCATCCAAACTATCTTCCGCATGGTCGAGCTCACCGACGGCCTGATCACCGTTGATGGCCTTGACCTCTCGAAGATCTGCCGCCAGGAAATCCGAGCGCGGCTTGTTGGTGTGCCGCAGGAGCCATGCTTCCTTACTGGGACCGTGCGCTTGAACGCAGACCCCACGGACGTGTCTTCGGACTTGGGCATCGTGGAGGCCCTTAAAGCCGTGCAGCTATGGAGCGTGATCAAGGAGAAAGGCGGGCTCGACGCAGATTTTGACAGCGTGCACCTCAGCCATGGACAGCGGCAACTGTTCTGCCTGGCGCGGGCGATGCTTCGGCCGAGTCGCATCTTGGTTCTAGACGAGGCAACGAGCAGCATCGACGCTAGGACGGACGAGGTTATGCAGCGTGTCATCCGGGAGAAGTTTGCTCAGCACACGATCATCGCAGTTGCGCACAAGCTCGAGACGATTACAGATTTCGATCGCGTAGTTGTGCTGGAGAAGGGAGAGGTTGCAGAGGTGGGTGAGCCGTATGAGCTCTTAGAGCAGAGGGGTAGTTGGTTTGGTCAGCTCTACTGGAGTTCAGAGGGGGGAAAAGAAAATGACGAGGGCGAGAGCTGAATGTTAAGAGGTAATATTCTGTTTGGTTTGGTGGCTTCTGAGATGGGAAAGCATCTTCTTTTGCGTTATGCTATTCCTGTGGGCTGTGCCGCATACTTGTCCATTGGATTTACTCTATCGACAAGGCTTTACCTCTTCTACGCTTCCTACTGTAGTTGCTCTTTGAGGTAGATTTTGTAGAGCTTGTTGCATTATCGTAACTCTTAATTTTTACTAAGGTTACAGTCGCTATCTCGTTGCACTCACAGGACTTTCATTTGGTAGATTTAGTAGTATGACCTACCATGTGAACACCATCACATTCGAAATATCTTCAATTTAAAACGAGCGCCTGCTTTTGCCTTCCATTACCTCTAGCACAATATAATATATATGCCACTTGTAGCACTGCAGAATTATCCTCGGGAAGTTCTCGTCGCCAATTAGAAATGCATTTACGATGATGAGGATGTGGAGCCAGGCTATGAGCGCTGCTCAAGACAGGTATACTTTTAGACGATGTCGCAAACTTCCAGACTGATAAGTTTATTATCACTTGTAGCATTTGCGTCAGTAAATGGAGTGTTACCACTTCCCGTCTCGTTGATCCAACGATCTCATTCGACTCCCAACTACTAAATCCTTGCAGATCACACTGCTTCCTGATTACTACGTCGCCGGCCGCCACGCATTCACCAGCATCTACATACTCACGGCGCCTACTGATTGCTTCATCCCGTCAAGAAGTCTCCAACAATCTCCATATATCTCTCTCGCTCTTCCCAATGCGCCATATGGCTCGACGACTCGAATTCCACCCACTTCACTTTTGAAATATTGTCAAACCATGGCTTGATACAAATATCTTGCACCTCGTCGTATCGACCATTCGTGAGCAATACAGGCACATCTATAAGATGCGCCTTAGACCACCCTTCCCATGTGCGCAACGAGCCAATTACGGTAAACTCTGAAGGGCCTTGCCTAGGTCTTCTGTTAGCGGACTTTTACAGAGAAAGCACGTGTGAATGCCATTAAAGGAGTCACTTACATGGTCATGTATACCGTCGGATCATCCGCCAAATTCGTGAATGAATCTTGCAGAGGCTGCGGAAACGGATCAAGCCGACACACATGACGCTGCAACCAGACTGCCGATGCGTTCTGATATTCGGGGCTGTCGTAATCTCCTCTCCTTTCCGAGTCTTCAATCGTTTTCCTCACATCTTCCGGCAACTCCTTCAGCAGCGCTTGAGTGCCCTTAACGTACAAAGACATATCGCTAGGCCCACTCGCAATGACCAATTTCTTCAGGCCCTTAGGCCGACGAGCAGCGTACGCTCCAGCAAGCATTCCTCCCCAGCTCTGGCCTAGCACATGAAAGCCATTCGTGCGCAACCCAAGGTGGTCGATCAAATTATCCAGTTCGTTGATAAATAGATCGACGGTCCAGAAATCTTCGTCTCCCATTTTCTCCCGGAGATGGGTGGATTTGCCGCAGCCGATCTGATCGTAGAAGACAATAGGCATGTCGTGTTGGACGTAAATATCGATGAAGGAGGAAAGATAGTCATGGCCAGCTCCGGGCCCGCCATGTAGAAGCAGGAGGGCGGGTCGTGGGAGGGATGCGTCCCCGATCACATTGTACCAAGTTGATACGGGCTTCTCGATGTTGGGAACATGGAAGGGAGCGCATCCTTCGATGCTTGGGTACTGCAACATAATGTGCGAGTGAGGATTGAGATTGCGGAGGTGCCGCAGATACAAGCGAAATTAGAGCAAGGTGGACGGCACAGGGATATATAAATACTGTTGGGACGCTGTCCTCGCCGCTCGATGCATATATGGCGTGCCGCTAGGTTTAACAGGGCAGCATTTCGTTGAAATTTCTTACATGCGTTCTGGGGCGAACCTTGTCTTGACTTGGTGTACACAGCATTTAGCCTGCGGGTAGAATCGTTGGGGTCGCCACACAAAACCCCAGTAAGCGCTGCGAGGCGCTGAACATTTCCTCCAAGAACTGGTGGGAGTTGTTAATTTGCGCTAAAGCAAAGAAACGCTCTTCAGTCTGCAACGAACGTAATATACTGTCTTGATTTCTTTTAAAGTCATCCTACATTGTAAAATGACTGAATAACTTTCTAGAAGTGGACTGTATATGGTATCACGTCAGGTGCGCATCCCTCTGTACGGGCCTCACGTAATCCCCCCGCAACCTAGCATGGATCTGGTCGGAGTAAAGTCGGTATCCGCTAGCGGTGTAAAAGGCGTAACGCCCGAAGCTCTCTCGATCGTTGCGATACAGCCACTAGACCTCGGCATCACCAACGTGAGTTCCACATCCGCAACATGTTTAGCAAAATGAATTTCAGAGGACAACTTTTTTATACTATTTCTCTAGCCACGAGTGCGCTACTGGGGTCTAGATTCTCGAGGGCAGGAGACTATCCTAAGCCCAAACTGATGAAGCAGTAAAAAAACCCAATACACATTAATTTCCATTTTGGAAAAAGCAAAATATATCAAGTTGAACGTAGGTATTCATGTTAACAAGGCGAGAGAAAATAAAAATTCATGTAGGCTCATTACGAGTAAACAAGTCTAGCTAGTAGTTATAGAGCCAAGTTAATTATACTGTAAGAGAGCATTAAGCGTTACATACAAAGTGGAAAAAAGGCGATACACAGCCAGGTGCCCGGTCAACTTACTCATGATAAAAGTTGGTGTAAGAGATGTGGATTGGTTTAGGCAGAAGGCCTTCCTATATAGGTACTAGCGCTAGCACAGACCCCAAACAGTGGCCGCGTAGCTACTTCCGCCAAAAACTCACACCACAGAATGGACACTCCACAGCACCCAGGAAATAACTCGCATCAGTAACCGCAAGCACCGAAACCGTTCCGTTTCCTCGACCTCCCTTCAGAGATACGAAATGGCGTCTATGCCGCGGCACTCAGGGAGATAACCCAGCCAGTCCATCTCGAATATATCGGATATGCGCAATCGACTTGACGCGGCTATTACGGGTTGATAGGCGTAAATCGACAGGTCCGTACGGTCCGCAAGCCTATGGAGCTGCACCCGGGGTATCATAGTGTAGGCTGTCTAGACGCAATATATCACCGCGTATATATGAGATGTGCTGTCTCTGACACAAGACGACATACAAGACGAGCACGACATATCATTGGGGGCAGGTGCATCCCGTCCGGACGGAGGATTACAACCTCAAGATTTCGATCAACAGACTTTGGATATATCCATTCGATGCCTGCTGACGTTCGGGCCTCTCCCACAATGCCATCGCTTGCAAGTTGTGTTTAGCAGAACCCTGCACCCAGTT
Source organism: Darksidea phi (assembly GCA_030770425.1). Taxonomy (NCBI): domain Eukaryota; kingdom Fungi; phylum Ascomycota; class Dothideomycetes; order Pleosporales; family Lentitheciaceae; genus Darksidea; species Darksidea phi. Next base: position 101,142 of record JASJFT010000104.1, read on the forward strand.
TGTATTGAGCCGGGTCGGTCATATGATTGGACAGGGAAGAGAAAACGATGGGGGAGGATATTTGCATTCACCTAGGAGAAACCGCACCTCGTTGTTTATGGAATAGGAGATATGGATGTAAAGTGGGAGTGGGTGCAGCAGTATAGGCGTTTAGTAGTGGTACGTCGGCCGGTGAACTCGGTTCGGATACCGGATCGAATTGTATCGTTAGTACTGAGGTTGCTATCCTCTCTTCACGGATAGCATGGCGATTGCTTCTTTGATAGATGATAATTATTCCATTGTTGGGTTATACCCGTGTGGCTTTGCCAAGCGGGTAGCTATCCAAAATCAGCCATGAGGCTCGGGACGTTGCGCCACGGCACGCGCCACGCCCCCCTGAGGCTCTGGTCGTTGCCCGCGGCATGCGGTACGCCCTCTTTTATGAGGCTCGGGCAGTCATGCCGTGACGCCTCAGGCAATGACTGTAGCTCCCTTCTTGCGTTTCAAGGTATTCGGGACGAATTACCTTTTAGTATCATCTTTTTGGGTTATTCCGCGAGTCTGACGACGCGATGGCTGCTACTCATCCGACGGTGATCTAAAGTAAATTTGTAACTTACCTATAGGAATGACGAAAGCCGAGCGGCACGGTGAGATGAAAAATTTGGCAAGCGGGATGAAATGAAGTAATCCTTAGCCTTCGTAATGTTTGTTGGATGCGGGAAACAAGGCAGCACGCCAGTTCGTAATGAACATCACGCTAAGGCCCAAAACGGCAGCTGGGAGCTAGAAGCGCCATTTTGCGGGGGAAAGCTCCCACGACACGCCTCCATCTGCAGCGCACAAGACACCGAACGGCGCGGCAACCGTATTGCTCGGGCAAGCTGACCCCCCCATCCAGTAAAGTGCCATTTGGCGGTTCACTATCCGGTGCGCAGGGACATCAGCCACCTACGTTGTTCCGCGACCGCCGCCTTTTTCCGTGAAATGGCCGGGTTTCTTTGTGCTCCGTGCAATACGATGGCGGGTGAGCGCTGCTTAAAGGCCCCATGCGGGCGCAGCCTTTCTGCATGCGGAGGATTTCCTGGGTCGCTCTACGGCACTTGGTCAACCCATTATGAAGGTCTCAAAAGCTTCCATGGCCTCGGCTTTGTCTGCCATCGTGCCATTGGCGACGGCACTGTATGAGAACGGATCTGTGATTGCGCCTTGCGACTCGCCCATCTACTGTTATGGGGATCTGCTGCACGAAATCGAGCTCGCGCGGCCGTTCGAGGACTCGAAGACATTCGTGGATCTGTAGGTCGCATCAGCTATCGAGGCGCACGAGGAAGGCTAATGGAACAACAGACCAACGATCAAACCTCTAAATGAAGTCCTCGAAGCATTCCGCCAGCTCGAGCGACCAATTCAGAATAACACAGCCTTAAATGACTTCCTATCAGAGTACTTCGGAGAGGCTGGGAGCGAGCTCGAGCCGGTGCCCACCGATGAGCTAGAGACGCAGCCTGACTTTCTCGACAATATCAACAGCACCACTATCGCCGAGTTTGTTTCCAAGGTCATTGACATCTGGCCTGATCTGACACGACGGTATGCTGGTCCCGGCAACTGCACGGACTGTGTTAACTCATTTATTCCCGTTAATCGCACGTTCGTGGTAGCTGGCGGTCGCTTCCGGGAGCCGTACTACTGGGATTCTTTCTGGATCATCGAAGGGCTTTTGCGCACCAAAGGTTCCTTTACACAAATCGCCGAGAATATCATCGAGAATTTCCTAGACTTTGTGGAAAATTTCGGCTTCGTTCCGAATGGCGCTCGTCTGTATTACTTGAACCGATCGCAGCCGCCGCTTCTCACCCAGATGGTACGCATTTACGTGGAATACACGCAGAATTACACCATCTTGGAAAGGGCATTGCCGTTGCTCGAAAAAGAGCACAATTTTTGGGTCAATAACCGAACAGTAACCATTGAGCGCAGTGGTCGCAACTACAGTTTGGTGAGTTTGCAAACAATCTCATACGCGATATGACGCTCACAAGTTTAGAACCACTACGCCGTCTCCAACACGCAGCCGCGTCCAGAATCCTACTACGAAGATTACGTGACAGCTAATAATGCGTCATACTATAACGAACAAGGTGAGATCTTCAACGCGACCCATTCGCTCAACGAGACCGAAATGGCCCAACTCTACGCCAACCTAGCCTCTGGGGCTGAGAGCGGCTGGGATTACTCGTCGCGCTGGCTCAAAAACCCCAACGATGCCGTCTCAGATACCTTCTTCCCCTTGCGATCGCTTAACACGGTCAATACTCTCCCGGTCGATTTGAACTCGATTCTGTACTACAATGAGATTACTATCGCCGATTTCTACAAGCGTGCAGGCAATGCTACAGCTGCCGCCGCGTGGGCAAAACTCGCTGCAGACCGAAGCGATGCGATGACCGCGCTACTCTGGGATCCCGAGCACTTCAGCTACTTCGACTACAACCTCACGGCTGGGGCGAAGAACATCTACATGCTCGCAGACAACACAACCGTACGCGATGATCTCCCCGGCGCACCCGAAGGCCAGCAAGTCTTCTTCCACCTTGCGCAATTCTACCCCTTCTGGACGGGGGCAGCGCCCGACATGATCAAAAACGACCCCAGCGCCATCCGCCGCGCCTACGCTCGCATCGACGAGCTGCTCGAGAACAGGGCCGGCTCCATCGCTGCTACCAACATCCAGACAGGCCAACAGTGGGACGAGCCGAACGTGTGGCCCCCGCTCGTCCACATCCTCATGCAAGGCCTCATCAATACGCCCCTCGAGACATCCACATCCGGCGACAACCAGACGACGGAAGATTACATCTGGACGCAAGATCTTGCACTCCGCCTCGCGCAGCGCTACGTCGACGCTACATTCTGCACCTGGCGCGTTACGGGTGGCGCTACGTCGGATACGCCGCAGTTGATGGGCGCTGAGGGCAACGGCACCATGTTTGAGAAGTATTCTGATGAGTCCACGAATGCTAGGGGAGGTGGCGGCGAGTATACGGTTGTGGAGGGGTTTGGCTGGACTAATGGCGTGCTTATTTGGGCGGCGGATCAGTTTGGTCAGCAGTTGACCACGCCAGATTGTGGGGATATTACGGCGGTGGATATTCCGGATAAGAAGCGGAAGAGGAATGCTGTGCATTTGGCTAAGAGAGATGCGCAGTGGGTGAAGATGTTTAATTAGAGCGGTGGGTTGGTAGCTGTGGTGTAGCTCTTGCGGTTGCAAACTATGCTGTATGCTTATTGAGCATATGAATGTTCAACGTCATGAGTGCGCTCGCATTCCTCAAGTTTGTACCGTCTTGCGCGATTTGTTTTGATCAAGCTGACATATCACCATTTTTGTCAAATTATCATCGCCCACGTAGCATATATACTACAGTTCTACCCCGCAAGATACGCACTACGCTCGAACTACTATTTTTCAATTATCACAGTTTGACTCGTTCACAGCCTTGATAGATAGGATACCAAATAGCAGCCCGCCTCGGGAACACATGCTTCATCACTCCTCTCTACATCCAGAAGATTTGCTCCAGTGTATACCTCTCAGTAGTGCCTTGATATCGCCTACCCCTGAACTAGCCCACGCACAACACACGCTTACCCCGTGTACGCATAGCACCAGTTCAACCCCTTACAACCCTACACAGCCATCAGTCTCTGCTCCGAAGCACCCCAGGCACGGCTCAACTTACATTGCCCATCTCGCTGCTAAATTTTTGACACGTCGTCATCATGCAGATCTTATCACAGCCCCAGGCATTGAACGGGCAATAGTCCTACACCAAGCATAATTAGCCTCGACGTTTAAAAAGCCCTGAGAGGAAAATTAACGCCGCGTACCCTCATGCATATCTTGTACGAGTTGTCACACCAGCCATCGCCAGACCCGGCCATTTGCGGAGCCGCGTTGGGGAAGGCTGCGTCGATGGTCGTGCCCGTGGGACTGGTGGTGTTGTTGTTGGTGTCTGCGGGTGTGGGCGCGGGTGCGGTGGTGTTGGCGGGATCGAGTTCGGTTGCGAGGGCCGTCGGGGCTTGGGCAATGGGCGAGGTGGTGGTTAGAGCCGCGAGGGCGGAGAGCAACAGGATCAGCTTCATGGTGGATGGTTGATAGGCGTGTAGCGGGATGAGGAGGAGTAGGAGGCAAGGGGAGCGTTGAATTGATTAAGAAAAGGCTTGGAGTTTACATTATAGGATCGTGACAGGGGGGTTGACTGGGGATGGAGGAAGTCTTCGCTCGTAGAGGGAAGGGTCGAGGCTTACGTCAGTGGTTGCTCGCATAATAACCACTCTGCAGCCCATCAAGGGCGGTCGTTATCGCTTAGTGTAGTTGTCTAGTAAGAGGGTTTCAGTATCTAGGGTGAGGAGATGAGTTTGGCTATACATTCCAGGATACGAGCAAGATCGTTCGGGTTACGGTGAATAAGGGCTGGATATAATGTATATTCAAGGCTGAAGCTCAACAACGCGATGGATCGTACAGTCACTCACTGCGTGGAGTCGCAGTGCCAAGAGTACATTTCTCGGACAGTGGTTTGGAGTTGCTCATTACGATTGCAAACCTTCTTCAGGTAAATACAATATGTGGAATCTAAAAATATCGACTCCCGTAAGTAGACAATCCTCTCTCTCATCGACACCAATCAAACACCTTCATCCTGCCGTGGAAAGCCCATGACCATATTCACTACCTGCACTATTCTGCACACAACCCGCTCAGACCTCATCTCTCGGACTCTACCAAGGTCATCTCACGGTAACAATTAACAAGTCCTAATGTCACCTTCACATGGCGCTGTAAAAGTGGAGATTTTGGGACACATTGAGGTTGGGGTTGGGCTACCAGCTACGAAGTAGCCAAACAACGCACTAACATCAACAACACGCCATCCATAGTAGCTTCTTTTATCCTGAACGCCATACTTTAAGGCACTCATTTCGGACAATGCCAAGCGTGTAGGAAGTAGAAAGAAAAGCGTGGAGGTCGCCGCGATGATAGCAGCAGTGCGTTATTTCATGTATTTAGTGAGATGGTGTACCGTGGATGAACAGAGGGGAGATCTAGAACGTATTATCTATTGAAGGCTATCAGAATATATGATACATAGAAGAGCGACGTAGCTCTTAACAGGTTTTTTAAATGTAGGGTACCTCGATGCAGGGGACTAGTGTACACGGACTTGTGCTTAGTACTGTACACGGTGGACGTCTCATTCGCAAGCTCGGCACAAAATACAGCAAGAGGTTCCCAGTGATAGAGGCGTTATACCCATTCGTTTGTACACAAGTTATTCCATCACATAAACCTTCTCCAAGTGCGGTCAGGTTCGGCTTGAGTGAAGCATTCCCATACAGCAGGTTGTGAAGCCGGATTGGAGTATCCGGGCGCGCAAAAGAGCTGTGAGTTCCTTCCAAAGCTCCTCGTGAGGTACGGCAGCGCCTCATACACATATCAATCGCATTTTCCGTATCGTCGCTTCAACCCTTTCTCCAGCGCATCGTCGTCGCCCCATTCACCGACTCTTCCTCTCGACAATGGTGATCTTGGGCATTGCCTCGCGCAACTCTTCTCTATCCTCCTCGGTCGGGACTATTCCGAGCTTTTCTTCCACCTTGTTCGTAAGGAAAATGCCGGCGCCCGCGTACGCCATGACGCCGACGCCGATCAGCATTCGTGTCTTGGGCGAGAGGTTCTTATACCACCTGCGGGGCGTTAGTCGTCATAATTGGTATACAGAGGTGCGCGAAACATACTGCCAGACAGCCATGGTAATGGTGATGGTGGTGACGATTGAGGCGTTGGGATGGCTGGTGTTTGCAAAGGAAAAGGTCGGCAGATCGGCGGGCCCGCACCAGGACGCCAAGCAGGCCATATGAGCTTTCTCTCACGGCAATTGAAGACACGACGCACCACCATTTCGGCCGCACATCACGACAGCTTCATGGAAGCTCGAGCCTCGCATCCACCCGCCAAATTCACTCCGCAAAACCCTTCTTCCCGATCTTTTGCGACTTGGAGCAATGACGTCCTAGTGCCGCAGCGTTTCGAACTCCGCAGCACCTCCGCATCGCACAAACTCCATGGTTCCGCCATTACTACCCGCTACGAGGTCGCCTTCTCGTTTTCTACCTAGCCATGCCCGGCTTCCGGCGCTGGGGCAAGTCCAAGTTCCAGCAGAACCCCCAGTCGTCCTTCAAGATCCTCGCCGCCGTCCTAGTCATAACCCTCTACCTACTCATTAAAGAGTTCGCCAGCCCTCCTCCGCGACCCACAAAGATTATACCGAAATGGGGCGCGCAGATACAATTCGCAGATTGGAAGAATCGCACCGACAGGGCAGACCAGGACAAGGCAGCGAAGGTGCGGGATGCGATGAAGTACACCTTTTGGAAATACCGCGAGAACGCATGGGGATACGATAACGTGCTGCCCGTATCCGGGGGCAAATCTTCGTCTGGAAATGGCTGGGGCGCATTCATCGTGGATTCGGCGACTACGCTTGCGCTCATGAGCCTCTGGGACGAGCTGGCGCTGTCGGTGGAGCATATCGTCACCATCGACTTTACAGTGACGGAAGGGCTGGTGGACCCGTTTGAGACGACCATTCGATACCTGGGAGGATTGGTGTCGCTGATAGATCTGTGTGATGCCGGCGTCATACCGGAGAACATCATCAGTCATGCAGCCCGCGACCGGATTCTCGAGCAAGCCATTGTTCTTGCCAGCTCCCTCGGGCCTGCGTACGATACGCCGACGGGTATGCCATGGCCCCACGTGGACTTCAAAAAATCCCAAGGAGTTCCAGATCCTCCTTCTGTTTACTTCGAGGAACCCGGCAAGCCGAAGTACGACCATCCCGTCGTCAGCCCAGCCCGGACTGGCTCCTTGATTTTGGAGAACAGGGTGCTCACTCGGCTCACGGGGAATCCCATATATGCCAAGAACGCTACTCTGGCTTGGGCGCCGCTCGTCTGGTCCAAGTGGGCACCTACCTACTCCGGAATCATCGAAGCACCCATGGATATCGTGACAGGCGAACCAGTCGGTCGTCAGCGCCACTGGGATATCGGTCATGATTCATACTACGAATGCCTTGTCAAGATGACCATCCTCGCTCCACCCTCCGATCCATACCTCGCAGACTACAAGGGGGAATTCCTGCAAGCTGCATACTCGCTACGCAAGTGGTTTGCTTCCCGCTCCGCCCCGGCGCCTGACTACACCATGCAACATCTCTTCACGGGCCGCATGGATGCCAGTTGGTACCTGAATCGACAAAGTCATCTCGCATGCTTTGCTCCTGGAACCATCCTCTTGGCTTCCAAGTTCTACGACAACTCGCTTCTCAGGACCTTCGCACTTGCGCTTTTAGAAGGCTGTCATCACACATACAACTCCACGCCGTCGAACATCGGCCCTGAAAGCTGGTCCTGGATTCCCAAATTCGGCTACGACAAACCAGTATACACTCCTCAAACAACACGTCAAAAGCGCGAATGGGAAGCAGCGGGCTTCTGGAGTGTCGATCCTCGGTACAAAGGTCGACCAGAATATGTCGAGTCGCTCTTCTATGCCTGGCGCATTACAGGCGAGACGCGCTTTCGCGAGTGGGCATGGGCCGCCTTCGAGGCCGTAGATAAGCACTGCAAGGCGTCGTACGGGTACGCGCAGCTGGCCGATGTGTACAAGGTCAAACCGGAGGACTGGAACGGTGATGGGACGAAGCGCTGGATCGATGTGCAGGAGAGCTTCTGGGCGGCCGAGACGCTGAAGTATCTCTGGCTTACGTTTAGCGATGTTAATGTCGCTAGTTTGGATCGGTGGGTGTTTAGTACTGAGGGCCATGTTTTTCGCATGATTAGATGATGTGGTGCAATGATACCCCTGTTCTGTTTATGTCTTGTATACTCTTTTTCTGTCGTGTCAAGTGGAATACGAGATATGTTTTTGAGCTCTTACGTAGAGATTGAGTGATGCGAAATTTGGGTTTGGGGGGAGGGGGGGCTTCACCGTTCTTCTATATACTACGTATCCTGATAGCCTTCAATAGATACTACGTTCTGTACACTAGTCCCCTGCGTCGAGGTCTCCCCTCTGTTCATCCACGGTACACCATCTCTCTAAATAAATCTATTCAGAATTACGCCATTCTTCTATGTATTACGCATCCTGATAGCCTTCAACAGATAATACATTCGGTCCATTCTTCTATGTACTACGCATCCTGATAGCCTTCAACATACAATACATTCGGTATCTCCCCTCACCACTCACCATCTGTTCAGATGTTTAATCCCACCGCGCGCCACCCCTTTCGAATGGGAACCCCATCCATGCCTAGGTCTTCCGCGGCTTGGAGTGTCTTCTTCGCAAAGTTGTGGAAGGTCAGATGCTTGTCATTGTCTTCATCGAGATCCGAAATTGTTTCCCACCAAATGATGCCTGATCGTTCATGACCAATAGCCTTCGTGATGAGCGCGAAAGCGTGAGAGGGAATCGTCGACATATCGTAATAGTCGCGAGCAGCGTTGATCTGCACCATATGTCGTTTCGATGTGTCTCTTCGAAGTTGGCCGTCGATTTTGGTGTACTTCCACGCAGTGCCAGGATGAAGCACATCTCTCAGCGCCTTACATCCCAGCTCAGGCTTGAAGAAGCCTTCACCTATTAGCCAATTTGCGCTCTGAGGACCATCGTGGTGCTTTTTGAGGAGGGTGAAGACGTCGGCGAAATGCTCCCAGAGAGCGCGCTGCTCGTCCCGGCCGCCGTTTTTCTTCAACTGAAATCCGATGCGGTCACGTATGACACCGTGGGCGACTTCATGGTAGATGCTATTCTTCGTTAGTTTAACTATATGGAGAAAATCTTCTGACTATAGGGGTATGCTAGTATGGGTATTAACTTACACATCTTTGCAGAGTGCAGCGTTTCCGTAGTATATGTCTCCGTCTCCAAAGCACGCATGCTCCGCCTTTGTCACCCATAGGCCGCCAATGTATTCCTTTCCGAAATGATAGGAGCATTTTAGCGTATCTTTTTTGAACTTGGGTGTATGGTGGAAGATAGTCGCAAAGAATTCGAGCATCTCATCGGCCTCGAGGTACAGTGTATTTGCTAATTGAGCATCATTTTTTGGTGACGTCAATAGGGGGTCGCCCTCCGCCAAAACCTGTACCTTTCCGAGTTTGCTTTTATCCGGCGCTCCATCCGTATCCACAGCATTCTGATGGTTGTATATGGCTCTTTCCACTGTCTCGCCTCCTCCGCGTAACATGGGTATTTCCGATCTAGAGATATCGTCGTCATATTGGCTTCCATGCTCCTGAGATCCGACGATTTCGGTGGGCTCATATGGCGGTTGAGGACTAAGGATCAAGGATTGTGGGTGTTCGGGCGGGGGAGAAAGCTGCTTATTGATACCGTTCAGCCAGGAAAAAGATGGTCCGTGATTGACTTCGCCCCAGGAAGGAAGCATCTTGTTGTTTTCGGAAAGCTGCTCGTGGTTGACTTCGCCCCAGGAAGGAAGTATCTTGTTGTTTCCAGAAAGCTGCTCGTGGTTGACTTCGTCCCACGATGCAAGCATCTTGTCGTTGTCGTTCCAGGAAGAAAGGGACTCCTCGTCATCCTCTTTCAACATCTTATCAATGAATTCGATTTGTCGAAGCATCGCATTGCGCTGTCCTTCCGTGAGATCCGGATGCTCGAGCCACGCACGCAAGAAAGCGGAGGATGGATTAGCGCAGGACATGGCGGGCGCGGTTGATTAAGGCTTTTGGTCTCCATGATGCTGTTTTCTACTTATATGTCAACAGTCTTTGATTTACTACAATTCAGTAAGACAGGAGGTGCGACAGGTTATGACAACTACTCTCCTGTCTTAGAGCTGGAGGATACATGAAGCCATAGCGCTACTCATACGCGAATGGCCGTGCCAACTTCTTCTGTCGCAAGGCTTAAAAAAAGAAGAAATTGCGCCACCCATCTACGCGACGGACCGTGCCAACCACCCTGTCTCAAAGCGAAAGGAACGGGCAAATCGTATCGCCAACCTGCACAACTCACATTCATATCATTATTCTATGCAACAAGCATTCTCAGGAGCTGAGGGCCAATGCACGCCCCACCCCAGCGCAAACCAATCCCGGACTGTCAGCGGTGCCGGAAAGGCATATGAGTCTTGGATCAAATTCGTGGGTTTTTGTATCAACTTCGGGGGGGGTGCGTCTTCGTCACTGGTGGCCGTGTTGTTTCTCTCTGCGCGGGGGATCGTTGATATCCGCTCCAGATGTCCTTCGTTTATGCCATATATTTTCTCCTTCATCTCTCTGCCAGTTCACACTGAAGCTTCCAGGGACTGCCTCTAGCGGTTTTCTTGGCCCTCTACTCCTGATAGCACGCGACCTGCTATTCACCTGCTCACCCCATCTCAATCCACACCCAACTCCCAGGGCATCTTCAACTGCCCTCCCTCAACCTCCCACAACCCCGCCTTTGGCCTCCACATAGCAAACACCGGTGGCGGCGTCAACTCATGCTCAGCCTTCCTCCATAGATCACTTGCATTGTCTTTCTCCATATCGAATGCGATCTTGAACAAGGGCCGGAAACCGTGCTTCTCGTACAAGAGCTTGCCCATACCGGAAGCCTCCATCCAGCATTCTAGATTGAGATTGTCCGCGAGGGATATGCCCACGGTCATGAGGAGGGAGCCGACGCCTTGGCGGCGGTGGGTTGGGAGGACGGACATCCAGTTTAGCGCTGGGGCCTGTCAGTGTTTGTTCAGGACCTGAACAGTTACTGTACCCACCAAGGTGGGGCCTCGTCATCCAGCTCGCCCTAGGCCTATACACCTGCTCCAACACGCTTTCACAAAACTCCCTATACTCACCCTCCGGCCACCACGGCGCTGTCAACTTCGGTACTCCCTCCTTAAATGGATTCTCCGTATGCACCTCCCACTGTGCACAACCGACCGCCTCGCCAGTCTCCTCTTCAATAACAAAATACCAGTTACTCGAAGGGTTGGAAGTGTGCTGTTCCCAGGATCGGGACTTGGATTCTGTAACGGCGTGTGTATAGTCAGAGGGCGTGTAGCCGAGCACGGGGAAGAAGAGTTGAACGAAGGGCTCGTACGGGGTGTAATTTGCGGCCCAGATTACGTCGAGGATTTGGGACATGTCGGATTGCGTTTTGGCTTGCTTGATAGTGTATTTTGCGGACATTTTTGAAGCTGAGGCTGGTGATAAGCTCGGACTACTGGCTGTAGAGGGGTGGGGTTTGTGCAGTTGCACCGTTTACTCATTCGACGTAGAAATTGCGTCTGTATATTGTTCAGTGTTGCGAGTAGTAGAATCGTCGAACTCAGGCGCTGACTGGCTGTATCGAAATGCGGCACAGCTAGACAGTGCGACTCTCGAGCAAGCCAGACCAAGTGCACGTGTAGACTAAGCCGTTTGCTAAAAGGCTCTCGCACGGATCTCGGGATCGGGGTTGGTCCTTGTTTAGTCGTTGCAGGTGGAAATGTTCAGCGATCGTAAACCACCGCGCAAGGAAGAAAAAAGCAATTAGTCGTATTCTCAAAACGGGTTAGTATCTTGTTCATGTAGGTTGAGCACCCTTTGGCTCGATCTTCCTGTTTCAGAAAGGCGCTCTAAGCGGCCTAGGCTCTTGGCGAGTCAAGCGACGACAGCCAGCGACCACGCCAGTCTCACAAGCCCCTCACTTTCCATCAATCACAACAGTCGTAGCACAAGTATCACCTACAGCGTCGTATTCTCCCAGACCATGATGTCTTGAGCGGCGAGGCTATGCTGCGTTGCGGCCAGCGACACGGGCCGACAGCCGACACCGACCGCGCGCAATTCATCGGTAGTCCGAGCTTGGAGGCTTGCCACGAACCGATAGCCTGGCCGTGATGGGGGAAGCCAAACGCCGGGAGACATGCAGCCACAGTCCCTGGCGCATGAACTTTTCTTCGTCTCACGGACCTCTTCTATGCCCCGCTCACTATGCTAATCCATCGCCAGTATGACAAGTAATGGAGAATATCGACCTGTGAGCGGAGAAGAGGGCGATGTAGAGGCGAAGGGTATTGACTGGAACGAAATTACCGAGATCATTCCAACACATACACGCATTTTTGTCATTTCCATGTCCGTCTTCCTACTGTCTCTCTCGGCCAACGTTCTGCTGGTTCTTGACAATGCTCACCTCAGGAACGTTTCGCGGGACTGGGGCAAGACCAAGTACAGTGAGTATCTATTTAAGAGCTTTAGATATCATATTGATGGCGGTCAGGCGGAATCACATTCGACACTCTTGTCCCATATCACTCGTTCACGAACTTCTGGAATCCCAACATCAGCGACAGCACTTCGGATGCTGCATGGGACGCTATAGATACGGACCTCATGGCCATCTCCCTCCACGATGACTTTGCGAAAGAGGTCGGCTTGGGCCCATCTACTCGCTTTCCTTGGGACACCGAGCGCAGCATTTATTATGTCAAGGGCTTTCACGATTTGCACTGCTTGGTAAGATCTTCGCATACATATCGGGCCGCATCGCTAAAGTCGTATCTAGAAACTCGTACGTAAAGCAATCGTCTCAAAGCACAACGGAGACAATCAGACCTTCTCCCTCCATCATCTATTCCATTGTCTAGACGGCCTTCGACAAGACATCATGTGCACTGCGGACGACACGCCAATGCCTGCGGCTGTCGCACATCGCGTCGGAGATGGACAGTTGCGGCGATGCCGGGACTGGAACAAACTGACAGCCTGGGTTACGCGCCCAGATCAACACGCTTGTCACAGCTTTGACGATTATCGCGAGGCCACCAATACACTAGAGCTGTTCGCCCATTGTCCTGATGATTCTCCCTACCGTCCAGTAGTTGAGGCCTATTTTGAGTATCACGGGCACAAAGATCCGTACGAGCTGAAGGGTGAAAACAGTGAGGTGGTCTTCTAGACCTATTGCAGCAGCAGGCAGCTACCTGCTAGAGTGTCTATCTCGGTTATTGGGGGCTTCGCTACGCCGATGAAGGAACCTGAGGCCAACAAAAGTTTTCGTTCGAACTTTCGCAATTTGAGTGCTTCACAGTCGTATAATTGCCATACTAGTCCGCTCGTATGGTTACATTCACAGGCAACCCCCGCACCTTGGTCTGCGGATTCCAAAGTGTCCAATTTGCCAGTCGGTGGCTGCAACGAGGTAGTGGCAACCGCTTTCTCTGTCCATATCTAGAAGACGCTACTACACTTGAACACCCTCACTGCCCCGGTCAGATGAAGTACCGTGCCTCTGGTGCTCATGTTGCAATATGGCTGTTGTGATACAAAAGTAGCAGTGGTGGGCCATCCTGTGCTGAGACATTGCCCACCTTACTTATGACGGATACTCATCCCGATTTATTGACGGTGAAGGTGAATTACTACCCGGCTGGAAGGCTTAGCGTTTCAAGGATAATGTATTTATTAGTTGGATCAATCCTGCGTCGCTAGGCCAAATCGTCAAGCCCAGAGCCCAATACTCATCCAAGGCCAACATCGCAAGGTGAGTGCCTCGACGCTGTTACTGACAAGCGCATGCTAATACAAGTTCAGTTACAAAATCACCATGCGATCCCTCAGCATCGCTCTTCCTTTGGTTGTTCTAGCGACCAGCGTCGCCGGCGCCCCTTTTTGGGCCGCTGAAGCCAGAGCGGCTCCCAAAATCGAAGTGGCGGCCATTCCTCCTAGCCACATTGATTCACGCGGAGTTTCCGACATTAACCACATCGTCGAGCCTGATCACGTTACCGCACGAACTGCTGCTGGGCCACAAGACATAGTCCAGAGGGAAGTGCCTTCCGTCACAGACGATGCTGACGAACCCAACGGCATTGATCGCAGGAGCGCACTCTCCGCTCATGTCGATCTAAGGCATTCGGTAGATGGAACGGTATCTTGAGTGGTTAGTATTGCCGTATAGGAGCCTCGCCGACCACAAGTAACCACACAACAGTTGAGGGAGGAAGCTTGTGACTCCTATTACGTCATATGTAACGACGTGGAGGAAATCAAGACCATTTGGGGGCTGGAGCCCATGTCCGCAACAAATCTCTGTCGTTACCAGATTTATTTCCTTGCTCTAATCTGTGGAGGCGTCATAGCTGCGCTGCTATTTTGGACAGGGTCGATGCAGATCATTGTGGCCCGCATCTTCCACTGCATATTCGTCTTCTTCTCTAGTGCAGTCCACAGCCGCGTGCGTAGAAAAGGTCAAATGACGACTTAAGGCTTGGCTTGCTAGCTTTTCAAAGGCGTGCTGTAACACAGATTGCCAGTTTCTCCGTGCCATGTACGTCCTGCAATTTCTTTCGACAGATGTTGTGATACGGACCTTCAGCCACCGTGTTACGCAAGCGCCTTGGACACCCGACCCGGAGGGACGAAACGATTCCACCCCCTCACCTCTAGCTAAATGGTAGCGCACGAAGCGAGGAGTGTTGGTCTCAGCTGAGCTGGATGCCACGTCAGACCTTTGCCTGAGCTTACAGCTACGTCCAAGCCGGTTCATTTCACCACCTTAGCGTTTCTAGTTCCTAAACGCAGCATTGGCGATTGATACACTCGCCATCAGCACCGGCGCGGGCGGCACTGGAGTGCAATGTCGCACGGGTTGGAAGTTATCTAGTGCGTCAATAGCATCCCTTGCTTCGCAACACTACCTACCTACGCATACGTATCACGCCACAGACCGTGCCCTTCCACTTTGCACAATGTACGGTCACTATTGTTTTCATGTGCGAGGGCGAGAAATGAGTGGGTAGTCCAAGGCCCCTCACAGCTTGCAATGAACGAGTGTTGTGTTGCGACGCAAACATGGACGCAACAATACATTTCTGAGCGCCCGCGCAAGCTGCGGCGTCAAACTTGCCCCTGAAGCATCGCATCGTAAACGCCATTCCCACTCTGCACAATCTATACGCAAGCCCGTACCCTGGCGTTCCGCCTCCTCTTACCCCCGTCAGCCTTCTTTTTTTTTTCGCTTGCCTGCCATCGTTTGAACGCATTGCCATGTTCCAGTTTGCGATGCCATGACTGCGCTTCTCGCTGCGACCTGGGCGCAGCACCGTGCAAACACGCACGTTGTACGACAGCCGGGCTCCGAGGCGGATCTGGGGCCTTTTTTGAATGTTGTCACTTGGATATTGTTAATTACGAGTGCGCTGGCGGTTTTGACGAGGCTGGTTACTAAGAGGGCGCTTAAGAGGAGGCTTGATGTTGATGATGCTTTCGTTATCGCTGCGCTGGTGAGTCCGACCCTGGGTCGGAATTGATATCGGGGTCGTATGTGGTGTGCTTGCTGACTCGCGAAGCTTACCAGCATCGGCTCCGGCATCGCTGTCACTGTGCAAACGCACAATGGGCTCGGACGAGATATCGCATTGCTATCCGATGGTCAGATCGTGGCTTACGAAAAGGTATTTCCCCCTTCTCGTCTTTCTCCTATGCATTGGAAACCATGGTTCCGGTCGTTGCACTCGCTTCTTCACGTATTTCCAACAGCAGGATGCTTACAGTCTACAGAGCGAATATGCAAACAAGCTCCTCTACATAGCTACACTGGCTCTGGCAAAGCTATCTATTATCTCACTTCTCATGATCCTCACTGCATCTGACCTGCATCGGAACTTAGGTATCGGACTTACCGTGTTCATTGCATTATGGGGTGTTTTGTCCGCCTTTGTCGCGGCGTTCCAGTGTGGGATGGATGAGCCATGGAGGTTCATCAGAACAGGAAGCAGTTGCGTTAGCTTGGTATGTTCCACGTCGTCGGCGGCAATGCATGTTAGCATACTGATCTCGCTGTTAGGCCGCCTTCTGGCGTGGTGTCGGCGCGATTAACATGTTGACGGACCTGTGTTTAATCCTATTCCCAGTACATGTCATCTTCACGCTGCAGATGAGTATAGGCAAGAAGGTTACTATCCTCGGCTTCTTCGGCGCACGGTCACTGTATGTCTTCTCACTCCACCTCTATTTGCTCCGATGCTGACCCACTTCAGCGACATCGTAGCAACTGCCATCCAAATAGCCTACATCCCCGGCTTCAACTCGCCCAACCCCACCCGAGCCCTCTGGAAATGGACGCTGACCGCGCAAATAATCTCGTCCATAACAATCCTCACCTCCTGCATCCCCTACCTTCGGCCACTCCTTGAATCGCTGCCATCAGGGCTCTACGGTGCAGACGAATTGCGACGGCGCGGAACGCCATCTGAACTCGGCTACCCGCGCGACCAGAGCAAAAACGGTTCATACAAGCTCAGTTCCGGGAATTCTCTTGCTAATTCCCCGCAGAAGCGACAGAGGAGTCAGGGCGAGAGTGGGATTAGGCGGTTTCTGCCGATGCTGAGCGAGGATACTAGTCATGTCAATTCGGCGAGTGGGCTGCCGGGAGGGCCACGGAGACCGGATGGACAGATGGATGTGGAGATTTCGGCCGCTGGTGCTGATGCGGTGGTGGATCAAAGGAAGTGGGAGACGGATAGTACGGGTAGTCAGGTGAAGATTATGAAGACTACGGTTGTTTGTGCGGAGTGGGAGGATGCGGAGGAGGAGGCGCAAAGCGGGAGGAGGGGTGTGAGCGGGGAGGGCGTTGCTGACGGCGATGAAATTGGAGTTGCTGGCGGTAAGCGGTAGGGTAGTATGTGTGGTGAGCGTTTGGGAGTATTAAGTCCAAGATATGCAAATGATATTTACCTAGTTAGCCAACCTGAATGAACAGTTACATCAGTTACATCAGTGTTGGACATACATAATATGCCTCGACACGAAGCCGAAAATGGTCCCACTCGGCGTAAGATGCGGGCTCAACCAGAGCATACAAAAGATGATGCCAGAAAATGCGAACACTCGCAATTGCAAAAATAGGGTACTGAATCCCGGCCACTTAACGTTTTCATTCCTGGGGTAGGCATCTGCGGACACGTAGACGCCGGGCTTGAAGGAGAGTGTCGTGGCTGAAGAAAGCGTAGCGTGAGCTGAGAAGTGCCATGAGATGGCTGATAGTGTCTCTGAAACGAAGCCAAGAGTGAGAAGCCGTGTTCGGCTCGATGTATACCCGCCCAAGTCAAGATCCTCATTGCGCCTTCTCAATGTGACTTTCGTCGAAGAGCTGATCCGATTGAAGGCGCGATCTCTGACGCGGTGTCGAAAATCTGAAGGAGTTCAATCTTTGCAAGAAGGATTCACGTGAGTGACTCTCATGTGGGGGATTCCCACGTGGTGCGCTAAACCCGTTTTACAACGTCGTCCGGCGATCTTTCCCTCTCACTTCATCCCTCGTCCCAACCACCTCCTTATCCCAAGATCTTGTCCTCTCCTGTACTACAGCACTATGCGGGGACTTCTCTAACTTTCCTACGGTTGTATGACAGGCTATCCTGTCGTAAGCGTCATCCGTGCTAGCGTTCATCAAGCTGTGTTTTGTGTGACGAGTCTTGCCCGTCTTCAATAGCTTGTTCACGAAACGCTAGCGCTAGCATTCTGCACAACAACCCCTCATTGCTCGCAGCAAAATGGTGCAGAAACGCGATCCAGTCTGCGACCAGACATTGCCGTGGCTTGCGTCGCTCAAGATGTGCAGGCCGGGAAATTTTCTGATTCGCATGTGAGTCGGGGGAAGGCAAAATGAGCAAGGGATACATGTATCCTCCGATGCATGCCACCGCGAGGTGCAGTTTTTCATCACCCCGGCCGTGCGACGCGATCAACGAACCAGCGCCCACCATTGTGCTGCTCCCTGAGCGCTCAAACGCGGTACGATATGTCAAGCCTGTAACCTGTCGCTGCAGCGAGCCTCCTGTCTTCTCAGCTGAAGTGCAAGGCCGGCTCGCATTCGTGCCGCGGATTTTGCGCCGTCTCTCTACCGCCCTAAACTGTTGGCCACCCTATCTTAATTGCCGTTGTTGACGCACATGGCAGACGTTACGTCTGAGCAGGTTTAAAGCACGATTGACTTGCATTGCATGTGTCCTGTACTACGATATTCTCGTGTCGCTTTTTATCCCAATCTGTCCCGCCTGGAGGGTTCAAACTCGAACTCTTTTACCTTTCCGTCACATCACATCTATTTGATATTGTTATCAAATAGCGCTACACTCGCCGTGACGTGCAAGCTGTCAGCATGGAGAAAGCAATCGACCTTCAGACTTTTGATGATGAACTTCGCCAGAGGGGGAAAGGCTCGGTATCGGAGGCAAAGGGTGCCAATGACTTCGACCGCGACAGGTACGAGTTGGCACGGGCTGGGAAACAACAAGTCTTGAAGGTAGTGGTCAATCTCATGATCGATTTTGCGGATAGCTAACAGTACATAGCGCCGCTTCGGACTGGTTAGCATGACGGGGTTGTCTTGCGGTTTGATGTGCACCTGGGAAAGCATTTTAGTGTAAAGAACCCCTCCATTCCACCTCACCGAGCTAAACAACTGCAGAGTCTTTTCGATCGGCTTCCAAAAGTGAGACTCGATGTAAAGTGTTTCCCGAAAGACGCCCTACTGATCTGAACAGTGGCGGTCCAGCGGGCCTGATATACGGCTTCCTTTTAGTTCTTTTCGGGAATATTTCTGTCTTCATTGTCATTGGCGAACTTTCGAGCGCAATACCTACGGCTGGCGGGCAGTACCATTGGGTCTCGCTGTTAGCGCCGCGATCGAGCAAACGATTCTTTAGCTATGTCACCGGTATCTTGGCTCTCCTAATTCCACGGACATTGCTCACTGACTATGTAGGATGGCTTACCGTTATTGGTTGGATCGCCGCGTTGACATCCGTATGCTTTTTCGTCGCCGATGTGACCCTCGGATTAGTCACTCTCAACTACGGAGAATACACGAGAGAGCTATGGCACGGCACTCTGCTCCTGTGGGCGACACTCTTACTATGCGTTTTCATCAACGTCTTCGTCAGCGGGGCACTTCCAACAATCGAGGTCATTGTTCTGATCATCCATGTCCTCGGCTTCTTCGGCATCCTCATCCCATTGGTTTACTTGACTCCTTCCCATCATTCAGCAAACGAGGTCTTTACCACGTTTTATAACATGGGGGGCTGGCACAGCAAAGCTCTAGCTTTCTTTGTTGGTCTTCAAGGAAATGCTTTGGCGTTTGTAGGTACGGATTCGCCGGTGCATGTAAGCTTTGACGGACGGCAACATGCCCTATGCAATGCTAACATACTGCAGATGTCTGAAGAAGTCAAAAATGCCAGCGTCGATGTCGCACGCTCCATGCTGCTCAGTCTAGGTATCAATGGCTGCCTCGCGTCGGGTATGCTGTTCGCAGTTCTCTTCAGCGCACCTGACGTTATGGAACTATTGACCGCAGATACAGCGGTCCCAGCATTCATGAGGATCTTTGAATATGCCACTGGATCGAAAGTGGGTGCGACAATCATGACCAGCATCATTATTGTGCTTGAGTTTTGCAGCGCTATGGGCTGCCTGGCTGCAGCGTCGCGTATGACCTGGTCGTTTGCTCGGGATCGAGGGCTTCCGTTTGCACGGGTGCCCAGTATGGTGGGTCTAAGTTGGTCCTGGAGGAGTCATAGAAACTCATCTAACTTCAGGTAGATCGACAAGCGTACCACCATCCCCGTCATCGCCGTCCTTGTCGTAACAACGCTCTCCGCCCTGCTCGCGCTCATAAATATCGGCAACAACGCCGCCTTCAACGGGACAATCTCCCTCGTCCTCGAAGGCTTCTACATATCCTATCTACTCGCCATCGGCCTTCTCCTCTGGCGGCGCATGCGCGGCGACCTCGACTCGCCCCATAACAGCCTCACAGCCTTCAGTTCCGCCGCCAACGCCGATGAAACGTATGATCGCAGTCTCACATGGGGGCCTTGGAGGCTTAAAGGAATGCTTGGTGTGGTCAACAATATTATCGCGTGTTGTTACTTGTGTTTGTTGATATTCTTCAGCTTTTGGCCGAGTGCGCTGAAGATTGAGGAGCCCGCACAGATGAATTGGGCCGTTGTTGTTACCGCAGGTGTAGCAGGGTTTAGCGTAAGTTATTATGCACTGTTTGCGAGAAAGAGTTACACCGGGCCGGTGGTAGAGGTTGATCCGCATACGCTGTGAACATGAGAAACTGATGGGCAGATGGGAGGAGGACTAGCTGAGCAGGGAAATGGCCAGTTGGGATGTGATGGAGTCTGATGGCTTTCTATTTACACATATTCGCTTGCTTCACGTCGATACCCACGGTCTTTACGTTATTGCAAAGCTATCAATTAGATTGCGGAGAGGTAAGAGGTGAGCAGTCGTTTGAAGGAGTACTACGACACAGGGTGTAATATGCGTTACGTAGACATGAATCATGAGATGTATAATTAGACAGGGAATACAGATTGTAATACTATACGCAGCGACGGACGAGCTGAAGTGCTGAATGGTTCTCTAAATCTCGTGTTTTAACAACCTGTTCTAGAAGCGCTAAGCCCAAACCAACACTAGTTTGGAGCTAGGCGGATCCTATTTAACCGCCACATGCCTCGCGTTATCTAGCAATTCTTTCTGTTTTTCCCCTACTAATACCATACGCCCTGAAGCTGCGCCATGGTTGCAATGTCGTCTACGAAGCGTCCTCGGCCATTGGCGATCGATGCGAAAGTCAGAACTACCCCTAAGCGGCTTTGCACGTACGCGGCTCTAATCCTCGCGCCGCTTCCCTTACTAAATGCTCCAGTATGAAGCAAAAAGAAGTTGATTTGGAGAAGAAGTAAAACGGGCTTCCGAACATGATGCCAATTTACTAATTATTACTCTCAGCGTCAAGTCTAATGACAAGTCTATACAGTTAACCAAGAAGCGCGGCCAGCACACGAAGAAGAAAGGCACCCTGAAGACTGAGTAAGCCTAATTTCTTTTACCTGGGGCTATTATTGATAGACGTTGCAGCCCTTCCGACGAGATGCTCATCTCCTACTCAAAATCCTCGACCCTCGCACTTGTCACAGCGATGCGCTCCTACCTCCCTCGGGAGCTGTCCGACATGGTGTACAAGGAATTGTGGATGGCAGAGAAGTCCTTGGCTATGGTACAGGGCATAATGTATCGTCCTGCATGCACTAAAAGTCCTTGTCAATGTCTGCACATGCGCAAACTGCCGACATTCATTGATGTGGCTTTCGTCGGCGCCGAGGCGGCATTAGAGGCTGTAGAGGCTCTGTATAAGTTCGGCATCCTAACCAATCACCCGACACTGGCCGGGGTTTACGCGCTGGAACAAATCAAGCCTTTAATAGGCAACGATGCGTTCCACGTCGGGCTGAATCCTGCCTCCGTCCTGCGCGAAATGTCGGTCAACGTAGAGGTAGAACGATATCGTGAGGACACCGAACGGGCGCCGTGGGCCAACCACGAAGAGCTAACGGAGTACTTTGAGTTGCTGCTGAGGATCGTCAACAAGTCGCGCTTCCATCTACGGATCACGCTCAGTGAACGCTATGTGAGGCTCAATTTGCTTGAAGAGTTCCTCAACGCCATGAGGCCAGTTGTCCATATCTTCAAGAAGGAGGGTGCGGACGTGCACGTAAACTTTTCATACCGCTACAGAAAATCGGCTTCCGCACCCGTCGAATATTGTCTTCTTAACGCTATTGCCGGGCCGGAAAGCGGATGGAAGAACGATATGGTCGAGTGGTTAGACCATGTAAGTGGGAGCCTTGGCCCTTTCAACCTGGGGTATTCGCTTGCTAATCTCGAACAAAGCAATGGCCCATCAAGTACGGACACCGATTGTACTTGGTCGAGAACGAGCCCGGCTACATACCGGATAGGTGCTATGAAGCCACGTCGAGCGAAGACGATAACGATTTTCTCGAGTCGGAAAGTCAGTGGGATGACGATGATGACGACGACTATTATCTCTAAGGCCTTTTTTCTTGTACAGTGGCTGCGGGAGGGGAATTTAGCTAAGGCCATTTTGAGAATACCATATATAGGCAGATGCCTAGGATGTTGCTAAAGCAGCGACACTATCTATAGTATGTGCGCTCAGAATTCTGCATGGAGGCGGTTCCTGAATATTCTTGCTACGTCCGGAGTGGAATGTTAGCCCAGACGCAAGAATGACAGAAAAATGTGCCCGTATCTTGGCACTCACTTCGTCGTTCACGGAAGTTGTTGCTCTTTGTAACGAGATACAAAGAGTGGCAGCTCCTTAGGGACATCGCGGAGTCTTACATCTAATTTTAATCATTGAAGAACAAGGTACGCCTTTTAGTTGCTAGCTACTTTTTAATTCAAATTTATTTCTCCTTATACTATTATAGTTAGGCTTTTAATATATAATTATCTCTATAATAAGAATGGAGTCTGTACTTTTATAATATCTTTCTAGCTCTCTTATTATTAAATAACTAAGTTATACATAATATAAGATTATACTATATACTATATTAGTTTTACTAGTAAATACTTCTATAAATACTTAATACTATTATTATATTATAGCTTATACTAGCTATTTTAGATTTAATAAATTACTTATTTTGTTACGAACGGCATGGATGCCATGACACGTTGGCAACTAGGGTTCACAGACGTTAAACCAATCACCGCTTCCGATGAAGAATACGCCGCGGACCTCATAATTGGGGACTTGGGATGGGAAGCTGACTACAATATGGACACGTGACTGAAGGATTACGTTACGTGATGGAGTAGTAGATCTGTCACGACAGAGCCACAGATCCACGAAACCAAATTGATATATAACAACCACGAATCTCCCAGATAGTTTCCCTTCTTCACAGTCAACATTATCAACCTTGATACTTAGCTACTATCAAACTATTGTACTATCACCCAATCGCTCTATATCCAGCCTCTCCTCCCTCAGTGACCAAACCCCCAAACGACGCCGAACAACCCATCTGGCCCTGACGCCGTTTAACATATTTATATCAACTCTATTACGTTTCGTTCCCTATTAACCTTTTCATTTTCCTATTTTCCTATTTCCTTTTACTATATTAGATAAAGGGCCCCTATCCTTAAACTCTTATAGTACTATCCTAGTATAGCTTTAATATACTAATCTTACCCTTGGGTAATTCGAAGGCCACCTTAGCTATTATAACTCCTAGTTGATTACCCCTAATCCTGGGGTCTTACAAACTCCTCTATATTAATAAGTAGAAACTATTTAATATTATTACGAATATTATTTAATGTCAGATTTAGTATACTAGTACAAAACCGGTAGATCTAAGTGTTGAAGCAAGTGATTGTATTGATTGATTGTAGATGTAGATAGGCGGGATACTTTATATATATCCCCGTACCCAACACCTGTTACAGTATGCTCCAGCCACCGTTGCATCAGATAGAGGGTTTAATATAGCTCTAAATGCTGAATTGGCATGAGAACACATTGAAAACCGTAAGGAACGAGATGCAAGACACGTAAATTTGATGTTTTGTATTTGCTACCGTATTAGGATGAGCGAAAGACTGTCCTGCTAGCGCCGTAAGGGAGTGATGAGACTTCTTGTTAGGATCGCGAAAGTGATAACTCTGCTCAAATGCCTGTCGGTTATGCTCCGTCTACAAGCGATTTGGGGGCTCTTTTTTTTCTCAAGTTTGGTTAATGCTCCTCATAATGAACACATTTACACTCGACACAATCGCACTCAGTCCCGCACTCACATCCCCTCGGTCCAGGCTGCGGCCGCAGATCTCGCGGCGTGAAGACAAGGCGGCACGCGTCCTGCCGGGAACGGAACCCGTTAGCCTCGAACGGCGCCATGGAGAGCGGCGTCGTCTCGGGCGCGACCGACAGGCGGAACGCGCGGACGACTGCCGCCAAGATCATGCGCATCTGGAAGATGGCCATGTTGCCTCCTGGACAGCGACGGGCGCCTATCCCAAAGGGTGCAAGGCAACGACGCCGCTCAGTATTCAGGCTGGAGTCGTCGTCTAGCCAGCGCCCCGGGTCGAACTCGTCTAGTTGGGGAATAGGTCCGGCCGCTGCCGACTGAGCGAGAGCGACTGTGTCGTCACAACAGTACCTGCAGGGATATAGTAGCCTAGTATGTCTAGGCCACCCTGAGGCACGACGCGGCTACCCGTTAGGGCCACCGGCGGGCGGAATCGAAGGCCCTCTGTGATGCAGGCATTGAGCAGCTTCAGGTTCTCGAGATCGTTGAACCCTTCGACTGACTGGAGCTCCTCATGCATAGCCTCAACTAGGCTTGGTTCTCGGGCGAGATAATAGAAGATGAAGGCAAGTGCCGATGACGTGGTCTCAGTGGCGGCGAGGATCTGGCCGGCCATCTCGGCACTGATTTCAGTCTTACTCTCTCCAAATCGCTCGTCCTTCATGTTCTCCATGAGTAGTTCGTATATCGCGGACACGTCTCCATTCCCCTTCTCCATTTCGGCTTGCTCAACGACTTCTCTACCGAGATGGAACAAATAGTCGCTAGAGCGAACTCGAAAGGCAGCATGGCGAAAGGGGCTCAGTTTCAACCATTCGAAGAACCACTCGGGAAGACAGAGGCGCCACACGACGAGGAAGTTGTACTCGCCGACAACATGGGGGAAGTCTCCTGGCTCTAGATTCGCCTGGGGGCCGGCCATGACAACCTGCGAGTTCAGAAGCGTCGCGATGCGTAAGTGATAGACGATGTCTTCCGGATCTCTGCCCTGAGATGCACCCAGATTGACGATCATCTGCGCGATGTTCTTCTCGAATGTAGGCTGCCAATACCGAAGTGCCTTGGTTGTCGATGCCATCATGACGGGGCGGCGGCGCGAGCGAGCAACGGGGTTCTGTGGGTATGTGACCGTCCAGTCGTGGCCGCCGATGCGCAGCGCGCGGATGGCCTTAGGCGCCGTGTCGAGATCTCGTCGCACGAAGAGGGTCTGCACGGCTTCCACATCGTTGACGAGCACCAAGTTCGGCGCAATCCGCACTATGGGTCCGTGTTTCGATAGAAGACCGTCAGCTTCGAAGGATAGCCGGCCGTGCCATCTCTGCCAGCGAATCCAAAGGGAACTCGCGGCCGGAAACCGAGGACCGGGGATCTTTGAGAGGACGTGGATCTTGGACCAGTATATCATCTGGCAGGTTTTGAACAGGGTAAATACGGCCAGCATCGCCAGTGCTACGCTCGCCGGCGAGGCCGTCAAGGGGATAGTCTTCAACATGTTGAAGTGCTTCAATTGCAATAGAGCCGACGTTTGGCGGAATCGAGAAGATGTTGCTTTAACCTGTAAATTTAACGTGGCAGGTATCAGTCCCTCTCTCTGAAAAGCCGCGGTCGTCCATTTTATATATGGAAATCCACAAAAGCTCCTCCTAGAATATTGGTATGGTATAATCTCGGAAATAAGAGCTTTAGGAGAGTCCCCGGCAAAGTTGCAGAGCCGTTTTTCGGCTATCTTTCCAACTATAAGGACTTACAAGGGGGGATTCATGAACGGGCTGACCCGAGGGTTTCGCCCGAACGCCACCGAGTAGTCAAGCTATGTGCTACAACCCCAGGATTGGAGGGATGTGGGGCAACCTCTGACACGGCCGGGTTTGCCGAGCCGTGCTCAGTCAGTGATCTGCGATCACGTGACGCGGCAGTAGCGGACGCGGTGATCGTGGCTACAACCACGGCGACCACAACGACCACAGCCTCTATGGCCGCGGTGGTCGCGGAAGAGGGCGTGGCGACCACGACGACCGGCCTCTTAAACGAAGGGTATAAGATTTTAATTATAAATAAAGGCTTTATTTATCGAAGTTAAGTCTATATTATTAGTTAGTTATATTTCTACGTTAATACGAATATACTATACCGAGTATCTAGAGAAGAACCTCGCTATTAAAGATAAAAAGATATAATATTCTAGTACTATTTAGATCTATCGTCGTCTTATCTCTTAACTCTTATTCTTATAGCTTCTTTTTTAAATATCCCTTTACTTTTTTAGAAATAATTAATATTAATTTATAAGTATATATATAGATATAAAAGTTTATTACCTACTATTATTATTATAACTATTAATTAGTTAAGAAAAGGTATTAAGATAATAGCTTATAAAGTTATACTTATATATAAATAAATTATAAGTCTAAAGAAAGTAAATAAGACTATCTTAGTACGTAGAAAGTATAATAAAAAAAGAGAATCTAGAAGTAGGGTACCCTAACTAAGGTAGAGGGAGAGGCTATTATTATTTAATAGGCTACTAAGCGGTAGTAGGAGAACGAAAGACGTTAAGTTACTACGTAATTAGGTATAAGCCGACAGGCTTTAGCGCGCTGTACGCTGTAGAGAACCTAGGTATAACTTACGAACGTGTAAGAAGGCTACTATAGATACTACTTAATTCAGAATAGCTATTATATTGATAGATTGCTAGTGCGTTGTTGAACTACGTGGCATTTTAGGTGTAGAAAGTTAGGTAGGGTGGCGACTCGCTTGTAGTAGCGACTCGCTTGTAGTGGCGACTCGCTTATGAAACACGTTAAGGTATTTGATTCTCGCAGCTTACATGCACGGGCCATTTGCCACAGAACAGCGGGACAGCCCGTTCATGCTCCCCCCCGTACGTAACCTCATGGCCCAAAATCGGCCCGATCGCGGAAGAGACAGTGGTCCAAACGCGGCCCGGCTCGATGCGACTCGCCTCTTCATGAGGCTCGGGCCGTTGCCCTCGCAGTCATGCCGTGACGTAAGCCTCAGGCAACCAACGACTCTCTTGTGTTTCAAGGTATTCGGGACGAAATACCTTTTTGGGTTATTCCGCGAGTTTGACGACGCGATGGCTGCTACTCATTCGGTAGTATTAAGGTTAACGTAGAAAATTTCATATACTAGCATGTGAATACCCGCTAACACCCGCGCCCTTAATACTACCCAACGACCCAGCTACTGAGCTCTGCCTCAGCCAGCTACTGAGCTCGATATTGGCTAGTTACTGAGTCTCATACTAAGCCTGATGCTGAGCCTAATACTAAGCCTACTACTGTACCTAATACTGTGCCTGATACTGTGCCTGATACTATGCCCCGATTCTTAAGAAGGCGATCGGGCGCACTCATCAAGGATGAGGGCATGGTACCATAGTGAATGCTATATATAGGTAGACACCTGGAATGTTGGTAAAGCAGCGACACTATATCTACGGTATGTCTACTCGGAGTTCTGGGGGCGGGTGATTCCTGGAAACGCTTGCTACATCTAGAATAGAATATTAGCATATAGGCTACCGCCAAGCGGATGTTAGACACGAAAATGAAAGAAGAATGTGCTTCTGTCTTGGCGTCCGCTTTTGTCGCTCACAGAAGTTGTTGCTCTTTGTAACGAGATACAAAGAGTGGTGGCTGTTTAGGGACGCCACGGGTCTCATATCTATTCTTACTCATTAAAGAACAATGTACGCATTTCAGCTACTAACCAGAGCAAGTCGCAACGATTCTTCGAATCTTTTCTATTTAGTTATAGAGGCATTACCATCGGTAACAAAGCTAGTAGAAAACACAATGTTAAATGCAGATTGTCGTGAGCTATTACTTTTAATAGCTATACTCAGACACGCTTACACGATCTAAATTTCGGTCTAGCCCTAAGATACAGAGCCTAGGATTAAAGAGCTAGAAACCACACTATTAAAGTTAGAGCTACTCCGCAGACCCTAAGAAATTCTCGGAGTCTTCGACCTACTCCTTCTAGGACCTCCTCGCTCGTATCTTCTCCTTGTTTCTACGTTCTTCTCACCACCCTACATCTGCCGGCCTCCAACACTCGCCACCGGCATGTTCATGAAACACGTTCCCCTCACCAACCTACATCTGCCGGCCTCCAACACTCGCCACCGGCATTTTCATGAAACACGTTCCCCTCACCAACCTACATCTGCCGGCCTCCAACACTTGCCACCGGCATGTTCGTGAAACACGTTCCTCTCACCACCCTACATCTGCCGGCCTCCAACACTCGCCACCGGCATGTTCGTGAAACGCGCACCTTCCACAATGCATGAACTCGCTCCAAATCTTCCCGTAAGTGCTACCTCTCGGAAAATGTTCTAGATGCTTTTCTGCAAACCCCCTAAACTGCGTGTCTGTCCACCCAAAGTGCCGCTCTGTCCACCCAAAGTACCGCGGTTGGACACTTAGCGCAAAGTAGAACGCCACTAATCGTTCCACACGGGAGCCTGGCAACCAGTCGTGCATCTCAGACCACGGAAATCTGCTGAGCGCGAAGTCATCCATATACTCAGCCAGGGCGTCCAAAATAGCATCACGGAAGTTGGCATATTGCTCCTTTCGCTCGTATTCACGAAAAGCGTCCAGCAACATCAACCCTTCTTCTCTAATCTTTCGCTGCGTAGTATCCGCCGTGGCTATTTTTCCAGTGACCTGCCAGCGGGTAAACAAGTCGGTTGCGGAGGCATCGAGTGATAGACAAGGTGAGCGGATGATGCTTGGGTAATTCGGGGGTTTGACGGGCTTTTCCCATACCAGGCGTGCTTTCGGGGCCCGTGCTTCGAATTCCTCATCTTCGGAGTCGGTTTCGTCGTTTAGCGAATTGCACATGAGTAATAGGGTATTTGGTTGAAATTTGTTGTTGGTGGTGGTGGTAGTAGGTGATGGTGAGAGGGAAGTGGATAGACTGAGGTTGAAGTAGGAAAGTTTATATGATGTACCTCTCACGTGACAACCCGTTGGAACGTCCTCGGGCCCACTTCGGGCTTCTTCTTCTTGTTCCTACGTTCCTCCCACGACTCTGCTTCTGCTGGTCTCCAACACTCGCCACCGGCATGTTCGTGAAACGCACACCTCCCACAATGCATGAACTCGCTCCAAATCTCCCCTAGTTTCTTGCCTTTCGGAAAATTTTCTAGCTGATCTTTTGCAAGCCTGATAAACCGCTCCGTTGCAAGCCCGATAAACTGCCGAGCTGACAACTCGTCCTCAAAATGCTCTGGTTGGTGAGTGAGCGCAAAGTAGAACGCCACTAATCGCTCCACGCGCGGCCCCTTCCAACTTTCGTCCATTAAATAATACGGAAAGCACAAGAGCCCGAAGTCATTGATGTACTCAGCCAGCGCGTCTAAAATGGCATCACGGAAGTTGGCATGTTGCCCCCCGCGCTCGCCGAATACGCGATAAGCGTTCAGCAACATCACTCCTTCTTCCTTAACCTTTCGTATTGCAATCTGCATCGTGGCTCTAGTGGACGGCCAGTGTGCAATCTGCATCGTGGCTACCTTTCTAGTGGACTGCCAGTGGGTGAACAACTCTGTTGGCGAGGCGTTCAGTGATGAATAAGGTGCGCGGATGATGCTTGGGTATTCTGGAGGTTTGGGGTTGGGGCCTTCGAGACGTCTTCTCGGGGGGGCCTGTCGCCTGAAGGCGTCCCCCTCGTGGTCGGTATCGTCGGTATCGTCGTCTAGGTGGCAACCGATCACCATTATGAGTTGTTGTTGTTGTTGTTGTTGTTGTTGTTGTTGTTGTTGTTGTTGTTGTTGTTGTTGTTGTTGTTGTTGTTGTTGTTGGTGGTGGTGGGTGGGGGGGTGAGTGAGTGAGTGATGGCGAGAGGAAAGAGGATAAGGTGAGATTGAAGGAGGAGATTTATCCATATTAATTTATGGTCCGTCCCACGTGACGACCCGTTGAGAATAATATTACATAAAGGACCATTGAAAGCCATCTATAAAAAGAATTGGTGTCCCAAGGGCCACCGCGCCCGTTCACATTGTCGAACGCGCGAATTGTGTAAAATGATACGATCAACGCTTTTGTATAACTCAGGTAGAGGGCTGTGCCTGTTTATTTAATTTTTGGATTTTAGCTTTATACCCTCTATGTATTAAAAAACAAGGATAAAAAGAATTGGGGTCATTAGATCTTAGCACTGATGGCGCCTTGGGAACGGCTTAGTAAGTGGCACCCCTAGCCATTGTCTTCTTTCATTTCCTCAATCAAAATATCAATAATTTTGAACATTTCCTCCGCCAGCCTCCGCCCTTCTTCTCTCCAGTGTTCTTCACAGAGTCGCCCGAACCGATCAGGATGCCAACGTATTCGCTCCTGTCTGAGCCATTCATAGCTGTACAGCCCACTCGCCCTCAATAATCGCTCAACGTCGTGTTTACAAGCTCGCAGTCCCTCTGTATCCGACTTGAGGATTGTGCAGGCGGGGTTGCGGCAGATGGTGATGGTCCGAGGGAGGTAGGGAAATGTAGTTAAGAGCCTACCTCGCGGAACACTGTTTGCGGACGTGGGTGCCGAGGTGGATGTCGAGGCGGATGTCGAGGTGCGTATCGAGGCTTGAGAGGGGTTGCGTATTTGAAGTTTTTTGGGTGTGCGTTTGGTGCCGTTGGTTGCGGCTAGTGCGGAGGCGAGTAGCGTCGCTGTTTCAGTGGCCCACTTCTCATATAACGCTTGTGTTGCTGGATCTGGTGCTGTGTCTGCAGGTTTTTGGATGCCGTTTGCTTGGTTGTGAAAGCCGTTGGTCTGCCGGTTTGGTTTCGATTTTGAGCGCGGCTTAGCAAGGTGGAAGAAATTCCATGCAAAAGCTGAGAGTGCTTCTTCGTTGCTATCGTCGATGGAGCCGGCCCATGTGCCATCGTTCCGGATGGCGATGAACTGGTCTGGTGTTTTGGGGTCTAAGGATATATACTATGCATTCTCATCAAGTCTACGCTCAGAAGGAACCTATCGTAATGAGGGGAAACATACCGCAAGTTCATTCCACAGGAATTCCGCTTCTCCCTTCCATTCCTCAACCGTCTCTTTCCAAATTGGCCACTCGCCCTCCTCCCACTCCTTTTCTCCAAGTCGGTAAACCACATCTCCATACTCACTCATGGCAAAGAAAGCGTCATGCTCCCCCCACGACACAATCCGTGGAGGCCCAGCCCTCCAACCAGACGGCGTGAGCCATGTTTGAATGGAATCTTCAAGGCTAGTGGGAAGGTTGGCCCAGCGAATGAAAGTAGGATCCCAGGCTATGAAGGAGCCCTGGGGTCCCAGAAATGTACGGAAATGTAGGGAGGGCGTGAGTCTAGTGAGTACAATTTGTAGTCGCTGGGGTATTGAAGCGCCCCAAGCTAAACGGTGTTGGTACATTGTCATTGCAAAGTATAGAAAAGAAACGCACTCAGGTTGTTTTTACCGGATGAATCTTTGAAGCTCAGAACCCATGAATCGGTCACTGGGCCTAAGGATGCCCAGTGGACATCAAGTACGCTTCCGCCGATGATCAGGCCAGAGAGGGAGGGTGGCAGGTTGCGGCTAAGAGAGTGAGCCTAGCGGATATCACAGAGTAGCACGTATACCTACTATCGTAATCCTTCAAAGCTTTTCGAGATAAAGCTATCGTCCGGTCCGAAAGAGAAGAACGAGGTGTTGCTCGAGTTTCCGTTCATGCCGATACACCATTGGACGACGCTAGCAATGACGTCATCCGCTGAACACCGAAATTCAAAAAGATCGCAAGACGCTAAGAACCCAAAATAGAAAGGAATATGCCCTTCAAAGTGCTTTTCGCCATTGAATGTGTCACGGTCTCGCGAGGGATTTGTTACGACAGAGTGTCTAGAGGGTCGTTGGTTCCTTGTTTAGACCCTGGAAGGCGATCGTCTTGGCCGATGAACTGGCCGACCACCTTTCGACCGCGTTAACCACATCATAACATCCACATCTTTTCTGAGACTCGGCGGGTCTTCTGGAATGACACATTTAGTTTCTTAATGCCGCAGACGTCTGCGGGCCAAACCAAACAAGCGGCTGATCTAGTACGATGTGCGACACGACTTTCACCTTTGGCCAGCGCGGCAACCACTTCTTCCAGTGTCCATCGCGGCGGGACTAGTAGGAATACACCAAAACACATGGACTATCATAGATAGTTAACGGAAAACTAGTACACGTTTACCGAAGAAACTCACGACGTTTCTATCTTCTGCGCAACTGCAAAGGGTGCATCTCGTGATTCTCGGGCTTGAAGACAGCTTTCTACTCACATGGCGTGATAAAGCCGGATATGATCGCATAGGTTCATTTAAGTCTTCTCTTCAACCGAGGTCAGCTGCTAACTATTCGATCAGAATCTCAAGGTCTCCCTATAGAGCTCACAAACTTCCTCTACGCAAAAAATAAGGACGGCTATCTGATTCGCGACATCCCGAAGCTTCGCCTTACGCTTGGTCCCTACAACACCTCCTTCTTCGTCACCGACGGCTCCGCATGTCTATGGATGAACCTACCACCCCTCCTCCTATCCGCTCTGCAGGCACGCATCAAGAATGGCAACTGGGTCGACAAGCCACGCATCGTCGCTCTTGGCGCCTCTCAAAATTTCCTACTACTCACTGAAAAGCATGCCGCAGTCTGGGATCTGGGACAATATGCGACAATGTCGAAAATGCTCGAATTTTCTAAAACACAAGATCGCGGCATTGAAGAAGTGTACAACGTCGCATTACACCCTTACCGCTACCAATGCTTCCTCGCACAATCCCAGAATGGTACCTTGCTCTACGAGAACCTGCCGCCGCACGAGCTTCCCGCTGTCCAGACTATGCAGGAAATCATCGCGCAGGATACGAAAGCGGCCCAGAAAAGCTTGAAAGAGCGGGAGAGGAGATTTGTTGTAGAAAGGAGACCCAGCTTGAAGCATCAGGCCAGTGAAAGGAGGGATTGGGGCGAGGGGGAGAAGAGGCAGGAGTTTCGGGCTCAGAAGCAGGCGAAAGGGTTGAGGCTCAGCTTGAGTTTGAGCATAAGTGCGACGAAAGGGCTTGCGGGCGAATTGGGGCTAGGGAGAATGTTTGGATAGCTGGGCGCATCCCTTTAGCTGGTAAAG
This sequence comes from Darksidea phi, assembly GCA_030770425.1. Taxonomy (NCBI): domain Eukaryota; kingdom Fungi; phylum Ascomycota; class Dothideomycetes; order Pleosporales; family Lentitheciaceae; genus Darksidea; species Darksidea phi. The sequence goes on from JASJFT010000104.1 coordinate 134,051, forward strand.
TAGATTAAATTAGGGATAAGCATGTGGCCATGTCTTTTGCGTTGTTCTCGGGGCTCAGCCTCCACACGCCGGGGAGCTTGATCTCGTGTAGAGGTCGGTAGCTTCCGTGGGGCAGTACATTGGTAGTTGTGCATGTGGTGGAGTGTTTTGCTACTGCTGGGGAAAAGGAAGTGGACTGGAGATGGTTAGTTGGAGGTGAAGATTGGCTAGGCTATGCGTTGAGGAAGTGTATTTTTATAAGTAACGGAATCTACTATTCTGGGTCTGTGTTGTTTTTGCTGCAGTCCTGTTGCTATAGTCAAGCGCGGCTTGTCGACTTGCTTCACATCCAGATCTCGTAATCCGGAAACCATCGCCTATGAATCCTCTCCGCATAGTCCACGACAACGGGGAATCCCTCCTTGACTAACTCACGACTCTCAGGCCCAGCATCACACACCAAAACGCTGACCACGAATCCAAACAGCGTCGCATCGGCCTCTGTAGGCTCTTGTCCGCCGAGAATCCAGAAGCACTCTCCTCCTTGCACTTTCCGCCTGCTTTCTTCTAGCATCCCGCTGACACCTTCCCAGACTTCTTTGATAAGTGCGTGGATCTCAGCATCAGTGAAGCGACCCGTTCCCTGGTCGTGCAGTTTCCGTACGTTTCGACGATAAGCGAGGATGCCGATGAGGACGCGCATGGGATGGGGAATCGACCAGAGGGCATGGTCGCGCATGACGTAGTAGTTCTTAACCCAGCGCTCGCGGGTGTGGTAAAAGTAGAGTTTGTCTTCCATGAGCGCTCTAACGGCAAGATCTTGGCCCTTCTGAGCCGGGGTTAGACTTGCATTGACATCGACGACTGTGCCACGCGCGCTGAGGGCCTTCAGGATGAGGCTTGAGTCTGCGATGCATTCTGGGGGGTGGTTTGGGGCGGTGACTTCGAGGTAGGGGATCTTTCCTCTGGGGCCGGAGCGGGACGAGCCGATGGCGTTTGAGTAGGTGGTTTTGGAGGTGCGGAGGCGGAACTCGACTTTTGTGACGAAGGGCGACCAGACGTATTTCCCGGGCTGGTCCCAACCACGGTATAGGGCGACTGCTGGCGGTGTTTTAGAGTGCACGGTGATGGACGGAGGATGTTGTGATTCTTGACAAAGGTTGAGACCAATTGAGAAAGCGACCGGGCTCTTGTAGGATGATATTGCAACCTGGGTGGTTAGAGCTGCCTTTATGCTGCTTGAAGAGTACGAAATGATGTACGATCATCGTACGATCTTTCTGGGTCACAGATGGGATGACTCGACATTATAGGATGTGGTGGCCTCCAAAAGGGCAAGCTTCAAGCTAGAATCACGAGAAGAGGCGTGTTTCCACGGCCGATGCTCCTCTGGTCGACAAGTGAACAGGCAGGGCGCAAAGGTGTTGAGGTCGTTCGGAGCTTGGGCCACCCTTGGATCGGCACAGGGTTGAGCTGCAGGGCTGTCGGCGGCATCGTCATCGCGGCACCGGAGTATTCCCAGGTCGATGAAAGGGTCGTATGGCCTCTTGTCTAACCAAGAGTCGAAGAGTAAAGCCACGGCTACTCCTGGACGCGATCAGGACATGAGACCAGCGTGAGTGACTGCTTAATAAGCGGTGTACTCCCCGCCTTCCACGGTTCACTGCGTTGGCACACCACGACGGTTACCAAGATTTGTTGACAGCAACGATGGACGGCCCCAAACAGTGCGCCGCGCACAGCGCGGCCGTTTCGTTTTCCCTCACTTCAAACTTGCCCCCGCACCTGAGCGGCAGCACGCGCTGTCACCGAGATCCGCGCCGAGTGTGGCTTCCGCGTCCAGGCAGCAAGCCAGCCTTCTAGCAAATCCACCCCCCCCTCCCGAATCTGGTGCTTCACCTTCACCTCACCTTGACCCGAGCGTGCCCTTGGCCTCTCTCAAAGGGTGGATATTCGCCGAGGAGCGACAACAACCTCCGCCGCACCGTTGCTCTACCGCGCCCGACTCAACACCATGGCCCAACCCGCCTACCCCGAGGCCTCCTTGTTAGGCATTCCTCTCGAGATCCGGTAAGCACATAAGACACAGCTTCCGCTTGCAAGACGTCCGCTGACTGTATTCCCTCCCCAGACACATCATCTTCGAGCACGCCTCCGCCCGCGACTCCAAGCCTAAGAAGCTGTTTCGCCATTGGTTCGAGAAGAAGGAGGTCAATGAGATCATCGCGAAACGGGCCGCCGACAATCCCGCTGGTCCCACTCCCCGAGCAGTCTACAACGACAGACACGACGAGGAGAGCGAGCCCGAGATCGACCCGGACCACCAGGACGAGGAAGAAGAAGAAGAAGAAGATGATGATGATGTTGATGAGGACGAGGACGAGGACGAGGACGAGGACGAGGACAATGAGCAAGATCAAGATGGCGAGGAAGACGAGGCTGAAGGTGACGAGGAGGGTGACGAGGAGGATATGAGCGATGCCGAGAACGAGGAGGACGAGGCTGCAGAGACTGCGGGTGAACATGAGGAGTCCGATGCTGACATGGTTGCAGGCGTGGGAGGCAAGACCTTGGCTGAGGACAATGGCGAAGACACTGGAGCTGGCCAGGCTGGAGTGGACCACGAGATGCCGGACAGGCCGGGCACCGAGATTCAAGCTGACCCCACTTCTGGCGAGACGGCCGGAAACGAAGAGCAAGGCGAGGCAGACAGACAGATGCATGACAGTGAGAATGAGGATGCTCAGGATGATCAGGACGCCGAAGGGGAAGATGACGATGACATGGCCGACCAGGACGACGTTGCCGTTCCCGCCGCTGCAGTTCAGACAGCTCCACCGCCTCCCCCTCCTCCCGCTCCTGTCATCAGGCCCCATAGCAAGTGGCGCCACATCCCCAAGTTCGTGCGCATCACCCAGTGCCCGCCGCCCGTCGAGCTCTTCCTTATATGCAAGCAACTCAACACGGAAGCCAATGATTGGTTCTATAACGTCGCTGTCCTCAAGATCGATGCTACGGCCAGCTTCTCGCACATGAGCTTCTTCGAGCTGGCTCTGGGTCAGATCGCCGAAGCCGCCTTCTCCCCGATGGAGAAGATGAGGAAGGTCGAGGTGACGTTCGTGTGGGACACGACGTGGATCCGTGCTGAGACCACGGGCTATGCCGCCAACGTCTTCGGTTTCTTCCTCGAAACCCGTGCCGACTATGTACTCAAGATTCTGCAACAGGCGCCGTATTTGGAGCAGCTGACCATCCACTGGCACGACTCGGCCAACGACGTGGAAGCCCTGGCTTTGAGACAAGAGACGCTGCAGAAGTTTGTGCGCAGCTTGCAAGCCACTATCGAAATCAAGGCCCACATCATCGCATCCGACGCGAAGCCGCACCCCAAGAGCATTGCTGGAAAGCGTCGTCTCGAGTTCCAGGACATCGTCGACAATCCCCCAGCGGCCTTTTAGAAGAGTCACTGTGCCGCATTTTGCTTCCTGCTATACGTTTTCAACGCTTGACGTTCTCGGACCCTCTCTAACCAAGCGATTCTAGGAGGGCTAGTTCAAGACTGCGGCAACGGGGCTTGTGTGAGTGTACACCTGATAGCGATACGGTACCGTGATTGACCGGCGTCTTGTGGTGCCTGTCTGCTCTTCTACCCTTTTCACGACGAAACGATTTTCCTTTGGAAGGTCACGGTTTGGACGGAATCAGTCTACGGCGTCTGCAAGGGTATATCAGCTTGCCTCCGTACGCGATCCAATTCAAAACCTTTTGACTTTGTTCAATGGTGTTACACATGCAAATTTCGTTGTGTGGTTAACCGGTATGGGCGCCGCCTAGGCGTCCGTGCATTTTTGATTCAGCTAGAGTCATGCTTTGAGAAAGCGGCGTTGAGTTGGACCGAGATGTGCTCAGCGAGCTCGGTAAATGAGTCGAGAATTCGCGTCTACACTGACTTACATCACGACTAAGTGTTTCGCAAAGAAAGCCCGTGATGTAGAGTTTGCACGTGCTCGCTACTGGTACGGGCACTGCCACTCCACTACTACTGCGGCTGAAGCGAAAGGCCGTTGAGTAGGACCGAGATATGCGCCGCCAAGTCACTAAGTAGGTCGAGCCCTCACGTCCAAACTAAGTTACAACACTTCGGCTGATCGCACGTACAATGTCCATCCACGTTCTCACCACTGCTACTGCCACTGCGGCTGAAGCCCCAAGCGTCGAAACCACGGTAAACTCAACGTGTGCAGCACCAGCCCTCGTATCCGTGCATCCGATCAACCTCACTACTTACTACTCACCACGATTTCCCTTGGCATGCATACACGCCGCCTCAGCCATCACCGGCAACTCCCACGCCACTAAATAAATGCTCAATTGCTCTCGGTACACCACGTGCGCGGGATTTATATATAGTCATATTAGCGTTCACATGTTGTGTGCTGAGTGGAGATGGGTTCCAGCTCCTCAGCCGCATGGAGATTAGCGCACCGCCACACGCTTGGTAGAGGGGAGGTGGAGGGGAGGAGGGGCGGTGTTGAAGCGGGGCTGAAGACGTCATTTGTTGGGTTTGGGGTATGGTAGTGGTGCGATGTCACGGAGCACGACTGTGCCTCCACTGTAAGGTGTACTGTACCTTTTTGGGCGAAGGAGGAGTGTGGTGGTGGGGCTTGAGTGCGTAATGGGATATTGGGGGATATGAGGTTTGTGTGTGGGCTGAGGGGTGGAAGTGTGGTATACGGGATGGGGCTGGAGAGGAGTCTTGGTTGAGGAGGAGCAGGTAGTTTGGTCCAGGCAGTGGGATTATTTTTGGGTTTGGAAGTAATGGTAGAGAGAGGCCGGCGCGAGGTATCGAGATGTATAAAGGAGGGGGTATTTCTGCTGGAAGAAGAAGTCACCATTACCGAGCATCCACTTCCTCCACAACAAGAAGAACTGGAAAAGCAACACCAAAACCCACTCATTCTCCATCTATCTCTCTTCCAACATCCACACTCCAACACCAACCCACACTTCCCTCACTAAAATCTCCAAAATGAAGTTCGCCGCCCTCACTCTCATCTCCCTCCTGGGCCTCACCACCGCCGCCCCAACCCCGACCCCCGAGGAAAAACGCTGGCCCACAGACCCAACCCTCATAACCCCATCCTACATCTCAACCTACAACATAAACACCGGCGCCCTGACCTACGCGCCCTCAACAGGCCTATCCTCCTTCGCCAAAACCACCAGCACAATCTCCACCTTCAAGATCCCAGCCGGCCTCTCAGGCCGCAAATGCAAACTAGGCTTCCACATCTCGCCGACGGATGCGAAAGCGAGCGTTGCGCCGGGAACGGGCGTGCAGGTCTTCAGCACGAATAGCGTGCCGCCCGCGAAGAACGTCGCCAGTTGGGGACCGCCTGGGAATCAGCGGAACCAGCATTATGGAAACTTGAAGATTGTGAAGCCCGGAGAGGCGACGGTGGATGATTGGCCAAGGTTGCTGGAGAGCTTTGACTGTCCGAGGGAGGGGTTGTGGGCTTGGGAGGTTGTGGCGAAGTGGGAGGGGAGTGTGGAGTGGGATCCGGTTGTTAGTGGGTTGTATGTTAAGCCGCTTTGAGTGCGGAGGATAGACGAGGTGCGGTTTTTTGAGCAGCAGCTTGAGATTATTGTAATTCTTTAGATGGTGGTTCTTTTTTTAATGGGGAGGGTATTGCTATTTTCTTGAGGCGGTTATTTTTGGGGAAGAGGGCGGTTTGGAGATTGGATTGGGCGCTTGGGTTTTGAGTCCTCGAATTTTTTGCTTTTTTACTTTCATTAATTAGCTTTGGGATGGATACGGTAATATGACCTGCTGTATCGAACTACACTTCGATTATTTCTGGGCTGTGATGGCTGTTTCGTGAGGTGTTTTACGAGCTCATGATACTCGAGCTAGATATTCTTCTGGTACCAATCTCTTCTACGCTGCGCCTACATCCTGCAGGAGGCCTCGTGCTTCCTCAATATACCCATCCGCCCGATATGCCATAGCGGGCTGGTAATGTGAAAACAGCCTATGTCAGTCGTCTTTGTCAAGGGACTCATCTCTCTGTATGCACGACTTTTCGAGCCATGTCACTGCCTCTTGGATTTTGCCATTGACATGCGACTGGTAAAGCAAGTGTACCGCACAGCTGAAATCTATGTAGAACGAGTCTTCGAGGGTAACCAGGCAACAAAAAACACAGCAAAACCCATGGCTGGCGCTGTTCGACTTGCGAAGAATGCTTAGGAGATTGGTATTGTGATCGTGGCGTCCGGGTTCAAGTCAGAATACCACGAACTTGGAGGAAGCTATTGATGAAGCGCGAAACGTGCGCATTCTCATCTTTGCCGCGGCTTTGAACTACAGCAACATGGTCGATATCGCCTTTCACCGTCGGCTATACATCGACTCGAAGCTCTTCAGCATGTTCTCTACCGACTCCAATGTGCTTTACCGAGCTTCAACCCGTCTGTATCATCACGAGCGAGCTGTAGTTTCGCCATACTTGGGGAGAACATTGTACTAACTAAGATATTGATATATATAGAAATGTGCGGAGAAAGGAATCTACTCGCCTCTAGGGATAGCCGTACCCTAGATCTACTAAAATTATGTCTTCTATCAAGACGTGTTAAGATCAATAGAGTTTCAACATTTTACTAGCGCGTTGAATATGCAAGTTAATTACGTTACGGTATCAATTTAACGTGGTGGGTAGGCTCTGTTGCATGTAGTACGCCAAGGCTGTTGATTCCCAATACAAGGGAAGCAAGGCTATCACTGTACCGATAGTAGCGATTTCATATCCTAGAACATCAAAGTTGTTAGCTCATAAAAGTATTTAGGTTCATTTAGCTTACAATTACTCTCTGGAACTTGTCGTCCTCAGATCCGGTATTGGAAGTGTCCCATCCCAGTTGAGCAAGATGCAGCTTTTTCTCTTGCCTTGTTTGAATATGCTACGCGATTAAAAGTGAGCGGAGTTGATCGTTTCATAAGGTCGCATACATACCTGCTCTACAGTATGCTCAACGATATAGCGTACAATGGTAACTTTCTTTTCCTGACCGAGCCTTATCACTCGCCCAATTGCTTGCTTTTCGATAGAGGGGTTCCATTGTGGCTCAAGTATATGGACGCGGTTCGCCACTGTGAGGTTTAGGCCGACGGCTCCGGTTCCAAATGTCATGAGAAGCGCGGATACTGTTTGATCTTGCTGGAAGTTCAGAATCGTGGAGCGACGTTCGGGGAGAGTCATTGAGCCGTCGATAACGCAGACCGGTATGTTGTGGGCGGCAAGATATGATGCGGCAAGCCTAATCGACCCTTTCCATCCAGAGAAAACAATGCTTTATGGATACCTCAGTCGTGTGTCAACTAGTATCAGGGAAACGGTATACACGTACCACTTGTCTGTTCGGTGTTGCGTGACATTCTGCATAAGAGCGGCCAACTTAGAGCTATAACCCCTCAACCATGATGACGACTCATCCCATTGTGGCAATTTCTCTTGCTCAAGCCTAATGGAGGAACAGACTGTGCCACACGCCACACAACATAGTCGGTTCGGATATACTTTTTCGCTCCGATCTATACACTCCGAGCAAAGGAGGTGTGAGCAGCTTAAAACCATTCCAGAGCCAGCTAATGCGCAATCGCCGACGGATATTACGTCGCATGAGCAATATGAGCATATGGCTTGATCCTCTTGCTCGATTAGCGATGGACTCTTATCTTTCCGTCCGTCGATCTGCTCTGAGTCAACGCAGAGGCCGGAGTTGCAAAAAATACGGAGGCGTAAAATAGCGCGGAAAAGGCCGCTAGACGCATCAGAGAGATTTCCTCGCGCAATTGCTCGATCAATGTCCTGTCGGTGATTTTCTCCAATACGGCAATACTGTTCCCGTTCTTCTTCGGATAGGCGTAACAGCTCAACGCACGAGTCAGGCTCAGAAACGTCGAGTAATTCTTTCGTGCGCCGTAAGCAGATGCACTGAAGAAGGTCTCGCAGCCTCTGAAGTCCTTGTGCATTACGCTTTTCGATGGGTCCGGCAATGTGGCTGTAAAATTCCGTGGATTTGTCCAATTGTGGTACACGGAGAAAACGGACTAGAGCACCTAAGTCATTGAGCGTATTCTGGATAGGAGTTCCGGTAAGACACCATCGGTATTTTGCCGAGAGAGTTGTCACGGCGTGGAACTGTTTTGTCTGCTGCTGCCGAATACAATGGGCTATAGGAACGTTAGCTGAGATCTAGTACAAGGAATCTGCATCCACACCTTCGTCAATAATGATTCGAAACCAATGAATTCCATGAAGAGTCCCGTTTCGGCTTGAATCTGCTATGAGCGTTGCGTATGTCGTCAAAACAATATCTGAGTCAAGTATCTCTGTCTCGGTGGCTTTAGAAGCGCCGTGATATTTGGTGCACCTGAGATACCCTGGAACCACATGTCTGGTTATAGTCAGTGAGGGTAAGCCCAAAGCAAAGCGTGATACTTACCTCGATACTTCTTCCAGCCAGCCGTCCATGAGTACTAGTATCACAAAGATCAGAAAAATCGACAATCAAGTGGAACAACTCACGGACAGCAGGGCATATGACAAGAGTAGCCCTTGCCCTCCCCATCGCGCTCGAAATGTTTCGACCATTAGTCTCACCATACTGAAACCGGTGTGCTTGTTCCATTGTTGTCGCAATGGCAGAGATCATAGTCAAAGTTTTCCCAAGGCCCATCTCGTCCGCGATTATTCCCCCAAAGTCCTCGGGGGGTTTTTCCGGCCGTCGGCAGCCAACAATAGAATGCTCGTAACTGCAGTTGCTATTAGCGAAGAAGTGGTGCAGGTCAGCGAGGACTATTACGCACTACATGCGATTACGAGGGCCGGTAAATCTTTTGAACAGCGATAAAGGCTCCGATGTATGCGGTGCTTCCCGCCGTGCGATGAAGTCAAGCGCTTCTCTTTGGTGCCTTTGTGATTAAACTTAGTTGAGACCAATCATGAACTGTGTACTTTCTTTCACTTACGGTTTCAATTCGGTGGTGATAATGTTCATATCAACATCCCGACCGATTAAACTGCCCGTATGGTTCAGATTGCCGAATATCGCGTTGACTAAGTCTACCGACGTATCCTTTGCGGAGTTAAATTCGAGGCCTGGCCCTCTCCTACGCAATACGGATTCGTCAATGGATGGGAAGCGGATTTCATGAGGGTTGTGGTATAAAACGAAGCTGTCTAGGAAATCTGGCTGCTGGAGAAAATGGCCGGTGTCGGAAAGTATTCTGCCAACACACGCGCTATTGGAGAGGGATCCATAGAGATGGATTTCAATATCCAGGCAGGTTGATTTTCCCACAGTTAGGAACGAGCGAACCTTGGCTGTCCATTCACCCGCAGCTACATATACGTTGTACCTCACTAGAGACTGACGGTCCAATTCCGAAAGGGCTCTTGATGATTGAGTGTTGAGAACGGCGATATCTTTGCCATTATTTGTTTGAAGCATGTGAATTCGGTTCATCACGATGCGGAGCTGGTGATATCCACTTCCTGATCCATCAGAATCGGGATGAATGGCCGCAATACTAGGATCGTCCAGGAATTGAGTTTTAACGCAACAGATCTATGGATGCGTCAGTGACTAGACTGGAATAAAGCACGGAAAGCTCGCGTTACCATGCCAAAGCACACTTCATCAACGAACCCCTGCACGGTTGAACATGGTGTGCAGAATTCTATGTCGTCACTTTGCTCTGAAGGATTGGTTGACGAATCGCTGCTCCCGTACGCTGGAGACGCGTACTGAGTGGACTGGGTCGACTCTCCGTGGTGTGCAACAGAAAGAGCTTGGCGTTTAGTGGGCCTAGCACTCCGCGCGGAATCTTCGATCAAGTGCTTTTTACTGGACTCCATTTTCGCAGTGAGATTAGAGAGGTAGGAGAAGCATGTGAAAAGTCGAAAACATGGTGTAGTAAGATTCACGACGGGGCTGCTGGTAATCACACCCAAAAGCTTGGATGTGCTCGCAAGGCACAGCCGAGTGGGGCTTGGACCGGTTGGTGCCTGCGTGGCTGTCAGGCAATCAAAATCGGGAGCTGGGATGTAACGCGATCCGCAAGGAGCTTGCACACCAATTAACCTTTCAGTTCGACTTTCTATAGCAAAACACAAGTGAAGAAAAATACAACGACTTATAATTTCGCTACTTAGAAGAAAGATATTATATAGAGATGTGACTACGTCCTAGCGGACTACGTCAGAAGACATTTAGAAATTCAGGCTCTTCTGGGGCTGCATGGATGTGCTGGCTACGGACAAAGTGAGGCTTAGAACCGGTGAGTGCTTGTTGTGGTGGCTGTGCATCAACTTTGTTCGAGGAAGCCTCGCGCGCAAAACGCAGAAGGCACCCACAAAATTCTTGTTAGATATACCCGGGCCTCTCAACCTCGAGTAATGTAATTCCTACGATTTTCGCTTTCACGGCGCTATGGCTACCAACGCTACATCGACAGCAGGTACAGCGCAGTTCAATCGAACCCTTGGCGAATTCAAACGCGAACTACCACCGGATGAAGTCGACGATTTCAACTTTATCACTTCGACAGACCTGAAAAAGGCTATTCTTCAGTTGCAAGATGACCAAAAGTCAGAGAAACGCATGCAGAACTTGCGCCGACTCAGTGCCTTTTTAGAAGCCATGGATCAGTTTGACAAAGTTGTTCAGGTGTTCTTGAATGCATCCGATTACTTAGGCTTCATTTGGGTAGGTCTGCGGTAGCCAAACTTTTCAGGATACGTTCTCACGTAACTATAGGGCCCTGCAAGATTCATGTTGTTGGTAATTGCCCCTGGATATTTTTGTCCATGTCGCATCTGGCATACTGAAATCGCCAGGCTGCTAGCACGTATTCCGAATCGCTCAATACATTACTCGATGCCTATCAGGAGATCGGCGAGCACATGCCCCTCCTGGAGCAGTACGAATCGCACATTAGCAGCAATCCCTATCTTCAAGAAATCGTTGGATTGATATACAACGATATTTTGAGCTTTCATCGCAGAGCCATGAAGCACTTCCGACAAAGGGGTTTGTAACGATCGTAACGGAACGGACTACCTGCTGACGTATCCGCAGCGTGGAAAAAGCTTTTCCATGCGACATGGAGAACATTTCGCACGGACTTCGGCGCCATCATCTCCAATCTGCAGTCACACCGGAGGCTCCTCGACAGTCAGGCTATCTTTGTAGGAGTACAAGAGATCATGAAGGCGATGAGAGAGCTCCATGAAACAAGGAAGGTCCTTGATGACGAATGCAAGAGACGGCAAGACGAGGATGTCAATCGCCAACAACTCGCAGTGGTTTCATGGCTTTCTCCTGCAGATAGTGCGAGCGATCACGAAGATGCTCTTGCAGTCCATGAGAACAATTCCGGAAGCGGCCTGTGGCTGTTTGAACAAGATGTGATCAAGGATTGGATCTACCCTGGTTCGTCATTGGAACCTCTTCTTTGGATCCATGGAAAACCTGGAGCAGGTACGGTCTTTCGGTGCTCTTCTCGGATTTACGTTGACGTTTAGTTTCCAGGCAAAACTATCCTAGCTTCAAATCTCATCGAGCAATGCCGCCATCAACCAAACTCTACCGTAGCATATTTCTACTGCAAGCACGGAGACCCCTCGCGAGATAACTTCATCAGTCTTGCACAAAGCATGATCTTCCAGTTTACGAGGTTGAACCCCTTACTGTTGCCCTTTGTTCTTCAATCGCAGGCAGCTAGTGGCACAAACTCCTTACGGTCATCCAAAATCGCGAAAGAAATCTTGGCAACTGCTGTTGAGTCATTTGATGACTTAATACTGATTATTGACGGGTTGGACGAATGCATAAAGTCCCAGAAGAACGAGATAGTTTGTTGGGTACGGTCGGCACTTGTCTCAGCGGAGACCAACGGCTCCAGGAACCTACGGTGCTGCTTTCTTAGCCAGGATGATAATGACACTGGAAAATTGCTCAAGGGCCTCCCCACATTTAGGATCACTGAGAAACATAATGGCGAGGATATATCTCGCTATTGCCAACGCCGGGCGAATGAAATTGGGCAGGATTTCGGGCTGTCCCCTGACGATGTTCAAAACTTGACGAAGTGTGTCTCAACAAAAGCTGATGGTAAGACTTTTTAAAATCATTCCGAGAACTAGAAATAACTGACGGGTTCCAGGCATGTTTCTCTATGCGAAACTGGTAATGGACAATCTAGCCGGTCAAGTATCGAAAGCAGCACTGTATGAGGAAATGGAAAAGTTGCCTCCAGATATAAACCAGATGTACGCATCATGTATCCCTTCGCACTCTATATGAAAATTTAACAAATGTAGATACCAGCGGATTAAGCATCGAATCCTGGAAGAATCTAGTCCTCCCGAACGAAAGGTCGCCAAAAAGCTTCTTAGTTGGCTCCTCTGTGCAAAACGCCCACTCAAATGGCACGAAATTCAAGGAGCTATGTGTCTAAACCCAGAAAACGATTCGTTTGACTCTGAAAGAAGACTCTTCAAGGATGTAAAAGACTTCTGCGGATCTTTGGTTGAGGTCCGAAAAGGAGGCTTGATATGCTTTGTTCACCTGACTGCAAAGTGGTATGATACCCGAATTGTTTTCCCAACAGTAAAGTTGTAATTAACCATCTTTCCTAGCTTCCTTCAAAACGAACCGGTGTTGCCAAAATATCTCGAACACGTTAACCTGACCCGGCTCTGTTTCACCCAGCTATCCCTTGCCTCGCACGCTTCTAATATTTCCCAAGAATGCATCCGAGGATATATCGTCCGTGGTGAATACGCCTTCACTGATTATTCGATCATATATGCCTTCGATCATTTACTCGATGTGCTCTCCGCAAAAGACGAGACTGTCGACCCTGGTTATGGACCCCTCCGTAAAAACTTGCGCAAGTTTGTCACGCACCGTGTGAACGTACCCGAGAAACGCGCATTGGCAAATAAACACGTCGACAACAAGCTCCAAGTGTTCAAGGACGAAAACTTCTACAACGGCCTAAAGCACGCTATCACCTATCACAAGGATTCCATCGAAAAACAAGCAAAGGATGCAGCAGAAGGGGAACCGGTACTGGCCCTGGTCCAACAATGCATGCGTGTTCGTTCTGTGCTAGAGAAGATGCTTGTACCAGAATCTACTCCTAGTCTGGACTCCCTTTACGGTCACAACCTCTTCAAATGTTCAGAAATCCGTTGCGAATCATTCCATAATGGCTTTCCTTCACAAAAAATCCGCGATAGGCATCTTGCACAACATGAGCGTATATATTTATGCTCAGTTCCGGGCTGCTCATCAGCCATGATCGGTTTCAGCTCTTCCATAAATCTCCAAAAGCACCAGCAAGACTACCACAATGGAGCCTCTGTCGAAATAGACTTCCCTTGGCACGGTAAATTGGAAGGTCTTGACATTGTTGCGGAAATTAGGAAGGGCAATCAGTCAGCATTGGAATTATGGTTGTCTCAGTGGGAAGATACAGTCCCTCGGGAAAAGCTATGGAACTGGAGGACCAGCCCATTAGCAGCAGCTGTATCCCACAGTCAAAATGGAATGGTTGAGGCATTACTGGACAAAATAAGGCCTGATATCGGGCAAAAATACGTCCTCGAGGCCATTACACAAGCTATCCATTTGGGCAATGAAGATGGATTCTGGATGATGCTCAAACACTGCAGAGGTATAGTCGACCGCAATCTCTACGGCTTCTTAACGACAGCCCTAAAGAAAGGCAAGGATGAAATCGCAAAAGGGTTACTGAAACATCATTCATCGCCGCTCCACAATCAGCGAAAGCGGGCAAGAAATACTTCATATATGAATCTTGCGATTCGTCATGGCCGTTACACGGTTTTCCAACATATCCTTGAAGCCTACAAGATCGACGCTAGTCAAGAAGATGATAAAGGGCGGACGCCTTTGATTGCAGCTGCGGAGTTTGATAGGACCGAAATCGCTAAATATCTCATCGATACTGCAAGCTGCGATAAATGGGCTCGCAACAAAAAAGGCGATACTCCACTCAGCATGGCCAGCCGACAAGGTCACAGCGAGTTCATCTCATCAATATACCATGAGAACATATCTGACGAGCTGGTCCAGGAATGGCTAAGAACAGCCCAGCTTCGCAATGCCGCCCGTAACGGAGACGATAAAAAGGTCGGAGAACTTCTCAACGACGGCCTATTACACGTGGATGAAGTGGACACGCAAGGGCGATCACCGTGGCTATGGGCCGTTAAAAGTGGCCATGAACGTGTTGTAGAGGCGTTTTTCAGCAGGACTGATATTGTGTTCGAGAGACATTTCCCAGAAGGTTACCGGAGGGGAAATAAGAATGGGCCGAGTGCAATTCATTTTCTTGCTCGGTCCGGTAATGATTCGCTGATCCAATTGCTACTACAAAGCGGCAAGTTGGACAACGAAATTGATCGAGAATGCTCTTATTTTGGAAACAAACTGCATGGAACAGGTGTCAGCGGAACACCAATCGATATTGCTAGGGAATGCAAGCACGAGGACACGGCAAGGATTATCGAAGATTATAAGGCCACTTTAGATAAGAAGGACGAAGAGGGCACCGTTTGATTCAGACTATCTAAGTATGCCATAGGTTATTCTTGGTAACAGAGTCTCTAGAGCCTAAGCCATCGGTGGCTTGTAAAAGTAATGTGGCACTCTCACTGGCAGCTATAGTGAATAGATATTCAATACCTGTATTGTGATATATATTCTCGCCTTAACACAGTTCGTGGTTATGAAGAGTTATTACAATCTACAGCTTTAAGGGAAAGGTTATCTACAAATTACGCAGCCGCTCACTCAAACAAAACTCTCCTCACACTCGCCAAATAGCATCCGCCATCTTAGCAACCTGAGCCATCTGCTCGACATCGTGAACGCGCACAACATCCGCACCGCCCTGTATCGCGGCCGTAACCGCAGCAGCAGTACCCCATATCCGGTCTTTCGCTTCCCTCACGCCCGTTATACGGCCTACGAAAGCCTTCCTACTCGTGCCAACCAACCATGGGAACCCTTGCAGGCCAGGATACTTCCTCAATTCGCCTAGTTTGCGAAGGAGTTCGAGATTATGTTCTTGCGTCTTTGCGAATCCGATGCCGGGATCGAGAATGATGCGCCAGCGCCGTATGCCTGCTGCTTCGGCTGCCTGGACGCGCGAGAGAAGCTCGCGACCTACGGTTTCTACGACGCCGTCCGGGTAGTGGGCTAGTTTGTTCATGCTTTCGGGTGTGCCGCGCATGTGCATGAGACAGACTGTGCACCCCAGCTTGGCGACAGTAGGGAGCATGTTATCATCCATCAAGCCGGCGCTCACATCATTGACAATGTGTGCGCCGGCTTTGATAGCTTCTTCGGCGACGTCGGCGCGATACGTATCAACGCTTATAGCAACATTCTGAGCCTCTGGGAGGGAACGGATGAGTTTTATAGCCGGCATGACGCGGGAGAGCTCTTCAGATGAAGAGACTTGGGTTGCGCCTGGGCGTGTGGATTGGCCACCTAGGTCCAGAATTGTTGCTCCGGCGGCGATGTGGGATTTGATTGTTTCGGCAAGGCGAGATGAGGACGTGTTAAAGTGCCGGCCACCATCAGAAAAGGAGTCCGGTGTGAGATTGAGGATGGACATTATCCGTGTGTCTCGACTTGAGTGATCTACCGTGATGCTCGGAAGGGAGGGTGCTAGTGGGGTCATCGGTGATAAAGGGTCGTCCAGCGGTGGGAGATTAGACAAATGGTGCTGCAATGCTCCAGCTGGCAGAGATACATGCGGAGGTAGACTCCGCTCTGGTATCAACCTACCATATGTTAGCCAGAACATGTACTTCTCGTCAGCACACATACTCGCATAGTGGCCGGAGCACAAATGGTCGTTCTAGCATGAGCTTGTGGGGTATTTGCAGTCGTTCATTTGCGAACGTCTGCTCGTCGTAGAGGAGGATGTCTAGATCGATGTTTCTGGGGCCTTTGTCAACCACTTTGACGCGTCCCATGTTGTTCTCTATCGCCTGAAGCTGATCCAGGAGTTCAATTGGCGAGAGCGATGTTTCGACCTACCGAACGTGAGCATTTATCACGTGAAGACTCAAAGATGATCTCACTTCACAAACTCCATTGACGAATTTGTCTTGATCTAGGACGTACATAGCCCTCGTCTCCCATAAGCTACTTGTCCGCAGCACCCTGATATTTCCAGTCTGGTTCATCTCTGTGCATGCCCTTTCAATCATAGCGATCCTATCCCCCAGGTTACTTCCTAAAGCGACAAATGCACGATGGCCCATGGCTGAGGCTTGGTGGAGTAAGCGAACCACCTGACTCCACGACCGTTTGGGCAACCACCCACAGCTAGGATGCGAAATTTGCGGTGAGGATGCTACAAGTAGCTGATTACTCTTCTGATTACTTTTCCATAGAGTAGGGACGTCTGCGACGGAAGATCCATTCGCGGCTCTGCACTCTGTTCCTGCTATTACTCGCCGTAACTGTCGCCGCGATGCTATTCCGGCCCTACTGATGGATGGAAGCATGGCAAATTGTAGCGAAAAGAGCGTCGTTGGCTTGTGAGGATCAAAATCGGGTTGACCGAAGGAACATGTGGAATCAGCCGCTTAGTGCACGGTTCCGTCATGTAGGGTGTGCCGAAGCTAAACCACAAAGGGAGTCTACCTCGGCACACGGCTAATGCACTGAGTGTCGCCCGATTCTCCTCAGGCCTCATAAAAGACGTCTTCCTTCATCGCTCACACTACTCGCTGCTCGCTCCTCGTCGACATCCCAGAACTCATATAACCGTCTTCATTCTCGTATCATCACCTGCACACTACCGCCACAATGGCTTCTCCTCGTACGTCATCCATCGTTGCATTCACATGTCACAAGCTAACACGCAACAGAGCAAATCCGCACGAAGCTCACCGACCTGCTGAAGATCCAGCATCCCGTTCTACTTGCGGGCATGAACGTTGCCGCCGGTCCGAAGCTTGCCGCCGCTGTTACAAATGCTGGAGGCCTCGGCGTCATTGGAGGTGTTGGGTACACACCGGACATGCTGCGTGAGCAGATCGCCGAGCTGAAGTCATATTTGAATGACAAGAGTGCGCCATTCGGTGTCGATCTACTTCTTCCTCAAGTGGGCGGAAGCGCGCGGAAAACCAAGTGAGTTGTTCTTGCCTGGATGTTGGCGCATCATATTTCTGGTGCTGACCATAGCTGCGAACAGCTATGACTACACTAAGGGCAAGCTGAATGAGCTCATCGATATCATCATCGACTCTGGCGCGCGTATGTTCGTCTCGGCCGTCGGCGTTCCCCCAAAGGCAGTCGTCGAGAAGCTCCACAAGCACGGCATCCTCTACATGAACATGATCGGTCATCCCAAGCACGTGCAAAAGTGCCTCGACCTCGGTGTCGACATCATCTGCGCACAGGGTGGAGAGGGCGGCGGTCACACTGGAGACGTTCCTACATCCATCTTCATCCCGACGGTAGTCAAGATGGTTGAGGGCCACAAATCGCCTATGAGCGGCGAGCCGGTGCAGGTTGTGGCTGCTGGCGGTCTTTACAGCGGCCAGTCACTCGCCGCCATGCTCACATTCGGTGCCACTGGTGTCTGGATCGGGACGCGCTTCGTCCTCAGCGAAGAAGCCGGCGCGCCCAAAGCCCACCAAGAAGCCGTTCGAACCGCTGGCTTCGACGACAACGTGCGAACTATCATCTTCACCGGTCGCCCTCTCCGCGTACGCAAGAACCCCTACATCATGAATTGGGAAGAGAACAGGCAAAACGAGATCAAGGAACTTACCGGAAAGGGCATTATTCCCGCCGAGCACGATTTGGAGAAGATGGGTGATGATATTGATGACGATACTATGGACAACGCACGACCATTCTTGATGGGCAAGGCAGCAGCCGTGGTGAACGAGAGGAAGAGCGCAAAGGAGATTGTTGATGAGTTTGTCACTGATGCAGTAAAGTGGTTGCAAACAAGCAATCAGTACATTGTTTCGAAGGCAAGGCTATAGGTATATGCGTTGTCTTATTGAATTTGTGACCATTTAACCGGGTTCTTGTCCATAGTTAATGCCACTTACAGTTCTCACATCTATCACTGTTCGATCTTGTCCAAGGTTCATATTCACACTATGTGGATGTGAAGCTAGCACTGCAGCAAGGGAGGCAGAGAACCAACGTGCCCTTAGCAAGAGCTAGATAGCTCATCTGTAGAGTAGCGCGTGATGTACGTATATAGGCCTCAAGCTCATCAACTTGGGCATTAGTGAGGGATGAAGGTCGACCGTGGCGTTTCTTCGGCGTGACGCGTTCGCTAGCAATAGCGTAGGATGACGAAGGTGCTGTGTAGATGCCAGCTGGCAGCAGAGGTACACGTAATTCTATACAGGACGATAAGGGAATAGGTGTGTTTTTCTCATGAAGGCAGCTTTGCAACATCCGAAGATAACCCTGGCAGAACACCTGTCGTGCACGAGCCATGTACACTACTTATGATTTATGCCAAGCCAAGCTCCGCCATGCCTTCATCCTTCTATCTTCAACTTCCTTTTAATCTCTGAAGCCTCCCCGCTCTACCCTCGAATCTTTCCTGAGCCGGTGGATCAATGATCTTTATGGAGCAATTGCTGCTTATTCTGCGTGCATCTTTTGCGTCGTCCCTCTAGGCGCGTCGTTGTCATGACAGATGCGCTGTAGCCAGCGATAATCTACACACGCCGATACAATAATACTCTAAAACGACAAACAATCGAGTCCTCAGATATCCCTCCGCATGCTCAGCGCCTCGCCTGGCTGCGACTCTAGCAGCATCTGGTGCTCGCACACTCCTCCCCCGACGTTCCCTCCGCCGCCATCCGCGGATGACTCGCTGCCACGGTCCATTCCCACGAGCACCACAATCCAAGCGTTGTCGATCGCGCATACCAATATGAATCATCACTCGCCACGACGGAAGGGCAGCAAGGAACAACTACCTTAGACTAAGGAAGCTCAGCGCCAGGAAAATGACATCTTATCGTCTTATCGGATAAATGCACACTACCCCAACGTCGGATTTCCCCGCGTCCCAACACAGATATTCATAAGTAACCTATATACTTGCAGAGACCAGACAAAGCTCAAGTATTTTTCGATCCGCTTCTGAAGTTCGTCTTACCTGCAACAATTCAGGTTCCGGCAAATCCGAGGGCGCTGCACGCTAAGTCATTCCTCGTCATTCCTTGTTATCGTCCGCTGGAGGCGCGGCTTCGGCCTCCGGAGCCGCACCAGTCCGCGCCTGCCTCATCTCGCGCCGCACCAGCTCCACCTCAACCCGCAGCATCTCGTCGCCAACAACGCCCTTCAGTCCGTTGTCGTCCATGTCAAAATAGAGCGCCCACTCGCCGGGACAGTACCGGACTGCCATGAACCCTTCCCAGCCTGTCAGCGTGACTCTGCGGTCCATCTTGGTCACGTCCCACGGCCCGATGATATGAGGCTCCGATGCCACGCGGTCGCCGTACTTCACCTCGCAAGTGTCCTGGTCGACATATATCCAGTTGAGCTGCGGCGGGTCGTCTGAGATAGTCGAGACCATGCCTTCGCCCTGCCGGCCCCAGTTCTGATCCGGGTACGGCAGGAAGTATCCCGCGAACGGATGGTCCCCGGTGCACCCATCTGGATATTCGTCCGAGGGCACCGCTACATACAACTGCGATATCGTCAACATGCGCAAACCTCCGGGAATGGGCTAGTTTCGCGCCGAGGCTTCGTAGAAGGAAAACGCCGCACCTTATCGTTGCTCAGTACCACTGCGCATCCGTCGATTTCGCGCCCGCCGCTCGAGGTCCTCGAACACTTCACGAAAAGATTCGTCTTCAGACCCCGATGCTTCTCTCTGGCGCTCTGCCGTTGACCTTGGCGCACTGCTTCCGTGGTTCCTATGATCGCGGGGCAAGCAGCAATGGCAGTCAGAATACCCAGTACCATGATGCAAAGTCGACGACGAGAACTGATTGTGTAGGAAATCCGTGACGGCTGACTTGAGGATAGTGTTGTAAAGAGGGTCAATCGTTGGTTTGCGGCGATTTGTCTGCCCTGGCGGGAACAGCAGAAACTGTCGGGGCATTCGCACTTGTACGAAATCCGTCCCACTGCCTGGTGCTCCACCCCTGCGTCATTCATTGTGAAGAGAAAGGTCCATCTATTTAAACCTGCTTTTGCTCCAAAGCGCCCCGTGAAGGATGCAGCCGTCCTGCTTGGTCGTTCCCCGTACGCGAGTTTGGGTTTATGCGGGGTACGAGACCTGCGCATCTCTGCCGTTGCCAAATAAACTTGATTAACGCCAGCTCTTTTGAGCCCGTCAGCTTTCGAGTACCAGCTTTCGAGATGCGATGCCGTCATTATGGAATGAGTCTCCAGCCCGCATGTTGAGCATAAAAGACAGGTCTTCGGTCGACTTATTCCATCCCTCTTCTTGAAACCATCAAACCATCCACTATTCCACCCTTCACCAATACGCCAGTCCCACATAATATAAAGAGGTCAGACTCTGCCATTGCCATGTCCTCAGAGTACGTCGCAAATGCCCACCGCTAAATACATTATCCCAGCTTTGCGCGAATATTTAGACTAACATTCCCCTCTAGAGCCCCCGTCACCGACTTCCCAACCAACGACACCACATCCGAAAGCTCCGGCAGCCCCGCCGCCGCCCGCAAGAAGCCCAGGAAGATCAGCCAGGAAGACCAGGGCGCCCTCCAAAAAGCGCCCCAACAACTAGCCCACCAAGATGACGAAGACGAAGACGGCTTCGGCGACGTCCCTGAGCCCCATGTGATGCCCCGGCGTGCTGGCGGCCGCCGCATGGTACCCGTGCACCAGTCGCGCATCGCAGACCGGCCGGCCAAGGTCGGCGAGAAGGACAGCAGTCTGAAGATCAAGATCGAGCTGGATCTGGAAGTCGAGGTAGAGATCTATGCAAGAGTCAAGGGTGATGTGACGATTGGGCTGATGTAGCCTAGGTCGAGATTTACGCGAGAGTGAAGGGCGATATAACGATTGGTTTATTGTAAGATGTGAGTCTTGCCTTTGCATCTTGGGATGAAGTAGTAATATATCTCCTTTGCAGTACCGCCGAAGCTTAAAGAGTGAGACTACACGATCCCGCGAATGTTTGCGAGTTACCGAACCCCTCCACCGTCTCCTACCGGCCCCAAAACATCGAACGCCGACTTGGAACCTTCTTTGAGGTGGGTTGGGCATGCGAAACTTGTGCCTCAAGCTTGACGTTCCGCGGGAAGCGGGGTCATTGTACCTAATGACTTTTGGAGGATGAATATGGCGTTGTTTGTTTCTTTGACAGGTATTACTATTGCCGGGCGTTGAAGAGATTTCGCGCAGTAGGAGGAATGTCTATAATTGTTCAAATGCAGGGGCAAAACACATCTTCTTGAAAATCCCGTTTTGTAACATTTATCCTTTGACTATTGAATCGAATCATAGATAAGGTGAGCGTCTTTATAAGACCGCCCAGGCAGTTGTGAAATTCACCCACAACCTTGAGAAGCAACCTCAGTCCTGATGACCTAACATAAAACGGTCATGCCATTCCCTCCAGCTAGCAAGTGAAGAGCGAGAGAATAATGAAAGGAAGCAGGAGCGGCATAGGAAAGAAAATCCAGGAATCTAGAAGTGGATATATGCGATAAGTTCGACTGAACTTGAGGCGCGTATGGATGGACAATATAATCACCGTGCATCTGCGAACAGCCACATGGCCAATTGAGCAAGGAGTAAGCGGCAACGGCGGTGTTTGGGTGGATGTCACTTGAAATACTGGCAAATGACCGCCACACCTAATTCCCCATCTACCACTGTTTTTGATACACTACCACACACGTGACCTCGGCTCGAAAAAGGACCGAAATGCCACTGATTCTAACTCAAGTGCCACCGGTTCTAACCCACTAAATTTAGCGACCCCGTCTTAACAGGCGGCTGGCCCCCGGCTTTTGCGCGGTTGCTCCCCAGTTTATGGGCGGTTGCTCCCTAACTTATTGGCGGCCCCCATATGCTAGGCGGCTGACAGCCCTACCGCGATTTAAGGCTCAACGCGTTCTGATGCTGTGACGGTTGTAGTTGTGTGCACAAGACGCCGACATACCCAGTTGCGACTGCTGCTGTTGTTCTACTGCCCGAGAACCTCTTGGGGAGGTGCGAAGCCCACTATTGAAACGGTGGCATTCGGGTCAGAAACAGTGGTATTCGGGTCCTTTTCCGAGCCGAGGTTACGTGTGTGGTAGTGTATCAAAAACAGTAGTAGATAGGGAATTATTACGCCAAGTAGTGGTGTGGCGGTTATTTGCCGCTTGAAATACCTTTGCGGCTCAGCTCGCGTCCATAGTGTTCTTGGTGGCACATTGGCAGGGCAGCCATTACTGTTCTCCTTCTTTAAACCAGTTTTCTTTTTCCGAAATGTAGCCGCCTCTCTTGCAGTGCATACCGCTGACCCGGCGGAGAGTTAGTCAAATACTGGAGTCATTAGAGTTTCATTGGCGTCGTTTCCAGGGCAATCTCCCCACTATTTCCTCCCAACACTTACACTGCGGATTTACATACTCGCGTTCGCTATATTTGGCGTTGCTTTGTTGAGCGCCGGAGGGTTTGCTTGTCATATTGGATGTTGAGTGTTGGGATACTCCACACGTCAACATCGCCTAAATTACCAATGAAAGGTGGGGTACAATCCCATGACAAAAGTCTGTTTGCTGAGCGCCCCACCAAAACGCGACGCGTATCAATACCTATACTTCAGCCATCTACAGCATACCCCCACAACGCTCCTTCGATATAGAAATTAGTAGAAATCGTAGCCTATATGGCAAGCTATCAATTAATACGCGTAATAGTATTATTTTAAAATCTAAGGCTAGCGTAGCTACGAGAGAGCTTACGGCTAAGTTTGGTATTATATTTTAAATAATATATAATATTATTTATAGATATATTAAAATAGATTATAATATCTAATACCTTTATTTTAGTAGACCTTCTATTCTTATTAAGAAGAAGAATTATATATTATTATATTATACTTAAAAAAAAATTATATAAACTACTTATTAAAGAAATCTAACGTGTTTACGTAGCGAGTGGCCATTCTAAGCGAGTGGCCACCCTCATCAACTTTTCGCGACGCGTTACCTATCA